>CAWVNO010002506.1:90000-180000 GCA_963930645.1 Salticus scenicus | reverse complement strand
TTAGATAGAACTAAAGATTACTGCTAGTATAAATACAGGCTGCTGGACGAGACATTTCATTCTGAGCTACTGCTTTTCAAAATGATTTTTCAAATTCTGTCCGATGAACTGAATGTTAAATTAACATGCTTTTTATCATTTGACGACCAAATTTTTATCAAAGGCCGAGACGTGGCCTATTACATGGGGCATGAAAACCCCAATAGAGTGGTGAACTTGTGCCATATAACGGTAACGGACATTGCTCCTGAGGGCTTGAAACTACCCCCGTCTCTAGCCAAGACATGCGTCTTTGGACTAGAGGATGCAAAAATATTGATGGATATGCATCCAGGAGAGTTTGACTCCCTATTTCAGGGGCCGATTGAAATTCTCACCCCCATCGAATGCAGCTTAAACCTGAGGCGGCCTGTCCAGGTTAAGCTCGCGGCCATTACCTCATCCAATGCCACAATGGAGAGTTTCTTGGCCGACTTAAAGAATGTCATGGAGGAGTACCTGGCAACGGTACCCATGGACACTTATGTATTCGGCGAACGATATGGGGATTTGGAGCTAGGCTATTTCCCCCGAAAAATAAAAGTTTTGGTGGGAAACAAGCCCTACTTCTATAAATCCTCGTCTTAAGATCAGGACGAGGTGCAAAAAAATGGGTCGAGCGAAGCCTCTCATGACATTGTCATTGAGGCTTCGCTCGGCCCATTTTTTTGCGATAGATAGAGTGCCAACATTGGATGCGTACCGATTTGAACTTGTAATTTTCAAGGGATATGGCTTAGCTATAAGATAATTTTGATAAAATATCTATAGACAAATTTAAGGTATCTGAATTTAAAAATTTAATTGTTTCATTTAAAATTTACTGTGTAAAATTTAAAATTTTTAAAGACTAAGTGTGGCGGTCATTATAATTCTAATTTTTCAAGGGATATGGCTTAGCTGTAAGATAAATATGAAACTTGGTAAAATATACAGACTCGATAGCTAAATTTAAGGAATCTGAATTTAAAAATTTAATTTTTTCGTTTAAAATTTACATTTTTTTATGTAAAATTTAAAATTTTTAAAGGTTAAGTGTATCAGTCATCATAATCTGATCTCTAATTTTTCAAGGGATATGGCTTAGCTATAAGATAAATATGAAACTTGGTAAAATATAGAGACTTGATAGCTAAATTTAAGGAATCTGAATTTAAAAATTTAATTTTTTCGTTTAAAATTTACATTAAAATTTTTAAAGACTTAAGTGTAGCCAAGCCAGTCATTATGATCTGATCTCTATAAAAAGATTTTCGAGAGACAGGATATTATGCAAGCCTTTCCTCAGGATGCTTGATAAGCGGCTTCGATTAAAATTACAATCAGATCTCTATAAAAAGATTTTCGAGAAGTGTTGACAGGATATTATGTAAGCCTTTCCTCAGGAAGCAGGAAGCCCGGTTACAATCAGATCTCTATAAAAAGATTTTTCCAGAAGTATTGACAGGATATTATGTAAGCCCGGTTATAATCAGATTGTCCGAGAGACAGGATATTATGCCCTCTTGATAAGCGGTTCGTAGAAAATTACTATCAGATCCTATTGATAAGACCGGGTATATATACGAGTGTCCAGCGAGAGCTCTTCAATTGCTAGTCGATCTCTCTACTAGCTGCTTAGATTCATTAGCTCAGTCATGTTTTTCCATGTAAAAAATTACGCTTATGGCGTTGCCTTTAAATGCCTAATGGCCTCTGATGGTACCCTGTTTGTCCGGGCTGAGGACCTGGCTATCTATTCAAGGCATCCTTTAGATCTTCATTTTGCCGAAAGATATGCAGGCCTCACAGTCCGAGATGTAATGGACTCTAAAATCGATTTACCCAAATGGCTCGCTAAGACGAGAATCTTCTCCATTAGCGAAGCCAAACATCATTTGGGAGGGTTCATGGGCGAACAGGAGTTTGATA
The DNA here is from genome assembly GCA_963930645.1 of Salticus scenicus. Lineage (NCBI taxonomy): Eukaryota > Metazoa > Arthropoda > Arachnida > Araneae > Salticidae > Salticus > Salticus scenicus. The sequence goes on along the minus strand of CAWVNO010002506.1, from coordinate 178,050 downwards.
AGATGTTCGATGGTTCGGCCATGGTGAAATACCAGGCTAACATGAAGCTCAGCTTCGAGAAAGCCATAGGTGTTAGATTTGTAGAAAGGTCCCATACCAAGTTCGAAGACTTCCTTGCCACATACCAACTACAGGTAAGGAAATTTTTTAAACTTGAATATGAGGATTATGAATTATACAAATCCCAAATGACCGGACCATTGAAGATGACCATCAGGAGGTCATCTAATGAGCAAACCATAGAGAGCTTGTGTTAATCTTTAAAATGAGAGTAAAAAAATGGGTCGAACGAGGTGTCTCATGGCAGAATTTCTGTCTTTGACACCTCGTTCGACCCATTTTTTTGCGATAGATATAGTGCCAATATTGGACGGGTTTAATTTAAGACTTTGAGGGGCTTAATTTAAGTATTTATTAAAAAAATCTATTAAGCTAGTATTGAAGAGGTTATCAGCATAAAAAAATAATTAAGACGTTTAAGTTGAGACTTTACAATTTTTTTAAGGTTGGTTGGTTGATATATATATTTATAATGCTAATCGAATTAAGTATATTTTCAAATTTAAAAAAAAATTGAAAATTTTGCAAATTTGACCAACTTTAAAAACGTGATCTTAAAATAAAAATATTTTTGAAAACTAATCGTGGAATCGTGATTCTTATTACATATACATAGTAAAATAAGCAATTTAATTACTTTTCAGTCGTTTTTTTCAAATTTAAAAAAAATTGAAAATTTGACCAACTTTAGAAACGTGATCTTAAAATAAAAATATTTTTGAAAACTAATCGTGGAATCGTGATTCTTATTACATATACATAGTAAAATAAGCAATTTAATTACTTTTCAGTTGTTTTTTTTTCAAATTTAAAAAAAATTGAAAATTTTGCAAATTTGACCAACTTTAGAAACGTGATCTTAAAATAAAAATATTTTTGAAAACTAATCGTGGAATCGTGATTCTTATTACATATACATAGTAAAATAAGCAATTTAATTACTTTTCAGTTGTTTTTTTTTCAAATTTAAAAAAAATTGAAAATTTTGACAGAGGTGGTGGCACATCAGCAAATTTAGATAAACTGTTACTTTAGCATGATATATATAGGCTAGCTAGAGTCAATCAATCAACCAACCAACCTTGAAAAAAAAAAAAAAAAAAAAAAAAAAAATTTTTTTTTTTTTTTTTTTTTTTTTTTTTTTTTTTTTTTAAGGTTGGTTGGTTGATATATATTTATAATGCTAATTGAATTAAGTATATTTTCAAAAATGAAGATTTAGACTTTGAGTTGACTATTGCAAATTCAACCAACTTTAGAAACGTGATCTTAAAATAAAAATATTTTTGAAAACTAATCGTGGAATCGTGATTCTTATTACATATACATAGTAAAATAAGCAATTTAATTACTTTTCAGTCGTTTTTTTTTTCAAATTTAAAAAAAATTGAAAATTTGACCAACTTTAGAAACGTGATCTTAAAATAAAAATATTTTTGAAAACTAATCGTGGAATCGTGATTCTTATTACATATACATAGTAAAATAAGCAATTTAATTACTTTTCAGTCGTTTTTTTCAAATTTAAAAAAAATTGAAAATTTTGCAAATTTGGCCAACTTTAGAAACGTGATCTTAAAATAAAAATATTTTTGAAAACTAATCGTGGAATCGTGATTCTTATTACATATACATAGTAAAATAAGCAATTTAATTACTTTTCAGTCGTTTTTTTTTCAAATTTAAAAAAAAATTGAAAATTTTGACAGAGGTGGTGGCACATCAGCAAATTTAGATAAACTGTTACTTTAGCATGATATATATATATATATATAGGCTAGCTAGAGTCAATCAATCAACCAACCTTGAAAAAAAAAAAAAAAAAAAAAAAAAAAAAAAAAAAAAAATTTTTTTTTTTTTTTTTTTTTTTTTTTTTTTTTTTTTTTTTTTTTTTTTTAAGGTTGGTTGATTGATTGATTGTCTCTAGCTAACCTATATATATTATGCTAAAGTATATACATTATCATTGTCCAGCAATGCTTATCTGCGTCTATAAAAATGCATCCTGTTTTCATAGCAAATGAGTTATACAATATCCTGTTTCCGCGACATCTATAATAAGCCTTATCTCATCCTGTTCTCGTAGAAACTGACTTATGCAATATCCTGTCTTTAGATTGGCAATATCCTGTTTCATCTAAAATAAGCCTTATCTCATCCTGTTTTCGTAGAAACTGACTTATGCAATATCCTGTCTTCAGATTAAACTAATTGAATTAAGTATATTTTCAAAAATGAAGATTTAGACTTTGAGTTGACTATTGCAAATTCGACCAACTTTAGAAAAGTAATCTTAAAATAAAAATATTTTTGAAAACTAATCGTGGAATCGTGATTCTTATTACATATACATAGTAAAATAAGCAATTTAATTACTTTCAGTCGTTTTTTTTCAAATTTAAAAAAAATGAAAATTTTGCAAATTTGACCAACTTTAGAAACGTAATCTTAAAATAAAAATATTTTTGAAAACTAATCGTGGAATCGTGATTCTTATTACATATACATAGTGAAATAAGCAATTAATTGTTTTTTTTTTCAAATTTAAAAAAAATTGAAAATTTTGACAGAGGTGGTGGCACATCAGCAAATTTAGATAAACTGTTACTTTAGCATGATATATATAGGCTAGCTAGAGTCAATCAATCAATCAACCAACCTTCAAAAAAAAAAAAAAAAAAAAAAAAAAAAAATTTTTTTTTTTTTTTTTTTTTTTTTTTTTTTTTTTTTTTTTTCAAAGGTTGGTTGATTGGTTGATTGACAGATTTTTTTCACAGTTGGTAGTTTAACATAATTAAACTCTCTCTCTACGAGCCAGCTTGACGGTCAACTCATACGCTCTGTCTTTTTCATCAACTACATAGTCTTTCTCTATTTCCTCAAACTTTCTCTTAACCGTAGCAGTCAATTCTTGAAGCATGTCGCCCGATTTGACAGACCATATACCTTCAGCTCGCACACGCATGGAAAAGTTGCTAGGTTTCTCTTCTTCAGTATCCCCATACCTGGATTCTACCGACGGGGGTGCGTAGATATTCGTATGTTGTTCGCAGACTGCGCTCGAGTATTCGTAATACCCTTTAAGCCAATCTTGTAAATTTGTCTCGCCTTCGTTTCGAACTGTGATTTCAAAGGCCATCTTTCTGCTAAACGGTATAATGCTGGGATACGTAGAGGTTACCCGGCCATCGGTCCACAGTTTCTGGATACGACAGATCTCCTCGATAGGCATTCGGTGCGTCTTCACAAGTACGTGAAGCATATCGTTGAAATCAAACACGCGCCTGGAACTCATGTTCAAGCGTTGTGCATTGGGATATAGATTAGCCAGATCCTTGTTGGAATATCGATGTGCAAAGTTGTAAGGTGACGCGTAGCCTAAATATTTGCCAACTTCGACGGCTATGAAATAAACATCTCTACCAACAGTAGCGGCGATGAGTGCAGGCTTGGTATCAAAACAAATTTTCAGATACATGATTGCGCTATGATTTTTCAGAGGACAGAATGATGGTAGCTTGAGTACGGAACCACTATTTATATAGAATATCCATGAGTGGGCGTGGCATGTAAAAAAAAAAAAAAAAAAAAAAAAAAAAAAAAAAAAAAAAATTTTTTTTTTTTTTTTTTTTTTTTTTTTTTTTTTTTTTTTTTTTTTTTACATGCCACGCCCACTCATGGATATTCTATATAGATAGTGGTTTCGTTAAGTTAGTTGTTTATTTAGTTATCATCTTTGATAACCTGCTTTTCCTTAACTGATCTAGAAAACTTCTTTATAAGCTTATCCGCCTCGTTTTCAATCTCTCTACGAATCGAGTCTAAGTCATATCCCCCGTCCTTTTCATACACTGAAATTATATCTTTTAGCGAATCGCTCACCATTTCTTCTTTGATTTTTTCAAAGTCTTCGCCGATTTTTGAGTACGCAGATAGGTATCTATTATAATTTACATAATTTTTGATCTTGTACTTGTTCAGGGCTTGTTCGTTGAACTGCTTACGCTTAACCTTAAAAATGTTCCTAGAGCGTGGAGATTCTTCGGCATCGGCCTTCATGACAAATCCTTCTAGCGGACACTCTGCATAAGCGCTGGGATACGTTTCAACTTTTTCGTACAGATCCCCTATCGTTTGGTAATCTAAATCTAAGATGGGTACGTGGGGTAGCTTCACTCGCTGGAAAATGTTCACGGCATCGCTATACTTCATAAACGTATCTGAATCCAGTTGGTAGATGTCGAAGGCCCGAAAAAAGACAGTATTGCTACCGAATACAGCTTCGGATTCAAAATCACGATAGGTTATTCTCTTCATGTGGCTTCCGAATACTTCTCCATAAATGATAAAATTGTCATGTAAAATGTCTTTGATAAGCCGTACCTTTTCCGACAGCGGTTCCAAGATTGCGTTCAAGTTAAAAAGGCGTGTCTTTTCATCTAGCACAACGTTTCTAGATTGTATCCTGAACGTATTCTTCACGTAGCCAATACCGATATTAGAGCCATCCAATTTTTCGGTAGCTATTAAAGGTATGCCCGAATAAATTTGGCTTGTAATCTCGTGGTACTTGATAAGAGCCATCGTAAATAGATTAGAAACAGAGACTAGAAAATATCTAAGCTTTTTCAATGAGTATGAAGACCAGAATGAATGTAGCTTGAGTACGGAGCCGCTATTTATACTAAATATAAATCAACTAATCAACCAACCATCTGAAAAAAAAAAAAAAAAAAAAAAAAAAAAATTTTTTTTTTTTTTTTTTTTTTTTTTTTTTTTTTTTTTTTTTTTTTTAAGGTTGGTTGGTTGGTTGATTACATTCTCTATATATAGTATCGCTGACATGACTACACGCTCATTGTGTCTCGACATTTGCCAGCAACGGTCGTCTAGTCACTATGTCTCGTAATGGGTTTTCAGCAAGACTAGTTAGTTAGATTTTTCTATAAGAGCCCATGATTTCATGAAAACCTGCAATATCTTGTCATTTGTCAGACAAAAGTCTATAAATATCTTGTTTTCAAAGCCAATATTGTATAAATACCGCTATTTTATCCTATTTTAAAGGTCAGGAGCGAGTTTATGCATGACCGTACTGTAGAAGAAATAAATTCCACTCCCACCCACCCTAATAGATATACTATATATATACTATATATATAGACTGTAGCGCCATCTACAATGATTGGCTAAAGAAATATAGCGTTAGCAGCCAACTGAGAAAAATAGCTTTAACGGCCAACTTAGAAATATAACTATAGCGGCCAACTTAGAAATATAACTATAGCGAGATAGAGACTGAGATAGACTGATGAAGTGGCACGTCAGCGATACTATATATAGAGAATGTAATCAACCAACCAACCAACCTTGAAAAAAAAAAAAAAAAAAAAAAAAAAAATTTTTTTTTTTTTTTTTTTTTTTTTTTTTTTTTTTTTTTTTTTTTTTTCAAGGTTGGTTGGTTGGTTGATTACATTCTCTATATATAGTATCGCTGACGTGCCACTTCATCAGTCTATCTCACCAGCAACGGTTGTTTCAAGGGCAGGATATTATGTAACCCATTTCTTCATAAACAGGACGCGATAAAGTTATTTATAGCTCCGATAGCTCTAATCTAAAAGGTCATCCGGTCGAGCCTTATCAGATATCATGCATCCGCTCGCCAGAGTATAAATACCGGCCTCTCGCCCCAGCTTATTCATTCTGACCCTCTGCTTTTTGAAATGGCCACTCTATCATTTGACTCTCTGACGGACGAACGAATTGATTGCGACTGTGTCGTAATACCGCAATGGAACGTATTGAACACCCCTCGCATATCTTGTGAATTGATATGTAATTACGACCGTTCTATGAAAATGCCAGCTCCAGCCATTATTCCCAAACCTAAGCCAGCTCCCACACCTAAACCGGCTCTCATTCAAAAACCAGCACCAGCACCTAAGCCTGATCCAGTTCTCATTCAAAAACCGGCTCCAGTTCTCATTCAAAACCCGGCTCCAGCACTTAAACCAGATCCAGTTCTCACACCTGATCCAGTTCCCACACCTAAGCCTGATCCAGTTCCCACACCTGATCCAGTTCAAATTTCAATACCCATGTCAGAGATGATGTATTTTAAAGTACCGAACCTATTAAGCCCGCTACCAAACTCTCCAATTTCAGAAGACCCGTCCAAAGTAACAGTTTATCGCCCTTGGAAGCCTCCACCGAAGATAGATTTTGTGGTACGGCCTAAACTAAAAACTGCCGGCTTTGAAGATCCTAGAATTCGAAGACGGCAGGGCATAGTCGTTATCAAGTCAATCGTCGATCTGAGAGATGGCAAATGCTATAGCCACATACAAACAGAGGCCAGGAAAAATTACTGTTGGGTTTAAGCCCAAACGATTTATAAAAAAATCGGGTCGAACGAAGTGTCTCATGGCAGATTACTGTCTTTGACACTTCGTTCGACCCGTTTTTTTGTAACAATTATATTGCCAATATTGGATGCGTTTAAGATTTTGACTTAAGAATTTGAATGGATATTTTTATAACTGAAGTCTTGGAGATATATATTTTTATATAACTTAAAACAGTTTGGCAAAAAAATATTATTTTCAAATCAAAAACTATAAAATTGAAATGATAAACTTTGAAAAATCCAAAAAAAAAATAGTATCTTGAAAAAATTATAGAAATCGGCCAAAGACACTTTAACATGATATATATAGGTTAGCTAGAGTCAATCAACCAATCAACCAACCTTGAAAAAAAAAAAAAAAAAAAAAAAAAAAAAAAAAAAAAAAAAATTTTTTTTTTTTTTTTTTTTTTTTTTTTTTTTTTTTTTTTTAGTACGACAGGACTATTGTTTTCAATCTGTTAAATTTTGTCCGTCACCGTTTATGGTCGATCACCTAGAATTGGCCAAAAATACTAATTATTTATAATGTTACCATTTAGTTTTGTTACTCGTCTTTAAATATTCTGTCCAATTTGAAAGAACTTTTATGTTTTTTAAAATTGAAGAGGCAAAAATTTCGAAGCAACAATTTTATTTTTTAACTGTGGTTTAATTTTTTAGTTTTTACAGATTACCTTATGAAGTCTTAGTTTTTTCCTAATATCTTCAGGGCCTTAAGTTTCTAATAGCCTATGTTGACTTTCTAATGTCTTCATGTTGAGTTTCCAATGGTCTATGTTTAATTTCTAATGTCTGCATGGCCTATGTTGAATTTCTAATGTCTACATTCTAATGTTTAAGTTTTTAATAGCCTATGTTGCATTTCTAATGTCTACATTCTAATGTTTAAGTTTCTAATAGCCTATGTTACATTTCTAAAATCTACATTCTAATGTTTAAGTTTCTAATAGCCTATGTTGAATTTCTAATGTCTACATTCTAATGTTTAAGTCTCTAATAGCCTATCTTGAATTTCTAATGTCTACATTCTAATGTTTAAGTCTCTAATAGCCTATGTTGAATTTCTAAAGTCTACATTCTAATGTTTAAGTCTCTAATAGCCTATGTTGAATTTCTAATGTATACATTCTAATGTTTAAGTCTCTAATAGCCTATGTTGAATTTCTAATGTCTACATTCTAATGTTTAAGTCTCTAATAGCCTATGTTGAATTTCTAATGTCTACATTCTAATGTTTAAGTCTCTAATAGCCTATGCTGAATTTCTAATGTATACATTCTAATGTTTAAGCTTCTAATAGCCTATGTTGAATTTCTAATGTCTACATTCTGATGTTTAAGTCTCTAATAGCCTATGTTGAATTTCTAATATCTACATTCGAATGTTTAAGTCTCTAATAGCCTATGTTGAATTTCTAATGTCTACATTCTAATGTTTAAGTGTCTAATAGCCTATGTTGAATTTCTAATGTATACATTCTAATGTTTAAGTCTCTAATAGCCTATGTTGAATTTCTAATGTCTACATTCTAATGTTTAAGTCTCTAATAGCCTATGTTGAATTTCTAATGTATACATTCTAATGTTTAATTTTTTTTTCAATATGGGATATGGGTGTAGCAATAGTCCTGTCGTACTAAACTAAATTCTGTCACAGACAGAATTCCTTAACGTAGTTTTTTTTTTTTTTTTTTTTTTTTTTTTTTTTTTTTTTTTTTTTTCAAGGTTGGTTGATTGGTTGATTGACTCTAGCTAACCTATATATATCATGTTAAAGTATATACACTATCATTGTCCAGCAATGCTTATCTGCGTCTATAAAAATGCATCCTGTTTCATAGCAAATGAGTTATACAATATCCTGTTTCCGCGTTTAGCGACATCTATAAATAGCTCATCCTGTTTTCGTGTAAACTGACTTATGCAATATCCGCGTCCAGCGACAATAATTTTATAATAAGCCTTATCTTATCGTAGAAACTGACTTATGCAATATCCTGCATCAGATTGACTATATAAGCTCTGGCATTTGATCGAATAGCCATTCTCTCTTCGGAGCTTTAAACTACCAATATGTATAAAACTCAATGCTCTCTGAAGAAGCTTAAAGCGGTAAACTCGCTACGAAACCGTTTTGGGGTTATCGAGCTGTTTCCCAAAAACCTTTCGCCTACCGTTAAGAAATTGGAAGAGTATCCGCACTTCCAAACCATGATCGGTGAAGGCAAGATTTGTGTATTCTGTCTATACATGACGTCCGATTTGAAGATTGAATTCAAAAAACGTACTCTGACGGACAAGATAACGAATACAATCCCAGCCATAGGCAGAGAGGCCAAGACAAACTATCCGCTGAGACCTCAGGAGATTAAATGGAGCACTCTGATGAACCGATATAAAAGACCCCCCAGCGAAGCCAACAGAACCAACGCCGACGTGAGAATTGGTTTCAAGTGCCCCAACAATCAGTTTCTTGTAAAGTCCTATTTTACGTTTGGTCAGCGAACCGTCGGACGAGGATGCGCCCACATCATACAGACTTTGAACGTGCCATTCCTGTTCTTTGTGAGGCGTCCTGGCGAGACACGAGTAAAACCGGACAACAGATACTTTGCTGGCGACAAGCTCCATTATTACGACCGTTTCATATTGATTGCCGACTCCAGTTACAAGGTGCCTGCTGGGACCACCTACATTCTGTTTACAACTCAAAAAAACTTTTTCAGTTTGGACATTGTGCCAGAGAATTTAGAGTTGGGCTTCGAAACCAAAAATCCTTTGGTAGAACGCATAACAAAAATAGATGGTATGTACGACATATCCGTACCAACGCCCATGATACAGCATATAGATGATGAGGAAGACTCCCCCGTGGAAATGAGTACTGACAGAATAACATCTAAATATTTTGATAAGCCAACGTCTCCATCCCAAGAGCCAGAGATCTATTTTCCTGAGTCATCTCAAGAGTCGTCCCAAGAACCAGAGCCAGAGATTCCTGTGGACAGAAGACCAATAGTCATAACAACAAACTTTGCAGCCCAATACAAGTCTCTAACTTTTAAGGACTGGAAAAACTTGACAGATCGCCCCGACAATAACTTCGTACGCCCCTACGGACCAGATCTACCTGGACTTGACATGAGAATTAAATCGGTAAAACGGAAGGCTGAGACAATTCCCAAGAGTGCCAAGAAACATAAGCCATCTTTCAAGGAGGCGGCCACAAATACAGAACCAGAGCCAGTGTTTAAATGCCCACCTGAGCCAGTTTTTAAACGTCCAGCACCCATTGAAAGTCCTGAGATATGTTCCATTGAAAGTCCTGAGATATGTCCCATTGAAAGTCCTGAGATATGTCCAGAGCCCGTTGAAGATCCTGAATCCATTGAAAGTTCTGAGATATGCCCCATTGAAAATCCAGAGATATGTCCAGAGCCCGTTGAAGATCCTGAATCCATTGAAAGTCCTGAGATATGCCCCATTGAAAATCCTGAGATATGTCCCGTTGAAGATCCTGAACCCATTGAAAATCCAGAATATTTTTATGGGTGGCCTACTATTGAAAGGTCAGAGGTACAAACTGAACTGGATGAGCTTGATAATATTTTATGTACGCCTTTATCCATGCCGCATGATACGCTAGACTCGTTGATGGATGATCTTATGACGCCATCAACTATACAGTATACAATGGAACCGCTGGAGACTCAGTTCAAAGTACCAGGATTTGAACTGCCAGATTTTATGTAACTATAAAAATATGTAAAATTTAAAAAATTTGGGTCAAACGAGGCGTCCTCATGTTTAGATTTGTCATTATGACTTATCTTTACGATGGAAGCCTCGTTTGACCCATTTTTTTTTAAATCAAAATGCTACCAATATTGGTATTGAAAAAAAATAACTTGTAAATTTTATCAGAACAATAAAAAAATATTTAAAAAAATTGGGTCAAACGAGACTTCCTCATGTTTAGATTTGTCAGTATGACTTATCTTTACAATGGAAGCCTCGTTTGACCCATTTTTTTTAAATCAAAATGCTACCAATATTGGATTTGTAAAAAAATAACTTGTAAATTTTATCAGATTAATTAGAAAGTGACACATGACAATACTTTATCCATCTAAGTCACATTAAAATCAACCAACCAACCAACCTTGAAAAAAAAAAAAAAAAAAAAAAAAAAAAAAAAAAAATTTTTTTTTTTTTTTTTTTTTTTTTTTTTTTTTTTCAAGGTTGGTTGGTTGGTTGATATATATTTGTTTCCTCGTTCATCACTTTTCATTTATCAAGATTAACTTTTCAATTTAATCCTATCATGTTTTTATTTAAAGGCTAAGTTTCAAAGCCTCATTTTAAATGAAACCTGTTAATTTTGATCATGTCTATCGTGGATCGCTTGGCCATCCAAGCCATGACAAAACGTAGCAATTAGATGTTTGAACTGACCCTTTAAAATTTATCTAAGCCATAGTAGCCTTTCAATTTTGACCGTTCAAAGGTATCGTTTAAACGTGGATCGGCTATGCAAGAGGTCATGATAAATTTGAGTCACGCTGAGCGTTGCCTGTATCTGGACCATGTCCACACGAAGACCTTTGACAGGGGTAAGCAAAATTTAAACGAGCTGGGCTAGTCATGATAAACGTAACCATTGAACTCTGGGCCATGCTTAGCAGTAGCAGCCAATATTGTAAAAATAATATTTACGAGATACAATGGCAAAGCGACAAATGAAAAGCTTAAAAGTAGCGGCCCAGTCTATGGCATCATTTTAAATATTAATATTGAGCCATCCAAGAGGCCTTGATAGAAATCGGCTGAGTGCTATCTGACAAATCTATAGGTACGCTTGAAATCTGAAAGACGTAGAGAGTGGCAGCCCATATTGTAAAAATTTAAAATTATAAAATTCAAAAGTGGATATGTAGGAAGGGTTAAGTTTCAAAGTCACATGACCAACGAACTAACAAACTTGAAATGAACCAACCAACCAACCTAAAAAAAAAAAAAAAAAAAAAAAAAAAAAAAAAAAAAAATTTTTTTTTTTTTTTTTTTTTTTTTTTTTTTTTTTTTTTTTTCAAGGTTGGTTGGTTGGTATTATTTTAAAAGTGGGTGTGGTCATGTGACTAGTAAATATCATCGGATCAAAAAGTGATATAACCGAGATTAATTTCGGTGCTAAAAAGAAGAACCCAAATTGTCTCTCCCTAAACCAAGTAGTATTTTTTAGCTTGAAATCTTAGCTGACCTGAGTTTGGTTATTGGTAAAAAATATCAGCTGAGCCCAAATGAAATTCTTTTAAACCATATCTGGTAGACGATAATAGTATTAAGAATATGAGTTATATAGTATAGGATAGTTTATTTACACCTCTGAGCCGCATTCTTGAGCCGTATTATGTTATAAGAAATTGGACGTTTATTTTTACAAGTCTGTACTAATTTTTTATAAAATTGGCTAGTCTGAAACCACGCTTCTGAAAGATGAGGCTATTGTAAGGGTTTAGTGTATCGACTCACAAAAATGAACGACTCAATTTTAATGTGTCTTTTATCATTGAACGAATCAATCTATAAATTTAGCCTGGCTTACCAATATTGTAAAATAATAAACCAACCTTAAAAAAAAAAAAAAAAAAAAAAAAAAAAAAAAAAAAAAAAAATTTTTTTTTTTTTTTTTTTTTTTTTTTTTTAAAGGTGGGTATGGCTTAGCTTAACTCTATATAAGCAGCTTGAAAAATTTCAATCCAGTATATTTTTTTTAGATTGCTGAGTCTCAGGCTATACCGATGGCGGCTAGGCAAAATTTAAAATGTTATCGCAATATGCTTTATCGAGATGCCGTTCCGTTCTATTGTCCGCTCTGCAGGGGCCAAGTATTAATCTTAGCTAAAGACTATCAGAAACATTGTACTGATAAGCATAACATGAATGCCTGGCTTTGTTGCGTTTGGTGCAATGGTAGTATCAAATTTGGTAGAAGCGAGAAGCGCCTTCATGTAGATCATCTCGTCGATTGCTATAGACAATTCAAGATTCGCGTAGCCAAACCCGTTCCTGAAGAAGATGTCTCCTTTTCAGACGGATCGTACATAGAATTCAGTTTCAAACCTATGTGCGATAAACATGATTTTTTCGAGCATGAACAAATATTTCCAGACGGTAGCCGGGCCTACGATCCCGTCTGGCCGATCGAGTTAGAGAGACCGCCCGTTTATTTTGAAGACGAAACGCTGAATTTGGCAGCTGCATGCGTTTTAAAGTATCTCAGAGGCGAAGGAGTATGGTTTCATGGAATGGTTAGGGCTATAGCCTTTAACAGCTTTCTCGAATGCATAGACGCAGACGCCGGTAATACTACAACCTTACCTTTTTCATGTTGGTGCGACGGCGGAACCGAAAGAGATCCAAAGTTCAGGCAGCATAGGCACATGATCGTGGTGGCTCCTTCCAGAAAACATTTTCTGAATAAGGTGTGGCGTAAAATCAGACCCGAAGAGCGACCTTATGTAGGCTTCAAATGTCTCAAGAGAAAAGACATAGAATCCGTATGGTCAATGCCTTGGGATATCTCAGCAGGCGCCGGTCCAAATGCAGTTTTTCTTTTGACGATTACGCTATGGGTGGGAAAATGAACCATTTTTATATCCAAGAGACGCTGCCGAGAGATTACAAGCTAGTATTGGCTACGCTCTTTGACGGAGGCATCACCAAACTCTTAGACCAGAGATATTTCAACTGGGATCCGAAAACGCTCATCAAGGTACCCATGGAGTTTATTAACGGCAAATGGTGCATCAAAATCAAACATTTACCAGAAAACATATTTAATTTGATGTTGCCCGTGTCCAAAGATTTCAAGTCTTGTGAAGAGCCTACTGAGTATTTTTTGCTTCTGATCAACGGTAGAAAGATGTATTTCCAGCCCGGTACACAAACTGAAATAGACTATAAGCTGTTTTTTGGCATCGTGCAAGACGAATGGTGGGAGCCTTCTAAATCTCAGCAGGCCATTTTCATGTGCGCGAAACCTTACATGCGGCAATGTAGGGATCTGAAACTCGAAATCGAAGAGATGAAGGCAGACTACGAAATAGAAACGAATAGGTTGGCAGGCAATCTGACATCCAGCGATATGGTAAAAGAAGCGTACAGACGCGAGCTGGAAACCAGCGAAAAGGAAAACGTAGAATTGAAAGCTAGACTGGAAACCGTTGAAACTGAAAACGTACGATTGAAAGATAGACTGGAAACCGTTGAAACTGAAAATGTACGATTGAAAGATAGACTGGAAACCGTTGAAAATGAAAACGTACGACTAAGAGTCAGGCTGGACACCCTCGAAGATGAAATCAAACGCTTGTGGGAAATAATATACAATTTACAAACTAAAGAAATTGACAACTTGAAAACTGAAAATGCTAATTTGAAAACTGAAAATGCTAATTTGAAAGCTGAAAATGCTAATTTGAAAGCTGAAAACGCTAATTTGAAAGCTGAAAACGCTAATTTGAAAAAGGAAAACGCTAATTTGAAAAAGGAAAATGCAGATTTGAAAACTGAAAACGATAAGCTTAAAGATCGAAAACGTAAGCTGAACAGTAAGCCAGGCTAAATTTATAGATTGATTCGTTCAATGATAAAAGACACATTAAAATTGAGTCGTTCATTTTTGTGAGTCGATACACTAAACCCTTACAATAGCCTCATCTTTCAGAAGCGTGGTTTCAGACTAGCCAATTTTATAAAAAATTAGTACAGACTTGTAAAAATAAACGTCCAATTTCTTATAACATAATACGGCTCAAGAATGCGGCTCAGAGGTGTAAATAAACTATCCTATACTATATAACTCATATTCTTAATACTATTATCGTCTACCAGATATGGTTTAAAAGAATTTCATTTGGGCTCAGCTGATATTTTTTACCAATAACCAAACTCAGGTCAGCTAAGATTTCAAGCTAAAAAATACTACTTGGTTTAGGGAGAGACAATTTGGGTTCTTCTTTTTAGCACCGAAATTAATCTCGGTTATATCACTTTTTGATCCGATGATATTTACTAGTCACATGACCACACCCACTTTTAAAATAATACCAACCAACCAACCTTGAAAAAAAAAAAAAAAAAAAAAAAAAAAAAAATTTTTTTTTTTTTTTTAGGTTGGTTGGTTGGTTCATTTCAAGTTTGTTAGTTCGTTGGTCATGTGACTTTGAAACTTAACCCTTCCTACATATCCACTTTTGAATTTTATAATTTTAAATTTTTACAATATGGGCTGCCACTCTCTACGTCTTTCAGATTTCAAGCGTACCTATAGATTTGTCAGATAGCACTCAGCCGATTTCTATCAAGGCCTCTTGGATGGCTCAATATTAATATTTAAAATGATGCCATAGACTGGGCCGCTACTTTTAAGCTTTTCATTTGTCGCTTTGCCATTGTATCTCGTAAATATTATTTTTACAATATTGGCTGCTACTGCTAAGCATGGCCCAGAGTTCAATGGTTACGTTTATCATGACTAGCCCAGCTCGTTTAAATTTTGCTTACCCCTGTCAAAGGTCTTCGTGTGGACATGGTCCAGATACAGGCAACGCTCAGCGTGACTCAAATTTATCATGACCTCTTGCATAGCCGATCCACGTTTAAACGATACCTTTGAACGGTCAAAATTGAAAGGCTACTATGGCTTAGATAAATTTTAAAGGGTCAGTTCAAACATCTAATTGCTACGTTTTGTCATGGCTTGGATGGCCAAGCGATCCACGATAGACATGATCAAAATTAACAGGTTTCATTTAAAATGAGGCTTTGAAACTTAGCCTTTAAATAAAAACATGATAGGATTAAATTGAAAAGTTAATCTTGATAAATGAAAAGTGATGAACGAGGAAACAAATATATATCAACCAACCAACCAACCTTGAAAAAAAAAAAAAAAAAAAAAAAAAAAAAAAAAAAAATTTTTTTTTTTTTTTTTTTTTTTTTTTTTTTTCAAGGTTGGTTGGTTGGTTGATTTTAATGTGACTTAGATGGATAAAGTATTGTCATGTGTCACTTTCTAATTAATCTGATAAAATTTACAAGTTATTTTTTTACAAATCCAATATTGGTAGCATTTTGATTTTAAAAAAATGGGTCAAACGAGGCTTCCATTGTAAAGATAAGTCATACTGACAAATCTAAACATGAGGAAGTCTCGTTTGACCCAATTTTTTTAAATATTTTTTTATTGTTCTGATAAAATTTACAAGTTATTTTTTTTCAATACCAATATTGGTAGCATTTTGATTTAAAAAAAAATGGGTCAAACGAGGCTTCCATCGTAAAGATAAGTCATAATGACAAATCTAAACATGAGGACGCCTCGTTTGACCCAAATTTTTTAAATTTTACATATTTTTATAGTTACATAAAATCTGGCAGTTCAAATCCTGGTACTTTGAACTGAGTCTCCAGCGGTTCCATTGTATACTGTATAGTTGATGGCGTCATAAGATCATCCATCAACGAGTCTAGCGTATCATGCGGCATGGATAAAGGCGTACATAAAATATTATCAAGCTCATCCAGTTCAGTTTGTACCTCTGACCTTTCAATAGTAGGCCACCCATAAAAATATTCTGGATTTTCAATGGGTTCAGGATCTTCAACGGGACATATCTCAGGATTTTCAATGGGGCATATCTCAGGACTTTCAATGGATTCAGGATCTTCAACGGGCTCTGGACATATCTCTGGATTTTCAATGGGGCATATCTCAGAACTTTCAATGGATTCAGGATCTTCAACGGGCTCTGGACATATCTCAGGACTTTCAATGGGACATATCTCAGGACTTTCAATGGAACATATCTCAGGACTTTCAATGGGTGCTGGACGTTTAAAAACTGGCTCAGGTGGGCATTTAAACACTGGCTCTGGTTCTGTATTTGTGGCCGCCTCCTTGAAAGATGGCTTATGTTTCTTGGCACTCTTGGGAATTGTCTCAGCCTTCCGTTTTACCGATTTAATTCTCATGTCAAGTCCAGGTAGATCTGGTCCGTAGGGGCGTACGAAGTTATTGTCGGGGCGATCTGTCAAGTTTTTCCAGTCCTTAAAAGTTAGAGACTTGTATTGGGCTGCAAAGTTTGTTGTTATGACTATTGGTCTTCTGTCCACAGGAATCTCTGGCTCTGGTTCTTGGGACGACTCTTGAGATGACTCAGGAAAATAGATCTCTGGCTCTTGGGATGGAGACGTTGGCTTATCAAAATATTTAGATGTTATTCTGTCAGTACTCATTTCCACGGGGGAGTCTTCCTCATCATCTATATGCTGTATCATGGGCGTTGGTACGGATATGTCGTACATACCATCTATTTTTGTTATGCGTTCTACCAAAGGATTTTTGGTTTCGAAGCCCAACTCTAAATTCTCTGGCACAATGTCCAAACTGAAAAAGTTTTTTTGAGTTGTAAACAGAATGTAGGTGGTCCCAGCAGGCACCTTGTAACTGGAGTCGGCAATCAATATGAAACGGTCGTAATAATGGAGCTTGTCGCCAGCAAAGTATCTGTTGTCCGGTTTTACTCGTGTCTCGCCAGGACGCCTCACAAAGAACAGGAATGGCACGTTCAAAGTCTGTATGATGTGGGCGCATCCTCGTCCGACGGTTCGCTGACCAAACGTAAAATAGGACTTTACAAGAAACTGATTGTTGGGGCACTTGAAACCAATTCTCACGTCGGCGTTGGTTCTGTTGGCTTCGCTGGGGGGTCTTTTATATCGGTTCATCAGAGTGCTCCATTTAATCTCCTGAGGTCTCAGCGGATAGTTTGTCTTGGCCTCTCTGCCTATGGCTGGGATTGTATTCGTTATCTTGTCCGTCAGAGTACGTTTTTTGAATTCAATCTTCAAATCGGACGTCATGTATAGACAGAATACACAAATCTTGCCTTCACCGATCATGGTTTGGAAGTGCGGATACTCTTCCAATTTCTTAACGGTAGGCGAAAGGTTTTTGGGAAACAGCTCGATAACCCCAAAACGGTTTCGTAGCGAGTTTACCGCTTTAAGCTTCTTCAGAGAGCATTGAGTTTTATACATATTGGTAGTTTAAAGCTCCGAAGAGAGAATGGCTATTCGATCAAATGCCAGAGCTTATATAGTCAATCTGATGCAGGATATTGCATAAGTCAGTTTCTACGATAAGATAAGGCTTATTATAAAATTATTGTCGCTGGACGCGGATATTGCATAAGTCAGTTTACACGAAAACAGGATGAGCTATTTATAGATGTCGCTAAACGCGGAAACAGGATATTGTATAACTCATTTGCTATGAAACAGGATGCATTTTTATAGACGCAGATAAGCATTGCTGGACAATGATAGTGTATATACTTTAACATGATATATATAGGTTAGCTAGAGTCAATCAACCAATCAACCAACCTTGAAAAAAAAAAAAAAAAAAAAAAAAAAAAAAAACTACGTTAAGGAATTCTGTCTGTGACAGAATTTAGTTTAGTACGACAGGACTATTGCTACACCCATATCCCATATTGAAAAAAAAATTAAACATTAGAATGTATACATTAGAAATTCAACATAGGCTATTAGAGACTTAAACATTAGAATGTAGACATTAGAAATTCAACATAGGCTATTAGAGACTTAAACATTAGAATGTATACATTAGAAATTCAACATAGGCTATTAGACACTTAAACATTAGAATGTAGACATTAGAAATTCAACATAGGCTATTAGAGACTTAAACATTCGAATGTAGATATTAGAAATTCAACATAGGCTATTAGAGACTTAAACATCAGAATGTAGACATTAGAAATTCAACATAGGCTATTAGAAGCTTAAACATTAGAATGTATACATTAGAAATTCAGCATAGGCTATTAGAGACTTAAACATTAGAATGTAGACATTAGAAATTCAACATAGGCTATTAGAGACTTAAACATTAGAATGTAGACATTAGAAATTCAACATAGGCTATTAGAGACTTAAACATTAGAATGTATACATTAGAAATTCAACATAGGCTATTAGAGACTTAAACATTAGAATGTAGACTTTAGAAATTCAACATAGGCTATTAGAGACTTAAACATTAGAATGTAGACATTAGAAATTCAAGATAGGCTATTAGAGACTTAAACATTAGAATGTAGACATTAGAAATTCAACATAGGCTATTAGAAACTTAAACATTAGAATGTAGATTTTAGAAATGTAACATAGGCTATTAGAAACTTAAACATTAGAATGTAGACATTAGAAATGCAACATAGGCTATTAAAAACTTAAACATTAGAATGTAGACATTAGAAATTCAACATAGGCCATGCAGACATTAGAAATTAAACATAGACCATTGGAAACTCAACATGAAGACATTAGAAAGTCAACATAGGCTATTAGAAACTTAAGGCCCTGAAGATATTAGGAAAAAACTAAGACTTCATAAGGTAATCTGTAAAAACTAAAAAATTAAACCACAGTTAAAAAATAAAATTGTTGCTTCGAAATTTTTGCCTCTTCAATTTTAAAAAACATAAAAGTTCTTTCAAATTGGACAGAATATTTAAAGACGAGTAACAAAACTAAATGGTAACATTATAAATAATTAGTATTTTTGGCCAATTCTAGGTGATCGACCATAAACGGTGACGGACAAAATTTAACAGATTGAAAACAATAGTCCTGTCGTACTAAAAAAAAAAAAAAAAAAAAAAAAATTTTTTTTTTTTTTTTTTTTTTTTTTTTTTTTTTTTTTTTTTTCAAGGTTGGTTGATTGGTTGATTGACTCTAGCTAACCTATATATATCATGTTAAAGTGTCTTTGGCCGATTTCTATAATTTTTTCAAGATACTATTTTTTTTTTGGATTTTTCAAAGTTTATCATTTCAATTTTATAGTTTTTGATTTGAAAATAATATTTTTTTGCCAAACTGTTTTAAGTTATATAAAAATATATATCTCCAAGACTTCAGTTATAAAAATATCCATTCAAATTCTTAAGTCAAAATCTTAAACGCATCCAATATTGGCAATATAATTGTTACAAAAAAACGGGTCGAACGAAGTGTCAAAGACAGTAATCTGCCATGAGACACTTCGTTCGACCCGATTTTTTTATAAATCGTTTGGGCTTAAACCCAACAGTAATTTTTCCTGGCCTCTGTTTGTATGTGGCTATAGCATTTGCCATCTCTCAGATCGACGATTGACTTGATAACGACTATGCCCTGCCGTCTTCGAATTCTAGGATCTTCAAAGCCGGCAGTTTTTAGTTTAGGCCGTACCACAAAATCTATCTTCGGTGGAGGCTTCCAAGGGCGATAAACTGTTACTTTGGACGGGTCTTCTGAAATTGGAGAGTTTGGTAGCGGGCTTAATAGGTTCGGTACTTTAAAATACATCATCTCTGACATGGGTATTGAAATTTGAACTGGATCAGGTGTGGGAACTGGATCAGGCTTAGGTGTGGGAACTGGATCAGGTGTGAGAACTGGATCTGGTTTAAGTGCTGGAGCCGGGTTTTGAATGAGAACTGGAGCCGGTTTTTGAATGAGAACTGGATCAGGCTTAGGTGCTGGTGCTGGTTTTTGAATGAGAGCCGGTTTAGGTGTGGGAGCTGGCTTAGGTTTGGGAATAATGGCTGGAGCTGGCATTTTCATAGAACGGTCGTAATTACATATCAATTCACAAGATATGCGAGGGGTGTTCAATACGTTCCATTGCGGTATTACGACACAGTCGCAATCAATTCGTTCGTCCGTCAGAGAGTCAAATGATAGAGTGGCCATTTCAAAAAGCAGAGGGTCAGAATGAATAAGCTGGGGCGAGAGGCCGGTATTTATACTCTGGCGAGCGGATGCATGATATCTGATAAGGCTCGACCGGATGACCTTTTAGATTAGAGCTATCGGAGCTATAAATAACTTTATCGCGTCCTGTTTATGAAGAAATGGGTTACATAATATCCTGCCCTTGAAACAACCGTTGCTGGTGAGATAGACTGATGAAGTGGCACGTCAGCGATACTATATATAGAGAATGTAATCAACCAACCAACCAACCTTGAAAAAAAAAAAAAAAAAAAAAAAAAAAAAAAAAAAAAAATTTTTTTTTTTTTTTTTTTTTTTTTTTTTTTCAAGGTTGGTTGGTTGGTTGATTACATTCTCTATATATAGTATCGCTGACGTGCCACTTCATCAGTCTATCTCAGTCTCTATCTCGCTATAGTTATATTTCTAAGTTGGCCGCTATAGTTATATTTCTAAGTTGGCCGTTAAAGCTATATTTCTCAGTTGGCTGCTAACGCTATATTTCTTTAGCCAATCATTGTAGATGGCGCTACAGTCTATATATATAGTATATATATAGTATATCTATTAGGGTGGGTGGGAGTGGAATTTATTTCTTCTACAGTACGGTCATGCATAAACTCGCTCCTGACCTTTAAAATAGGATAAAATAGCGGTATTTATACAATATTGGCTTTGAAAACAAGATATTTATAGACTTTTGTCTGACAAATGACAAGATATTGCAGGTTTTCATGAAATCATGGGCTCTTATAGAAAAATCTAACTAACTAGTCTTGCTGAAAACCCATTACGAGACATAGTGACTAGACGACCGTTGCTGGCAAATGTCGAGACACAATGAGCGTGTAGTCATGTCAGCGATACTATATATAGAGAATGTAATCAACCAACCAACCAACCTTAAAAAAAAAAAAAAAAAAAAAAAAAAAAAAAAAAAAAATTTTTTTTTTTTTTTTTTTTTTTCAGATGGTTGGTTGATTAGTTGATTTATATTTAGTATAAATAGCGGCTCCGTACTCAAGCTACATTCATTCTGGTCTTCATACTCATTGAAAAAGCTTAGATATTTTCTAGTCTCTGTTTCTAATCTATTTACGATGGCTCTTATCAAGTACCACGAGATTACAAGCCAAATTTATTCGGGCATACCTTTAATAGCTACCGAAAAATTGGATGGCTCTAATATCGGTATTGGCTACGTGAAGAATACGTTCAGGATACAATCTAGAAACGTTGTGCTAGATGAAAAGACACGCCTTTTTAACTTGAACGCAATCTTGGAACCGCTGTCGGAAAAGGTACGGCTTATCAAAGACATTTTACATGACAATTTTATCATTTATGGAGAAGTATTCGGAAGCCACATGAAGAGAATAACCTATCGTGATTTTGAATCCGAAGCTGTATTCGGTAGCAATACTGTCTTTTTTCGGGCCTTCGACATCTACCAACTGGATTCAGATACGTTTATGAAGTATAGCGATGCCGTGAACATTTTCCAGCGAGTGAAGCTACCCCACGTACCCATCTTAGATTTAGATTACCAAACGATAGGGGATCTGTACGAAAAAGTTGAAACGTATCCCAGCGCTTATGCAGAGTGTCCGCTAGAAGGATTTGTCATGAAGGCCGATGCCGAAGAATCTCCACGCTCTAGGAACATTTTTAAGGTTAAGCGTAAGCAGTTCAACGAACAAGCCCTGAACAAGTACAAGATCAAAAATTATGTAAATTATAATAGATACCTATCTGCGTACTCAAAAATCGGCGAAGACTTTGAAAAAATCAAAGAAGAAATGGTGAGCGATTCGCTAAAAGATATAATTTCAGTGTATGAAAAGGACGGGGGATATGACTTAGACTCGATTCGTAGAGAGATTGAAAACGAGGCGGATAAGCTTATAAAGAAGTTTTCTAGATCAGTTAAGGAAAAGCAGGTTATCAAAGATGATAACTAAATAAACAACTAACTTAACGAAACCACTATCTATATAGAATATCCATGAGTGGGCGTGGCATGTAAAAAAAAAAAAAAAAAAAAAAAAAAAAAAAAAAAAAAAATTTTTTTTTTTTTTTTTTTTTTTTTTTTTTTTTTTTTACATGCCACGCCCACTCATGGATATTCTATATAAATAGTGGTTCCGTACTCAAGCTACCATCATTCTGTCCTCTGAAAAATCATAGCGCAATCATGTATCTGAAAATTTGTTTTGATACCAAGCCTGCACTCATCGCCGCTACTGTTGGTAGAGATGTTTATTTCATAGCCGTCGAAGTTGGCAAATATTTAGGCTACGCGTCACCTTACAACTTTGCACATCGATATTCCAACAAGGATCTGGCTAATCTATATCCCAATGCACAACGCTTGAACATGAGTTCCAGGCGCGTGTTTGATTTCAACGATATGCTTCACGTACTTGTGAAGACGCACCGAATGCCTATCGAGGAGATCTGTCGTATCCAGAAACTGTGGACCGATGGCCGGGTAACCTCTACGTATCCCAGCATTATACCGTTTAGCAGAAAGATGGCCTTTGAAATCACAGTTCGAAACGAAGGCGAGACAAATTTACAAGATTGGCTTAAAGGGTATTACGAATACTCGAGCGCAGTCTGCGAACAACATACGAATATCTACGCACCCCCGTCGGTAGAATCCAGGTATGGGGATACTGAAGAAGAGAAACCTAGCAACTTTTCCATGCGTGTGCGAGCTGAAGGTATATGGTCTGTCAAATCGGGCGACATGCTTCAAGAATTGACTGCTACGGTTAAGAGAAAGTTTGAGGAAATAGAGAAAGACTATGTAGTTGATGAAAAAGACAGAGCGTATGAGTTGACCGTCAAGCTGGCTCGTAGAGAGAGAGTTTAATTATGTTAAACTACCAACTGTGAAAAAAATCTGTCAATCAACCAATCAACCAACCTTTGAAAAAAAAAAAAAAAAAAAAAAAAAAAAAAAAAAAATTTTTTTTTTTTTTTTTTTGAAGGTTGGTTGATTGATTGATTGACTCTAGCTAGCCTATATATATCATGCTAAAGTAACAGTTTATCTAAATTTGCTGATGTGCCACCACCTCTGTCAAAATTTTCAATTTTTTTTAAATTTGAAAAAAAAAACAATTAATTGCTTATTTCACTATGTATATGTAATAAGAATCACGATTCCACGATTAGTTTTCAAAAATATTTTTATTTTAAGATTACGTTTCTAAAGTTGGTCAAATTTGCAAAATTTTCATTTTTTTTAAATTTGAAAAAAAACGACTGAAAGTAATTAAATTGCTTATTTTACTATGTATATGTAATAAGAATCACGATTCCACGATTAGTTTTCAAAAATATTTTTATTTTAAGATTACTTTTCTAAAGTTGGTCGAATTTGCAATAGTCAACTCAAAGTCTAAATCTTCATTTTTGAAAATATACTTAATTCAATTAGTTTAATCTGAAGACAGGATATTGCATAAGTCAGTTTCTACGAAAACAGGATGAGATAAGGCTTATTTTAGATGAAACAGGATATTGCCAATCTAAAGACAGGATATTGCATAAGTCAGTTTCTACGAGAACAGGATGAGATAAGGCTTATTATAGATGTCGCGGAAACAGGATATTGTATAACTCATTTGCTATGAAAACAGGATGCATTTTTATAGACGCAGATAAGCATTGCTGGACAATGATAATGTATATACTTTAGCATAATATATATAGGTTAGCTAGAGACAATCAATCAATCAACCAACCTTAAAAAAAAAAAAAAAAAAAAAAAAAAAAATTTTTTTTTTTTTTTTTTTTTTTTTTTTTTTTTTTTTTTTTCAAGGTTGGTTGATTGATTGACTCTAGCTAGCCTATATATATATATATATATCATGCTAAAGTAACAGTTTATCTAAATTTGCTGATGTGCCACCACCTCTGTCAAAATTTTCAATTTTTTTTTAAATTTGAAAAAAAAACGACTGAAAAGTAATTAAATTGCTTATTTTACTATGTATATGTAATAAGAATCACGATTCCACGATTAGTTTTCAAAAATATTTTTATTTTAAGATCACGTTTCTAAAGTTGGCCAAATTTGCAAAATTTTCAATTTTTTTTAAATTTGAAAAAAACGACTGAAAAGTAATTAAATTGCTTATTTTACTATGTATATGTAATAAGAATCACGATTCCACGATTAGTTTTCAAAAATATTTTTATTTTAAGATCACGTTTCTAAAGTTGGTCAAATTTTCAATTTTTTTTAAATTTGAAAAAAAAAACGACTGAAAAGTAATTAAATTGCTTATTTTACTATGTATATGTAATAAGAATCACGATTCCACGATTAGTTTTCAAAAATATTTTTATTTTAAGATCACGTTTCTAAAGTTGGTTGAATTTGCAATAGTCAACTCAAAGTCTAAATCTTCATTTTTGAAAATATACTTAATTCAATTAGCATTATAAATATATATCAACCAACCAACCTTAAAAAAAAAAAAAAAAAAAAAAAAAAAAAAAAAAAAAAAAAATTTTTTTTTTTTTTTTTTTTTTTTTTTTTTTTTTTTTTTTTTTTTTTTCAAGGTTGGTTGGTTGATTGATTGACTCTAGCTAGCCTATATATATCATGCTAAAGTAACAGTTTATCTAAATTTGCTGATGTGCCACCACCTCTGTCAAAATTTTCAATTTTTTTTAAATTTGAAAAAAAAACAACTGAAAAGTAATTAAATTGCTTATTTTACTATGTATATGTAATAAGAATCACGATTCCACGATTAGTTTTCAAAAATATTTTTATTTTAAGATCACGTTTCTAAAGTTGGTCAAATTTGCAAAATTTTCAATTTTTTTTAAATTTGAAAAAAAAACAACTGAAAAGTAATTAAATTGCTTATTTTACTATGTATATGTAATAAGAATCACGATTCCACGATTAGTTTTCAAAAATATTTTTATTTTAAGATCACGTTTCTAAAGTTGGTCAAATTTTCAATTTTTTTTAAATTTGAAAAAAACGACTGAAAAGTAATTAAATTGCTTATTTTACTATGTATATGTAATAAGAATCACGATTCCACGATTAGTTTTCAAAAATATTTTTATTTTAAGATCACGTTTTTAAAGTTGGTCAAATTTGCAAAATTTTCAATTTTTTTTTAAATTTGAAAATATACTTAATTCGATTAGCATTATAAATATATATATCAACCAACCAACCTTAAAAAAATTGTAAAGTCTCAACTTAAACGTCTTAATTATTTTTTTATGCTGATAACCTCTTCAATACTAGCTTAATAGATTTTTTTAATAAATACTTAAATTAAGCCCCTCAAAGTCTTAAATTAAACCCGTCCAATATTGGCACTATATCTATCGCAAAAAAATGGGTCGAACGAGGTGTCAAAGACAGAAATTCTGCCATGAGACACCTCGTTCGACCCATTTTTTTACTCTCATTTTAAAGATTAACACAAGCTCTCTATGGTTTGCTCATTAGATGACCTCCTGATGGTCATCTTCAATGGTCCGGTCATTTGGGATTTGTATAATTCATAATCCTCATATTCAAGTTTAAAAAATTTCCTTACCTGTAGTTGGTATGTGGCAAGGAAGTCTTCGAACTTGGTATGGGACCTTTCTACAAATCTAACACCTATGGCTTTCTCGAAGCTGAGCTTCATGTTAGCCTGGTATTTCACCATGGCCGAACCATCGAACATCTTATCAAACTCCTGTTCGCCCATGAACCCTCCCAAATGATGTTTGGCTTCGCTAATGGAGAAGATTCTCGTCTTAGCGAGCCATTTGGGTAAATCGATTTTAGAGTCCATTACATCTCGGACTGTGAGGCCTGCATATCTTTCGGCAAAATGAAGATCTAAAGGATGCCTTGAATAGATAGCCAGGTCCTCAGCCCGGACAAACAGGGTACCATCAGAGGCCATTAGGCATTTAAAGGCAACGCCATAAGCGTAATTTTTTACATGGAAAAACATGACTGAGCTAATGAATCTAAGCAGCTAGTAGAGAGATCGACTAGCAATTGAAGAGCTCTCGCTGGACACTCGTATATATACCCGGTCTTATCAATAGGATCTGATAGTAATTTTCTACGAACCGCTTATCAAGAGGGCATAATATCCTGTCTCTCGGACAATCTGATTATAACCGGGCTTACATAATATCCTGTCAATACTTCTGGAAAAATCTTTTTATAGAGATCTGATTGTAACCGGGCTTCCTGCTTCCTGAGGAAAGGCTTACATAATATCCTGTCAACACTTCTCGAAAATCTTTTTATAGAGATCTGATTGTAATTTTAATCGAAGCCGCTTATCAAGCATCCTGAGGAAAGGCTTGCATAATATCCTGTCTCTCGAAAATCTTTTTATAGAGATCAGATCATAATGACTGGCTTGGCTACACTTAAGTCTTTAAAAATTTTAATGTAAATTTTAAACGAAAAAATTAAATTTTTAAATTCAGATTCCTTAAATTTAGCTATCAAGTCTCTATATTTTACCAAGTTTCATATTTATCTTATAGCTAAGCCATATCCCTTGAAAAATTAGAGATCAGATTATGATGACTGACACACTTAACCTTTAAAAATTTTAAATTTTACATAAAAAAATGTAAATTTTAAACGAAAAAATTAAATTTTTAAATTCAGATTCCTTAAATTTAGCTATCGAGTCTGTATATTTTACCAAGTTTCATATTTATCTTACAGCTAAGCCATATCCCTTGAAAAATTAGAATTATAATGACCGCCACACTTAGTCTTTAAAAATTTTAAATTTTACACAGTAAATTTTAAATGAAACAATTAAATTTTTAAATTCAGATACCTTAAATTTGTCTATAGATATTTTATCAAAATTATCTTATAGCTAAGCCATATCCCTTGAAAATTACAAGTTCAAATCGGTACGCATCCAATGTTGGCACTCTATCTATCGCAAAAAAATGGGCCGAGCGAAGCCTCAATGACAATGTCATGAGAGGCTTCGCTCGACCCATTTTTTTGCACCTCGTCCTGATCTTAAGACGAGGATTTATAGAAGTAGGGCTTGTTTCCCACCAAAACTTTTATTTTTCGGGGGAAATAGCCTAGCTCCAAATCCCCATATCGTTCGCCGAATACATAAGTGTCCATGGGTACCGTTGCCAGGTACTCCTCCATGACATTCTTTAAGTCGGCCAAGAAACTCTCCATTGTGGCATTGGATGAGGTAATGGCCGCGAGCTTAACCTGGACAGGCCGCCTCAGGTTTAAGCTGCATTCGATGGGGGTGAGAATTTCAATCGGCCCCTGAAATAGGGAGTCAAACTCTCCTGGATGCATATCCATCAATATTTTTGCATCCTCTAGTCCAAAGACGCATGTCTTGGCTAGAGACGGGGGTAGTTTCAAGCCCTCAGGAGCAATGTCCGTTACCGTTATATGGCACAAGTTCACCACTCTATTGGGGTTTTCATGCCCCATGTAATAGGCCACGTCTCGGCCTTTGATAAAAATTTGGTCGTCAAATGATAAAAAGCATGTTAATTTAACATTCAGTTCATCGGACAGAATTTGAAAAATCATTTTGAAAAGCAGTAGCTCAGAATGAAATGTCTCGTCCAGCAGCCTGTATTTATACTAGCAGTAATCTTTAGTTCTATCTAAATTCCAAGTAAATATCTTATCTACATCCTGTGACGCACATCCTCATGCTATCGGATTAATTATATAAATAATTTTATCGTTCTAGAAGGACAGATTTTATCGCATCCTCAAAAAACAGCTGATACATCCTGTTTTCTTAGTAAAGCCTGATAAAACGAGGTCACGACTCGGGTATATATACGAGCTGCCTCTAAGAGCCTGCATCATTTTGACTTTTATTGCTATTGCCATAAGTCATGCTATTCACTATTGAACATCCACAGCTTGACGCTAAAATCCTATTCGTAGTCTCTGCGGATGGACTTTTGTTCGTCAGGGCCTCTGATGTGGCCAAGCTGATGGGTAAGGGTAGCGCATACGTGAAAAAAACAACCAGGCTGAAGGTGTGCGATCTCGTTTACAGGAGGGTCAGGTTACCTATCTCTCTAGCCAATACCTGGGTGTATCCAGTCGACGAGATACATTTTGGAGATGCCCTGTCGTCGTTGGGATTCGAGGCCATGCTGAAATCCTCTAAAATTCAGATTCTAGACCCCATAGTACCCACCTCATGCATCCATAAAGCCATCCGAATTCGGATCGTGAGGGACTCTGACACATGCATAGATGAATTCTTAAAAGATTTCATAGAGAGAACCATGCTGTTCTTCGATGGGGACCACGATGACGACCCTCGCCTCCACGAAGATAGATTTGAGACTATTTCTTGGACAGACACCCCTCCGTCCAAAATCAAAGTCTTTGTGGGGGATCGATCTAGATGGTACAAACTGATGCCTTAAATCTGGAGGGGGGCAAAAAAATGGGCCGAACGAAGCGTCTCATGGCAGATTTCTGTCTTTGACGCTTCGTTCGGCCCATTTTTTTGCGATAGATAGAGTGCCAATATTGGATGTTTATAAATTGAGACTTTGAATTGGATAGTAATATTTTAATATTAAAACGATGCCTTTGAATCTGAGATAGAAATATCGAATAAGGATTATTTTTTTAAATCAATCAATCAACCAACCTTGAAAAAAAAAAAAAAAAAAAAAAAAAAAAAAAAAAAATTTTTTTTTTTTTTTTTTTTTTTTTTTTTTTTTTTTTTTTCCAAGGTTGGTTGATTGATTGATTGA
Organism: Salticus scenicus; assembly: GCA_963930645.1. Classification (NCBI taxonomy): domain Eukaryota; kingdom Metazoa; phylum Arthropoda; class Arachnida; order Araneae; family Salticidae; genus Salticus; species Salticus scenicus. The sequence continues at coordinate 148,944 of CAWVNO010002506.1, read as the reverse complement.
TTTGGATTCATTCTTTATAAATAGCCGTACTCATTCTGTCTGAAATTTACAATATTGAATAAGGACATTTTTTAAATGAACCAATATTGAATATATTTTTTTAACGATTCGATAAACAAATAATATATTTTTAACGATTCGATAAACAAATAATAAATATTTTATTATTAAAAATAAAATATTTAAATAATAAATATTTTATTATTAAAATAAAATATTTAAATAATATATTTAAATTCTAAATATTTATTATTCAAACCGACAACTGAATCGAATCGTGAAAAATTCTGACGGGGTGGAGTTGCTCGAATAATACTTCTGGCGACTGTCTGATAGACCTTTATATGCCGTAAAGAAGTAGGTTCACCCAGCTTTGCGGTACTTGGCATAGAAGCTGTAGTTTGAATAGACTACCCTCGTAACTGTAATCTTTAAATCTTAATTTTAAAAATTTACATGCTTACATTTCTAATGTCTCGTGAGCGAGATTGGCGGGGTAATCTTTAACTCTTAATTGTAAAAATTTACATGCTTAAATTTCTAATGTCTCGTTTCTAATGTCTCGTCAGCGACTTTGGCATAGGAGCTGTAGTTTGAATAGATCTTTAAATCTTAATTGTAAAAATTTACATGACTGCATGCTTAAATTTCTAATGTCTCGTGAGCGTTGCTGAGATTGGCGGTACTTTGGCATAGGAGCTGTAGTTTGAATAGCTCGTAACTGTAATCTTTAAATCTTAATTGTAAAAATTTACATGACTACATGCTTAAATTTCTAATGTCTCGTTTCTAATGTCTCGTCAGCGACTTTGGTATAAGAGCTGTAGTCTGAATAGATTGTAATCTTTAAATCTTAATTGTAAAAATTTACATGCTTAAATTTCTAATGTCTCGTTTCTAACGTCTCGTCAGCGGTACTTGGCATAGGTTTGAATAGATCTTAATTGTAAAAATTTACATGCTTACATTTCTAATGTCTTGTCTGGCAGTACTTGGCATAGGTTTGAATAGACTGTAATCTTTAAATCTTAATTGTAAAAATGTACATGACTGCATGCTTAAATTTTTAATGTCTCGTTTCTAATGTCTGACACAATATCTCGGATCAGGGGATTCGGTCTTAGCTGAGAAAAGCATAGGGCTGGTGTAACTTGAAGATTATTTGAAAAAAAAACTAATTAGTACCAACTGAGAACATTAGAAACCAACCATCATATCAACCAACCAACCAACCAACTGTAAAAAAAAAAAAAAAAAAAAAAAAAAAAAAAAAATTTTTTTTTTTTTTTTTTTTTTTTTTTTTTTTTTTTTGAGTGGGTGTGGCTTGGATTCATTCTTTATAAATAGCCGTATTCAAACCTTCATTCCTTCATTCTGTCTGCCATCATTGTATCAGGATCCACGCTTGTCATTGAATTGATCCTGTTTCTGTGACTCTCACACATTGGATAGCTTCTAATATTTATCTCTTTCATTGAAGCTCAGCATGTACAAAATGTGGGAACCGTTGGACAACGACGCAAAGACCGAAATGCAAAACTTAAAGCAGCAAATGTTTGACTTGCAATCTAAATTGGATGCAGAAATCTCACTCTTGAAAACCAAGATTGAAAAATTTGACGTACTGTACTCCAAAATAGATAACTTGTATCAGGAAGAAATTTACAGGCTTAAATTAGAGTTGGGCGTGCAGCAGAACAAATCTCTAGTGCAGATTCAGAAGCAGCAGATCCAGATCCAGAACCTGCAGAACCGGTTGCTCTCCAATCAGATAGCGACTCAACAGAATTCGTTGCGACAGGATGATAATGAGTAGATCATCCTTGTCAGCAACCAACCAACCAACCAACCGTATTTTAAAAAAAAAAAAAAAAAAAAAAAAAATTTTTTTTTTTTTTTTTTTTTTTTCAGTTGGTTATTTCCATATTATATATGATCGCTAACAACCGTCATTGTATTTGACCAGCAGCAGTCGTCTAGTCAGGTCTTCTAGTCAACAGTCTTCTAGTCATGACAGAGGTTTAATGATTGTTTAAATTGAATTTCAAACTCAATTATAGGTAAAATATAAATAATAATAATAATAATAATAATAATAATAATAATAATATAATAATAATAATAATAATAATAATAATAATAATAATAATAATATAATAATAATAATAATAATAATAATAATATTATAATAATAATATAATAATAATAATAATAATAATAATAATAATAATAATATATATATATATATATATATATATATATATATATATATATATATATATACTTGTATACTCAAAAAATACTGTAAAACATCTTTTAATTTAAGTGATTATATTTTTGTAGTCTGAATTCTTATGTCAATTATAGTGTCGCTGTCTCAGCGAGTTTCACTATATCGGCACGAGACTACGCTCTTGACAAGTTTGTAGTCTGAATTCGTATGTCAGTTATAGTGTCGCTGTCTCAGCGAGTTTCACTATATCAGCATAAGACTACACTCTTTATTGTCTTGCCAAGTTTGTAGTCTGAATTCGTATGTCAATTATAGTGTCGCTGTCTCAGCGAGTTTCACTATATCAGCATAAGACTACACTCTTTATTGTCTTGCCAAGTTTGTAGTCTGGACTTTGAATGTCAGTTATAGTGTCTCAGCCAATTTCACTATATCGGCATAAGACTACAGTCTTTATTGTATTGCCAAGTTTGTAGTTTGAATGTCAGTTATAGTGTCTCAGCCAGTTTCACTATATAGGCATAAGACTACGTTATTTATTGTATTACCAAGTTTGTAGTTCGTATGTCAGTTATAGTGTCTCAGCCAGTTTCACTATATAGGCATAAGACTACGTTATTTATTGTATTACCAAGTTTGTATGTCAGTGTCTCAGCCAGAATGAGGTTATATTCTTTTATTGTCTTGCCACGTAAGTTGTAATCTATATTATGTATATCGGCTACAGCGTCTCGCCAGTTTTGCGGATAGTGGCTGTTGTTTGAAATTCTAAAAGGGTTAAACGAAAAGTATTGTGGCTAGATGGTCTGAAAATATTGACTGATTTTTTTAATTTTGACGGCTAAATTTACAATATTAGCATGAAATCTTGTAAATTTATAGGAGACTCATGGGGTAATTTTAGTTTTTTCCACAACAATAAAGGCCTCACCCTTGGAAAATATTAGCGAGACTCTCTACAAGCAACTATTTTTTTTCTTAAATGTGGCTACTGATCAGGAAAATTTTTATAAGATTAGTTTATCGCTAGCTGACCTTCTAGAATAATTGCGTTTGCAGGATATTATGTAACTCGTTTCCTCAAAGATAAGATCTAATCTATAAACAGTCATCCTGTCGAGCCCTATTATTTTTATCGTTTCTCAGAACCGCTTATCAGATCTCATGCATCCGCTCGCCAGAGTATAAATACCGGCCTCTCGCCTCAGCTTATTCATTCTGACCTTTTGTTTTCAAAATGCTTTCTGCAGACTCTGACAGGCAATATGATTACGGCTATGCCTTACAACCCAAAAGGAAAATATTAAAGACCTCTCGTCTCTATTGCGAGCTAATACTTCAATACGATAAATCAATGTCTTTGCCAACTCCAGCTCCAACTCCAAAGCCAAAGCCAGATCCCATACCAATTACAATAGCCACATCACAGAAGATTTATTTAAAAGTTCCAAATCCCATAAGCCGACTGCCAAAATCTCCTGAAGTGTCTACCAGGTACAAAATATACCGTGCCTGGAATCCTCGACCAAGGGTTAATTTTATGATACGGCCGAAACAGTTGGAGAATAAAAAGGCATAGTCGTTATCAACTGCCACAAAGGTCACCCAAACGATTTATAAAAAATCGGGTCGAACGAAGTGTCTCATGGCAGATTACTGTCTTTGACACTTCGTTCGACCCGTTTTTTTGTAACAGTTGTATTGCCAATGTTGGATGTGTTTAAGATTTTGACTTAAGATTTTGAACGGAGGCTTGTAAAAATTTATATACAAAAAAATATTAGAATTCCATCAAAGTCACATTAAAATCAACCAACCAACCTTAAAAAAAAAAAAAAAAAAAAAAAAAAAAAAAAAAAAAAAAAATATTTTTTTTTTTTTTTTTTTTTTTTTTTTTTTTTTTTTTAGGTGCCACGCCCACCCTTGAAGCTTGTCTATATTTACTGTGGCTAACATGACTACACTCTCATTGTGTCTTGACATTTGCCTGCAACGGTCGTCTAGTCACTATGTCTCGTAATGTGTTTTCAGCAAGACTAGAGAGTTAGATTTTTCTATAATAGCCTATGATCTATTCTGATTTCATGAAAACCTGTAATATCTTGTCATTTGTCAGACAAAAGTCTTGTTTTCAAAGCCAATATTGTATAAATTACGCAATTTCATCCTATTTTAAAGGTCAGGAGCGATTTTATGCATGACCGTACAGTAGAAGAAATAAATTCCACTCCCACCCACCCTAATAGATATACTATATATATACTATATATATAGACTGCAGCGCCATCTATAATGATTGGCTAAAGAAATATAGCCTTAGCAGCCAACTTAGAAATATAGCCTTAGCAGCCAACTTAGAAATATATCTGTAGCGGCCAACTTAGAACTGTAGCAGTTAACTTAGAAATATAACTTTAGAAACCAACCAACCAACCTTGAAAAAAAAAAAAAAAAAAAAAAAAAAAAAAAATTTTTTTTTTTTTTTTTTTTTTTTTTTTTTTTTTTTTTTTTTTCAAGGTTGTTTGCATACTATATATATAGAACTGTTGACATACCATCTCATCATTCTATCTCAGCAGCAACGGTCATGTCTTTGATACATTTAAATTCATGTCTTCTAAAATCTCAAATTAAATTTCTACACATTGATACATTTTTTGCTACGCTAAATGAATGCTGTGCCAATATCGAATATATTTTATAAATAATTAAACTATTTAAATTTTATTATTTAAACCGTCTGAAAAGGTGCAGTTGCTCGAAACTTATTGCTGGTGACTGTCTGATAAGCCTTTAGATGCGTAAACTCGTAGGATTACCCAGCTTTGCGGTACTTGGCATAGGAACTGTCGTTTTGAAATTCTGAAAGGTTAAATATGCTCGAAAATTATTGCTGGTGACTGTCTGATAAACCTTTAGATGCGTAAACTCGTAGGATTACCCAGCTTTGCGGTACTTGGAGTAGCAGCTGTAGTTTGAATAGAATCCCTTGACATGACTTTATAAAATCATTGGCCTTATCGTGGATGAAAGCCGTATTCTAAATTTATCGTTTGACCCTTGAAATCTTAATTGTAAAATCTTAATTGTAAAAATTTACATTACCTGTCTTCTTTTCGTGGACCTTAGCCTCAGCTATCAGAATGTCTAAACAGCTCATGAAGGATTTTATTCTGCCGGAGACGGTCGGTATGGACTGGGCTTCATGCTAAAATGCGAAACGTACATCCAGATCAGTTCTGTTGGACAAAATGATTGGCTATGCGGGTAAAGATATTCCCAATGCCAAGAACAGGTTTCGGGCACAGCTGAATCGAGTGGTCATCCGGCTGAGATGAGAGATTTTATCAGAGTATCTGGATAAATGTGCCAGAAGAGCTTGACATTCTGAAATTGTATAGCGGATAATGTCTTGGGGATGCGTAAAAAAATGGGTCGAGCGAGGTTTCTTCATGTAGAGATTACGTCGACCCATTTTTTTGCGACAGGTTCTAAATAATAAAAATCGTTACATTATAAGGGCTATGGATAAAATTTATATTAATATGAAGATATTTTTTTAAGAATCAAAAAAAATATCCATTCCTATAGACGCTCGAAGATTTTACATGCGACATTGCGTTTAGCCTTAGTTATTGCATAGACGATACTCGTGCTGGATTTGCGGTACTTGAGGCATATATATACATATATATACATATATATATATATATATATATATATATATATATATATATCGCTATTGAATCGAGTTTGAAATAAATATTTTTTATCAGTAATAAAACATACAGACATTTCAGCGGCCTTGATGAAGGCTTGGAAAATATTAGCTCTGCAAATTCGAAGCAAAGATTTTTTTTAAATGTGGCTTAAACTACTGGTCAGGAGTCGATAATATTGCCAATATTAGATTTTTAATCGTTTAGTCTAATATTGAACAATTGTCTTTGAAAATATTGGCTGTAGTCTCTGAAAATATTGATCGACTAACATTTTTTTCTAATTTTGATGGCTAAATTTACAATATTAACATGAAATCTTGTAAATTTATACGATTTTCATGGGCTAATTTTAGTTTTTTCGACAACGAGTTTTGATGAAGGTCTTACCCTTGGAAAATATTAGCGGATTTGAAGAGTCTCTGCAAATTCGAAGCAAAGATTGTTTTCTTAAATGTGGCTTAAACTACTGATCAGGAGTCGATAATAATGCCAATATTAGATTTTTAATAGTCTAGTCTAAGATTGGACAAAAGGGTGGTAATGCTCGAATAATATTGCCAGTGACTGTGTCTTGTACCTGGATTTATCGCAAAACGGAGAGTTTAGCTAGATTTGTGGTACTTGAGGGTGGGGTGTAAATAGAGATTGGGTCGTAAGAAATACACAGATATTTTATTGAGATCTAGGATAGCTATTATTTAAAATGTTTTATCGTACAGCTTGAGAGAGCCGTCTTAAAAGTTGGATATGAAGACTTCCATATGTCCGCTCTATTTTGAAAATGCTTAAAGTATATTTTTAGAATCCTTCTACCAAGACGAATCAGGTAAACAAGCCAAACATATATGCATAATCGTGTAATTGAGTATGAAATAAAATATTTTTTTTATCTGTATTTAAACATACAGACATTTCCGCTTCGCGGAAATGTCTGTATGTTTAAATACAGATAAAAAAAATATTTTATTTCTAATATTTTTAATTCTAAAGTTACAATATTAGCATACCATTTTTAAATTTATAGGATACTCACGAGTTAAATTTTATTTTTTTCGATAATGAGTTTTGATAGAAGGGCTTAGGCTTGAAGGATTGTAAAGCTCTATATATTACTCAGTCGTCATTTGTCAGAAGTCTTGTTTTCAAAGTCAATATTGTATAAATAACCCTATTTTAAAGGAAGTGGCATCAGGGAGCTGGTTTATGCATGACCTTACAGTAGAAGAAATAAATTCCACTCCCACCCACCCTAATAGATATACTATATATATACTATATATATAGACTACAGCGCCATCTACAATGATTGGTTAAAGAAATATAATTTTAGAAACCAACTGAGAAATATAATTTTAGAAACCAACCAACCAACTGAAAAAAAAAAAAAAAAAAAAAAAAAAAAAAAAATTTTTTTTTTTTTTTTTTTTTTTTTTTTTTTTTTGAGTGGGCGTGGCTTGGATTCATTCTTTATAAATAGCCGTATTTAAACCTTCAAACCTTCATTCTGTCTGCTAACATTGAATTGTATCAGGATCATGGAGAATTTCATACGATATGACCTGCCTGAAGATCCTAAATCTGAGTTCTGGATTCGAGTAAAATCTAATAAACCTGGCATTGAAAGACTCAGAAAAATATCTCTCGAAGGCATTTTTAGAAATAAAAATATTCCAATAGTGGATCGTATTGACGGGACCCTTTTAATGCAGGCAGACGGAGCCTTAGCCGCGAATTCAGCAACCATAGACCGTTTCAACGAATTTTATCTGAAACATAAAATGGATGGGTCCGAAATCCGTTTGGATGAAAATCTGGTTCTCAAGCCAAATTGCATTGTAGTTGTGAATGAATACATTCGTGGGGGACCTTTTGGCGGCACTAGATTAATTTTTCTTTACCACGACGTTGAAAAAAATGAAGCTGTGTGTAAAAGTCCTAAAACGGGTACCGAAGTCAGAATATCTCAGTCCGTACGCACTGGACGGTTTCCTATCGAACTGGGATTTGCCAGATCCATTCATATCTATCGAGATGCGATTGACGATTTGAAAATGGTTGTCAGTTTGATCGGATATAAAGATCCTGTTTCTTGGGTCTTGTATCGTGTGAATCGATTGAAACAGATATTGGCCGTAGAGTTTTAATTTAAAAATTCACCTTGAAAAAAAAAAAAAAAAAAAAAAAAAAAAAAAAAATTTTTTTTTTTTTTTTTTTTTTTTTTTTTTTTGAGTGGGCGTGGCTTGGATTCATTCTTTATAAATAGCCGTCTGTCTGCCACTCTCATCTAGTTAACATTGAATTGTATCAGGAGAATTTCATACGATATGAGTTTATGGACCTGACCGATCTATGTTGAAAATGTTCACAGTCAAAATAACGCTGTCCCACAAACTCGATACACCCGATGTTGAAAAGCCAATTGACACGATAGCATGTCTCCTGAGTCTGTCCTGGCGAATGGTGTTATCAAGTTTGGATTCTACAATGCTTAGTTGTTGCAGAGACAAAATGTGTATGTTTCTTTTAAAACAATGATAGACACCTATGGTTATATTGGCTGACGTCCGTTTGGTGTTGGCTGGTCTAAAAATAACCATAAAAAATATCACGTGTCAATATTTTTAGCCATCCTGTTTTCAAGGACTACAAATAACTTTATCTCATCGCATCCTGTTTTAAAGGATATGGGGTCTACTATAAAAGCCGCTGCTCAGAGCTTACAGTTTCATTCGCTCACTAGCTCTCAAGCCATGTGGATGCGATTATTTTTCCCAGGCCAGATCGGCTTGAGGTCCGCCCTAGCCTCTGACGGAAAGACTTACGTTTCGGCTGTAGATGTGGGCGTGATGCTGAAATTCAACGATATTCATGAATTTGCCAACTATCGGGCCACCAAGCATCTTGATATGTTTCCAGTCTTTGAAATATACGAGATGTTCGACTACGTGAGCCTGTTCTCAGACGTAGATGAAATGCAGAGGCTCTGGAGACACGGAAGGGTCGCTGCCGACTTTCCCATGTCTTCGGAGTACGTATTTGATGTGCATGTGGATACGGAGGGGAATGCCAGGTTGCAGGACTGGCTGCAAATCTATACTGACCTCTTCAGAAATGACCTGTTCGAGGGGCCTCGTGTCAAGTCCAAGAGATTGGCTATCACCAACGAATGTAAAGTCTGCCTGACGGAAGAGAGCCAGGTGGCGTTCTTCGACTGCGGGCACGTGGTGTGCTGCATGGCCTGTTCGGACAGACTCGAATATTGTCCTGTCTGCCGAACGGTCATTGCGGAAAAGAGACGGGTCTATGTTCAATAGATGTGAAATGTTTAAAAAACTTGTGTCAAACGAGGCTTCCTCATGTCTTGACGACGATGGAAGCCTCGTTTGACACATTTTTTTTAAAGCGATAGGCTACCAATATTGGATTTGTGAAAAAAATAACTTGTAAATATTTATCGGTTTAGACGGTACTTTATGAGAGTCCATTGAATATAAGTAAGCAAGACCCTTGCCTACCGTTAACATATTGTAAATTATGTCTGAAGAAATAGATCCTAAATCTGAGTTCTGGATTCGAGTAAAATCTAATAAAGCTGGCATTGAAAGACTCATAAAAATATCTATCGAAGGTATTTTTAGAAACTACAATATTCCGATAGTGGATCGTATTGACGAGACCCTTTTAATGCAGGCAGACGGAGCCTTAGCCGCGAATTCAGCAACCATAGACCGTTTCAACGAATTTTATCTGAAACATAAAATGGATGGGTCCGAAATCCGTTTGGATGAAAATCTGGTTCTCAAGCCAAATTGCATTGTAGTTGTGAATGAATACATTCGTGGGGGACCTTTTGGCGGCACTAGATTAATTTTTCTTTACCACGACGTTGAAAAAAATGAAGCTGTGTGTAAAAGTCCTAAAACGGGTACCGAAGTCAGAATATCTCAGTCCGTACGCACTGGACGGTTTCCTATCGAACTGGGATTTGCCAGATCCATTCATATCTATCGAGATGCGATTGACGATTTGAAAATGGTTGTCAGTTTGATCGGATATAAAGATCCTGTTTCTTGGGTCTTGTATCGTGTGAATCGATTGAAACAGATATTGGCCGTAGAGTTTTAATTTAAAAATTCACCTTGAAAAAAAAAAAAAAAAAAAAAAAAATTTTTTTTTTTTTTTTTTTTTTTTTTTTTTTTTTTTTTTTTTGAGTGGGCGTGGCTTGGATTCATTCTTTATAAATAGCCGTCTGTCTGCCACTCTCATCTAGTTAACATTGAATTGTATCAGGAGAATTTCATACGATATGAGTTTATGGACCTGACCGATCTATGTTGAAAATGTTCACAGTCAAAATAACGCTGTCCCACAAACTCGATACACCCGATGTTGAAAAGCCAATTGACACGATAGCATGTCTCCTGAGTCTGTCCTGGCGAATGGTGTTATCAAGTTTGGATTCTACAATGCTTAGTTGTTGCAGAGACAAAATGTGTATGTTTCTTTTAAAACAATGATAGACACCTATGGTTATATTGGCTGACGTCCGTTTGGTGTTGGCTGGTCTAAAAATAACCATAAAAAATATCACGTGTCAATATTTTTAGCCATCCTGTTTTCAAGGACTACAAATAACTTTATCTCATCGCATCCTGTTTTAAAGGATATGGGGTCTACTATAAAAGCCGCTGCTCAGAGCTTACAGTTTCATTCGCTCACTAGCTCTCAAGCCATGTGGATGCGATTATTTTTCCCAGGCCAGATCGGCTTGAGGTCCGCCCTAGCCTCTGACGGAAAGACTTACGTTTCGGCTGTAGATGTGGGCGTGATGCTGAAATTCAACGATATTCATGAATTTGCCAACTATCGGGCCACCAAGCATCTTGATATGTTTCCAGTCTTTGAAATATACGAGATGTTCGACTACGTGAGCCTGTTCTCAGACGTAGATGAAATGCAGAGGCTCTGGAGACACGGAAGGGTCGCTGCCGACTTTCCCATGTCTTCGGAGTACGTATTTGATGTGCATGTGGATACGGAGGGGAATGCCAGGTTGCAGGACTGGCTGCAAATCTATACTGACCTCTTCAGAAATGACCTGTTCGAGGGGCCTCGTGTCAAGTCCAAGAGATTGGCTATCACCAACGAATGTAAAGTCTGCCTGACGGAAGAGAGCCAGGTGGCGTTCTTCGACTGCGGGCACGTGGTGTGCTGCATGGCCTGTTCGGACAGACTCGAATATTGTCCTGTCTGCCGAACGGTCATTGCGGAAAAGAGACGGGTCTATGTTCAATAGATGTGAAATGTTTAAAAAACTTGTGTCAAACGAGGCTTCCTCATGTCTTGACGACGATGGAAGCCTCGTTTGACACATTTTTTTTAAAGCGATAGGCTACCAATATTGGATTTGTGAAAAAAATAACTTGTAAATATTTATCGGTTTAGACGGTACTTTATGAGAGTCCATTGAATATAAGTAAGCAAGACCCTTGCCTACCGTTAACATATTGTAAATTATGTCTGAAGAAATAGATCCTAAATCTGAGTTCTGGATTCGAGTAAAATCTAATAAAGCTGGCATTGAAAGACTCATAAAAATATCTATCGAAGGTATTTTTAGAAACTACAATATTCCGATAGTGGATCGTATTGACGAGACCCTTTTAATGCAGGCAGACGGAGCCTTAGCCGCGAATTCAGCAACCATAGACCGTTTCAACGAATTTTATCTGAAACATAAAATGGATGGGTCCGAAATCCGTTTGGATGAAAATCTGGTTCTTTTTTTCAGAGGTGGGTGTGGCTTAGCTCTATATAAGCCTGTAGCTTTAAACATTTTTCAAGATTCATGCCCTCGCAAAGCGTTCAAGTATGTGCTGAAGCCTTTTGGCTGGGCGAAAATTGTATACCATTAGAAATAGCATTTGCTGTTAATCCAAAAGAAGTGAATATATTTCGATTGGCACCATTGCCTTTGCATCTATCTTTTACTTTACAAGAATTGGCCAATGCTAAATCTAAAATGCTGGATCCTCATCAGTTTCATAATTCTAATTTTTTTAGCAATCATCTAATTTCTCCAAAGGTGTACGATTGGAAATTAGAATATGACAATTGGCTAAATCAGCTACATAAATTTGTTCCTTTGCATGCTGTATTATGCGTTAGAGGATTATCCCAATGCCGATTTTTCAACGTAATTTGTGGATATCCTCACGTAAAACGAATCGTATTACCAATTGGAAGAGCCGTGCCAAAAGTTAGCCATTCTCACAAACGATCAAAATTATTATCTTATCCATGTCCAGGCATAGAAGTTGCTACTATGGCCAATTATGTAACCAGTGAAAATTTAAAATCTATAAAGTGTAGTTTTAAACCAAAATTTCAAAAATATATGCTAAAATACATATATACTGACTAGTTTGTTGGCGATTTAACTACAAAATAGGTTTGGACATCACGGAGCCGGTTTATGCATGACCTTACAGTAGAAGAAATAAATTCCACTCCCACCCACCCTAATAGATATACTATATATATATACTATATATAGATTGCAGCGCCATCTACAATGATTGGCTAAAGAAATATAACTTTAGCAGCCATCTGAGAAATATAGCTTTAGCAGCCAACTGAGAAATATAGCTTTAGCAGCCAACTGAGAAATATAGCTTTAGTGGCCAACTTAGAAATATAACTGTAGCAGCCAACTGAGAAATATAGCTTTAGCGGCCAACTTAGAAATATAACTGTAGAAATATAACTTTAGAAACCAACCAACTGAAAAAAAAAAAAAAAAAAAAAAAAAAAAAAAAAAAAAAATTTTTTTTTTTTTTTTTTTTTTTTTTTTAAATTAAATGTGTGGGTGTGGCTTAGCTGTATATAAGCATTATCTCTGCTGGCAGCTATCAAGTTCAGACTTATAGAGTCTGTGTAAAGTTTTATAAATTTACGCTATGTCGCAGCGTATGTTTAATACTCTTAAATTCAATGATACCGATTATAATTTTGTATATCACATAATACTAATAGGAGATATTCCACAACATGTACGGTTTTTTAAATTTCTTAAAATCAATAAGCTAAATATAATGAATTGGATAGAACATAATTCTCTAATGCGGGAAACTCATATACATTTATTTATTAATTCAGACAATGAAATCGACCGAGATATTTGGAAAGATTTTCCATTTGGAATTACGATAAATTTAATCAAATATGCAGATTATTTTTCGATTTTTCATATTTTGTCTGAAACACGTGATTACAACTGTTGCACTTTTACATTAGAAGATAGGTGTATTAAAATGATATGGGATAACATTAGTACTTTTTTTGACATCGAGCGCCTGCATTTACCTACTCGAATATTACAAAAAGTTGTTCGAGAATCTCAGAAATATATTTTACCCACATCGCTTTTTGAAGTTATTGAATGTACAGAGAAAATTGAAAAATTTTTGCAAAATACATCGTTAGAACAACTATTTTTTGAAACAGATAGGGTTTTTGATAGATATATTGCGACCTTTTTTCAAAGTAAAATACATTGTAGATATCTTACAAAAATATATATAACGCCTGCATTAAGGTATGTTCTAAGCTACTTTGTAAAGGATAATTATAAATTTCAAATGTGTATGCAATGCATACAATTATTTTTTTATGGAGAAGAGCGTTTAATTGATAGACATTACTTTAGAATGCGCATATATGAACCGGAATCATTTGTACGAGAAAGGGATAATTGGTGCTGTTTATGCCGGCAGACACCTCTATTTCAAGTAATAACTCGTGAACAGTATATGAAGCAATATCGACCTGACAACCCTCTCAAAAATTATCCCAATAAATTACTTATTAAAGTTCAAAAATATGAAATTTGTAAATATAGCATGAATGAAATAATATGATTTTAATAAACCTGTTACTGAGATGCCAATTTGTCCCAGTCTAATGTTGGTGCTTCATGTGGTTTGGGGAGTTCGCTAAGCGTATCGTCAACTTTTTTATCTGGAAACGACCTGCTATTGACAAGATACATGCGGCTGCTTAAATCTAGATAAAAACCGTTTTCGTTACATTTCAATTCCATTTGCATATTGGATGGTAATTTTTTTACCATTAAGAAGACTTCTATAATGCTAGAGATGTCAACATATCTTCTATATCTATTGGCTGCCGCCTCCAGTTGTTCGAGAGACATGCTGCTCATTTTAAGATGAAGGGTTGAGTCATCGTCGAACGGGGAGATTTCTTCAATAAATTTTTCCTGATCCATATCTACTTATTTTATTTGAAAATGTTCCGTCTACGTGACTACATAAAAATCAACCAACCAACCGAAAAAAAAAAAAAAAAAAAAAAAAAAAAAAAAATTTTTTTTTTTTTTTTTTTTTTTTTTTTTTTTTTTTCACAGTTGGTTGGTTGGTTGATTGTTATTTATCCTGTATATAAATGCTGTCCGCCTTCCAAATTTATATCATTTTTTCATTCTACAATTGTTGTAGGTAATCTTTACAATTTCTCACAATGAACTTCTCTGATTCCATTCACAGCATATTTCATTACCTACTCAGAGACTGCGTGCATTTGGCAAACTGGGAAGATACAAGCCAATTTAGGCTGGTCGATGTCAAAGATGACTGGGATGATCCACAATGGAAACCGAGAGAACACAAATTTGCCCTTGCTATTTTGAGGATGTTAGAATATTATTTTCAGACACCGCCCTTACCTACTGGTATTAAAATCGAACAGATTGAAGATGTCATTCCCAAGCTGAAAGAAAAATTAAAAACTATTCTCGATTCCAATAGCATATCTTTTAAAGTCCGAAACCTTTGTAATGACGAAAGCTTGACGCATCGTCGTTGGTCGGGTCCCGAATCTTATCAGCCTTGGGTGATGGAGTGTTTGATAACTACTGGATGCTTTCTTGGAGAATGTTACGCAAAATTTGGATACAATGAGAATTTATTTAATCTGGCATCCAAAACTCTTATAGATATTATGGAAGACTCTGCGTTATTATCTTGTATTAGACTCGATTTACATTATAAAATGGATCCGTTTGGTAAGCCTGGCGCTAAGATTAAATCAGTTTTGGACGAAGATTGGAGTATGTGGACCTTTCAATTGAACAAAGCACAGGAGAAAAAATTGTACAAGAAGTGTCCAGATAAATCTTAAGTTAAAAAAAAAAAAAAAAAAAAAAAAAAAAAAAAAAAAAAAAAATTTTTTTTTTTTTTTTTTTTTTTTTTTTTTTTTTTTTTTTTTTTTAATGTAACCTTGTGACCTTGATAGCTATATAGCGCCTATATAAGCAGCTGACAAATCTTATTTTCTATACTCAAATTTCATAATATATACCCTATATAACTACTGGCTGCTTCAGGATTTTATTTTATTCTACAATTGTTGTTAGATATCTTTTGCCACTTTTCACAATGATCTTTTACGATCCCATTCAAAGCACCTTTAATTACCTACTCAAAGACTGCGTTCATTTGGCAAATTGGGAAGATACAAACATATATAGGCTGGTCAACATCAGAAATGATTGGGAGCATCGAGAATGGAAACCGAGAGTACACAAATTTGCCCTTTCTATTTTGAGAATATTAGAAAACTACTTTCAAACCCCACCTTTACCTACTGGTATTGAAATCGAAGAGTTTGGTACTGAGACCGAACAGATTGAAAAGAACGTTTCCAAGCTGAAAGAAACATTAAAAACCATTCTCGATTCCGATAACATATCTTTTAAAGTTCGAGACCTTTTGAGCGACGAAAGTTTGACACATCGTCCTTGGCGCGGTTCCGAATCTTATCAGCCTTGGGTGTTGGAATGTTTGATCACTACTGGATGCTTTCTCGGAGAATGTTATGCAAAGTTGCGAGACAAGTATTTGTTGAGAAATTTATTCTATAAGGTATCCGAAGCCTTTATAGATATTATGGAAAAGAGTGGCTTGTTAGATTGCATTAGATCCGATCTGAATTGTAATATGGATTCGTTTGGTAAACCTGGGGCTAAGGTTAAATCAGTTTTGGACAAAGATTGGAGGCTGTGGACATTTCAATTGGATGACACAGAGGAGGAAAAGTTGTACAAGAGGTGCGAAGTCCACTCAAAAAATGTCAATCCATGAATCAATAAACCAACAAAAAAAAAAAAAAAAAAAAAAAAAAAAAAAATTTTTTTTTTTTTTTTTTTTTTTTGAGTGGGCGTGGCTTAGCACAACATACGGCTATATAAGCTCGGTCATTTTATTTGTTCAGCAAATTATTCTTCTAACATGGCTTTCTTAAACATGGTTCTTCAACGCCTTGCTACTGGGATAGTCTCGTTTCTATTTCGTCACTATAAGCCAGAAGTGAAATATATGAAAGTGCGGGATTCTGCCATAGACCCGGAACAGAGAGACGACCAGTCTTTGGGATTCGATTTGTACGCGCCTAAGAAAATCGTGTTGAGACCTGGCGAGACAAAAACGATTGATACTGGAATAGCGTTCGAGATTCCATCTTACATGGGAATGTATCTCTGGGACAAGTCGTCGTTGGCTTTGGCAGAACTGAGAGTGTGTGGCGGCGTGATAGATCCAGGCTACAGAGGCTCTGTAGGCGTGATTATGGAAAATTGTTCGCTGGACAACTTCACCATCCAGAAAGGCAGCGCTATAGCCCAAGCTGTGTTTCAATTGGCAATTTATCCTGAAATAATAGAGACAACGGAATTATCAGATACCGTTCGTGGCGATAGAGGATTTGGTGGAAAATCAGACTGGGCAGATAAATAAATCTTGTCAATATACAAGTAGATAGATGGCTTCAACCTATACACCAAAAATTGATCCGGAACTTAATTATTTAAACTGTTTAAAGGCCCATTATAAACGTAACGATCATCATCCTGAGCATTATGAGAAGCCTGAAATGAAATTTGAAGCTAGAATGGAATTGACTTGTGAGTTATTAGGAACTGTAATGGGTTGGGCTCATAATCGAGGATTAAAATTAAATCTTGCTGAATGTCGAGCTGTTATCGAAAAGGCTAACTGGGAGTCATGGGATCTTGCCGTGAAAGATAAATTACCAGAACCTACTGAAATTGATTTCAATATTCATGGAACATGGCATAATAAGACATATTCCATAGACGAATTTAAAAAATTGGAATGTTATGAGGATCTCGACGAACTCAAATGCGTAAGAGATTATGTGGATGACCTATTGAAGCATAAATTGGCAGTTTATCAAGTTTGGCGAGATATTACTGAATATGATAAGCGATACAATGCAATAGCTGAACGTATACAAAATCATGATTTGGATAAATTTCGAATCGATATGTTACGAGCCTATACTATGAAGTTGAGCGAGTTTCGGGGAAAGACTAAACAAATTAATGTTGAAGAGACTCCTAAAACGGATGATGAGACTCCTAAAACGGATGAGTAAATTAAAAGACAGCCGCGATATTTCACCCACTAAATATGCCCACCGTAAAACTAAAATAGATTAATAAGCTATCAAGTTTAACAAAGATAGTTCACCCACTGTAAAATTAAATATAGAATTTAAAAAAAAAAAAAAAAAAAAAAAAAAAAAAAAAAAAAATTTTTTTTTTTTTTTTTTTTTTTTTTTTTTTTTTTTTAAGGTGTCCTTGAAATAGCTATATATATACACAGTCATAAAAGCCACATGTATATACAGCTATAAAAGCTTCCACACTACATATATTTTACCAGTATGAATGTTCCGTTTCGACAATGGGAACCTGCTATGAGGTTTAACAAAAAAGTATCAAGTCACGTTTGTCGGTATGTCGTATTGATAAATAGTACTGCTAAATTTGATGTAGAAAAAGACTTGAAAAAATTACTACGTGTAACAAAAAAACCTCTCATATGGTTTATTAAAACATTTCGATCGTTTGGTATTAGGGTTGAATATGGCACACTTTTTTCCATACAAGATCTTAAAGACCGGGGACCCACGTTTAAAGATATCTCGGATGGAATCGTGCGGCAATATCTAATATCAAGGTATTTACCAGATGTGACTTTTGTATGCTTTCCAGGATTCGCTAAAAAATTACCTTTCGATTGCATACATCCTGACACGTTAGTTGGTAAGCTTATCAAGAAGAAATAATATTAAAAAAAAAAAAAAAAAAAAAAAAAAAAAAAAATTTTTTTTTTTTTTTTTTTTTTTTTTTTTTTTTTTTTTTTTGTGGGCGTGGTTTGACTATATATAAGCCTTAATTTTACTACCTGTTATACATTTCGTCAACTCTTCCTCTGTAGTGTGTTTGGCAAATCTCATAGATTTCAAGCGTTTAGTCTTTGAAATATTGACTGTTTCTTTTACGCGTTTCAGAAAACCTTCTGCAAGATATCAAAGTTTGGCTAATATTATTACAAGTGAAATGTGCTCGAAACTTATTGCAGTCATCTTTCAAAATACCCTGTAACTACTGTAAAATAGGATGGTCTAGACAGTTTATGGTACTTAGCCATATGTATAAAGTTTAATATTGTACACATATAAATAATAACTGAGTAATTCTTTTGACAAATGATGAGTTTCCCGTTTTTTCTATTGCCTAATGAAATAAAATTGAAAATACTCAAGTACCTACCCGTTTACGAAAAATATAAATTATTTTCTATAACTGAATTCAGCGATTTGTTGACCTATCCTCGATTATGGTGTAACAAAGCTTGCTATAATCTATATCGAAAGACGCTTGAAATACAAATCTATTCCGTACAAAATATTATTAGAACTGATTTTGTTTTAGTAAACATTTTTATTTATATGCTTAAAACCAACATCGATATTTTATATCCTGATCATTGGAATTTTCATCCAATCAATGAACATGAAGAAAAATTTATTGTTACTATGAAAACTAATTTTGATGAATTTATAGCAAAATATGCCGTTATTGTTACCATATACGTTAAAGTATTCGCGACTCCATTCTATGTTAGATCTATACTACTAAGTATAGAAAATGTGCATGGTATACTATTTCCTTATATAGGACATCCATTTTTTCTAAACATGAAGGGTAAAAGGCAATGGATTCGGTTCATGATCGCTTGTGAATTTATTCGCCAATTATACAGTTTAATTGAAGCTGATAAATCGAGCTATAAGACTAAATGTTTATTTCGTATATTGAAAATACTGACATCTGAGTACGACGAATGGGTCAATAATCAGGGTGGATGGGAATGTATAAAAGATTGGCAGAATGAAAAATTGGTCGATAAAGATATTTTTACTGACAGTATTTACTACTAAAATACCTTAAAAAAAAAAAAAAAAAAAAAAAAAAAAAAAAAAAAAATTTTTTTTTTTTTTTTTTTTTTTTTTTTTTTTTTTTTTTTTGAGTGGGCGTGGCACATTCATAATTACTATATATAAGAGAGATGTGGTAGCGTCTAGCAATATTATTTACCCACACAATTCTTTGCAATGGCTGGTCTACACTATGTTTATGCTGTGCATGTCTCTTTTGTTCGCTATGAAGGAAGGCAAATCCCATGGACTATTACTATGACTTCGACCGTGACACCATACAAGACTTTTAGTATTGGTTTGCTTAGCAACGACTTTACCTGGACAGATTCTGATTTGAATTATAATTGTCTAAACGCGGATGATTTTCCCAGAAACCCTTCTAAAAAACTAAATCATCAAATCAGTCTGCCACATTTCGAATCTGAGTTTAGCGAAATCTATGGCGCAGAGTACTGGAAAGATGGCTGGGTGACACAATTGGCAGCCGTCGATCGGCCTACGTATGATTATCTAAAAACATGTTGCAATTCAATTATATTGTTGGATAACACACTAATTGCTGAAGATAGAACCTTGGCTGCAGCATACAGGTATAACGTATTGCCAAATAATGGAGAGGAATTTAAAGAAATTGTAATTGAAGGTTGAAGGACTTTTAAAAATCTTAGATGCCAAAAAAAAAAAAAAAAAAAAAAAATTTTTTTTTTTTTTTTTTTTTTTTTTTTTTTTTTTTAAGTGCCCCGCCCACCCAAGTCTGTATATATATCAGAAAATTCTATTTAGACAATTTATTATTGTTAGATGGTATGATATTGTACACATGCAAATATGCTAAGTAAAGTTTATGAGAGTTTTTTATTAATATGCTCATTCATATTTACCACAATTTTACTTATTACAGCTCTTTTTATAGTTATATTATTTATAATAACGACTTTTATTATGGAATTTTTGCTAGGCCCAGAAATTACAAAAAAATGTATTAAAACATTTTTAGAAAAGATGAAAATAAATCTTGTCTTTGCTCAAGAATAAAGGGTTATGCAATTTTTCAAATATGGATAAATGTTTGTGCTGTAATAAGTTAATAAACTATCCAAGATCGGATTATAGATTGGATTGCGAACACGCTTTTCATCAGCGATGCCTTGTAAATTATTTTCAAAACCATCCACTCAAATGCCTGGAATGTACCCAGCCGCTATCTTACATTGATCTAACATATTTTCAAAGCATTCATGAAATAGTAAATGATATAGAAGATACTGATTCAGGCTTTGAATCTAATTAATTCATGTCTTAGAAATATAACTTTAGAAACTAACTTCATCAACCAACAAAAAAAAAAAAAAAAAAAATTTTTTTTTTTTTTTTTTTTTTTTTTTTTTTTTTTTTTGAGTGGGTGTGGCTCATGTATATATATAAGACTGTTGACTTGTCACTTCATCATTCTATCTCGATCTTTGCCAGCAGCAGTCATATCTTTCCTTTACGGACATGGAATCAACAGTATCCTACAGCTCTTTGGTTTGGACGTTAAGAAATAATAATATGGAGCTAGCACATAAAAATGATAAATTGGCTAAAGAAGTTAACGATTTACGAGATATATCTTTTTTTCAAAGTATATTAAACGAATTAATATATGCTGAAAATGTCCGATTAAGGGGTGAACGATCTCGCCTTTGTATGGATGCAGCACAAATTGCTGTAACTTTAAACGAAAAGATAATTAGTTTAAATTCGATCATCAGCAAACAACGTAGACTGTCAGCAGCAACACTGAAAATGTCAAAAGCTAAAGATAGTTTTAAACGTAAAACTAAAAGGATTATAAAGCCCAAGAAATGTACAATATGTCAAGGATAATAAAATCGTAACCAAGCCGTCAAGGTTACATCAAGGTCACGTGAAAAAAAAAAAAAAAAAAAAAAAAAAAAAAAAAAATTATTTTTTTTTTTTTTTTTTTTTTTTTTTTTTTTTTTTTACGTGACCTTGATATTATTTATTTTTATACTGGCCTTTTGCTATATAAGTAAGGTTCGTTGGATTGCTATTATTATTTCATAATGGAAGCTATGAATCCTATTGAGATGCTTATTGATGGGGCTGTTCAGCATGAGGTCTTGCAGAATAAAAATCCTTACTTGACTATGGAGACTATCATTTTACGTTTGTACAAGAAAATTTCACAGTATACGCGTGTCCAGTTCTATCAGAATGAGAAAACTCTACTGTTTGTACAATATCACGATGAAATTTTGAATGCCTATGAAAGTATAAAATCTAGGCTGTCTCACGAAGAGCGAGCTACGGTAGAACGTGTCCTATCTAGAGATTGCCCACATCCCAACGAATTGCTGAAATTTACCTGTACTTGGTACAAACATGATCCTGCCAGCATTTGTAGATGGTTTGCTGTCGATGGTATCATCAACCTGCATCCTAAATATTACGTTCAAGATGCCTTTAACAATAATTTCGAGAAACACAATGCAGCCGTCAGGGCTCTGTATACTTATTATTCTAACCCTGAAAGCATCAAATTGATCGTGAGCAAGGCCCTAGATATTGAAGGTGACGAAACATATGCGGCAGATCCCGATATGGATAGGTGTTTGGAACTGTACGTAACAATGGTGGGTGAAGAAGAAATGAAACGCGTGGCAGAAGACAGGCGAACCAAGCTGCGAGCTCAACAGCAACCCAATAAGCGTAAAAGAAAAATACAGCCTCTGAAATTATCCGAAACTGTAGAAAATCCAATTGTAGAGACCCCAGAATCGCCTAGGCCGATTTCACCCCAAAATGAGTAATAGCTGACGGTTAGAATAATCAGGTTTCAGTTTCTTTAAAAGGTTTTGGCGTAAATTTTCTCCGATTGACAGATGCCATTTAGAAGTCGTGCTGAGAAGGTCCATAGCAGTCAAAATTTTCAAATAGGCCTCGTGACAATTTTCTACGTCTGATAAGTCTATTCTAGTATTTTCAATTTTCTCGCAGAAAGGCCAAGCGTGGTTCGTTGGAGGCACCATCGCTACCATATCTGACAGGTCATCTGTAGGTTGGGAGATATCAAAAATCTTGTCACATTTTATAACCTGAGTGTATAATGGATTCCAGAAGAGTTGCAAATGACTGCTCAAAACGATTGTCCAAACGTCAGATGGAATGATGGCGTCAAACGAAGGTTCGATCACAATATGTAATAGACGCGATTCGTATAGATTTGGACGATATAAAAATGTCAGCTCGTAGTCTGATACGGGTTCTAGCTCAGGAATGGTATCCAAATAGAATTTGACTAGGTTAGGATAACGTCCATAATGACTATAGATTATGGTAGATTTCTTAGAAACTAAAGCCTTTTGAAAAAATTCCATATCTTGATTATTAAACAATTGAAAAAAAAAAAAAAAAAAAAAAAAATATATCTAGCCTTTGAAAAAAAAAAAAAAAAAAAAAAAAAAAAAAAAAAATTTTTTTTTTTTTTTTTTTTTTTTTTTTTTTTTTTTTTAATTCAAGGTCATATTATTTATCTATATATGGGTGCCTCCTCTGCGCAACGATCATTCATGGTAGAGCCTTCTATCTATGAGGTCTTAAGTTTTTCTGAAAGCTACATACGGCTTAACTGAAATAGATTAAATTATTAATGCTAAGTTTTTTGTCAAGAAAGCATCAAAAAGGTGTCATGAGACAAACGAATAAATATACTACTTCATATGGCTTAATCGTCAAAAATTCTGACAACCAAGTTGTACTTATCAAGCGTAAGGTGCCATACTGTGTGCAAAATTATTACACGTATCTCCATAAAAGCAAAACTAAGTATTGTGAATATTCCAAGAATGCCTTTGACCAGATACGAGACGTTTTTGAAAGAGAACAGTTACCAAAGCTGAGCGAAGAATATAAATTGGATTATATGTGCTTTGTGAATGGCAAATTGTACGAAGATCTGTACGATTTTCCGCATGGACAGCCGTCTACGAAAAACCCACAAACCTTATTTGATTATTTTATAACTGCGTATCGAGAATTTCGTGAAGAAACTGGCTTCAGATTTACTTTTACGAAAGAAGACGTGGAAAATTATCCAATCGTACATTTTGAATTTATGGGATGCGATAAGATTTATTATAAACAATATTATTTTCTTATTGAAAATGTAAAAGATTTGAAGAGATACAGATATTTTGATTCACTCGATTTTCCAATGATATCGTCTGCCCAAATTAAGAGTTGGAATGATGATCGACTTGTGTATACAGGCCAACTGTATCCCGTAAAAATAGCATATAATTATTTTAAAATTCAGCAAAAAATAAAAATTGATAATAAGCATAAAATTTTTGAGAATTTTTATCCAAAGTACTATATAATTTCTTATCAAAAAAAAGAAGATGATAAGAAACTGATGGAAAAAATATTTAAAAATTAATTAATAAAAAGCCACGCCTACCCTTGAAAAAAAAAAAAAAAAAAAAAAAAAAATTTTTTTTTTTTTTTTTTTTTTTTTTTTTTTTAGATGCCACGCCCACCCTTGAAGCTTGTCTATATTAACTATGGGAGACATGACTACACCCTCATTGTGTCTCGCCAGCAACGGTCGTCTAGTTACTATGTCTCGTAATGTGTTTTCAGTAAGATGTACATTGACCGACTCTAGATAGTTAGATTTTTCTATAAGAGCCCATGATTTCATGAAAATCTGCAATATCTTGTCATTTGTCAGACAAAAGTCTATAAATATCTTGTTTTCAAAGCCAATATTGTATAAATAACGCTATTTCATCCTATTTTAAAGGAAATAGGTTTAGACGTCAGGAGCTAGTTTATGCATGACCGTACAGTAGAAGAAATAAATTCCACTCCCACCCACCCTAATAGATATACTATATATATACTATATATATAGACTGTAGCGCCATCTACAATGATTGGCTAAAGAAATATAGCGTTAGCAGTCAACTGAGAAATATAACTTTAGAAACCAACCAACCAACTGAAAAAAAAAAAAAAAAAAAAAAAAAAAAAAAAATTTTTTTTTTTTTTTTTTTTTTTTTTTTTTAAGAGGTGGGTGTGGCCTTCTTCAAACCTATAAAAGGGCAACGCCACACTCTCAAACTATTATTCTACTGCAATCATGAATCCTGCTATCTTCTGTTGTCAAGATGAAGTCTTTGCTGAGGCCGTTTGGCTGAATGTTGGAAACGGATCCCTAAAACCGTTAGAAATAGCATTTGCCATTTCTCCAGATAAGGTCTACATATTTACAGTAGCACCCTTGCCTCAACATTACTGGGTCACGCTAAGAGATCTTGCCCAAACTAGATCTAGAATACATAACAAAGATCGTTTTTACAATTCTCAATGTGAACAGCTACTTTTACAGCCAAAACTCTTCGAATGGAGACTTAAAGCCAACAGTTGGCTTAATAAGCTGACGTATTGCGTTCCGTTAGACACTCCACTGTATGTCCATGGTCGTGCCCAGTACAAATTTTTCAAGCATCAGTGCGGATACAGAAACGTACATCTGGTTAAAGTGCCAACTGGGGTAAGAATCATAAACGCTTGTCATTTTCATCTGAAGTCGAAATTGTTAGATTATCCTTGTCCAGGAATAGAAGTAGCTACGATGGCCTATCATCGAAGAGACCTTCAAATAAAACAATAATGTAAAAAAAAAAAAAAAAAAAAAAAAAAAAAAAAAAAAAAAAAAAATTTTTTTTTTTTTTTTTTTTTTATTTATAAATCAAGCTAACGATGGGCTATAAAACCTTTGTCCAATCCATCTTTGGCAATCAGTACTCGTTTCATGCCCCATACTTACACGGGCTCAATCTCTACTGTCTCTTCGTTATTACGTTAACAGTGTCCCTTTGCGTTTATACCCTGCATCAGCATCAAGATGTCTGCGACAACACCTTCAAGCAGCGCGTCCATGACCTACGAATTAAATACGCCAGTGCTAGACGTCCCGGCTATGATTAAACCTATTTTAGATAATTATAACATACACGTTAATAATTTTATTCGATTTTTGCGCGATCGTCTAGATGTCTATCTCGTTTACGAAGGCCCAGCCGATCCCCATCAGCACATTTTGTTAAGAACCATGTACGCGTGTTCTATCAAATCCAAAAAAATTTTAAAAGATGTATTTCCAATCATGATAGGATCGCTTCTAGATATGGCCATTCGCCATCAAAACGAGAGGTCTTTTCGCGAACCTCTGTCGGCCTCTGAAACCCAGTATCCATTTACAAAATTAGATGTAGGTAGTGGATTCTTTCTAGTCGGTGGTTCTTTGCGCCATTTACCCTATTTCTATACGAACGATCCTACCAACACGCATGTCATTCAAAGAAAAATTGTTCGAGTCTATTCCTACAATGCTCTGGATCGCGGAAAAGAGTTAAATTTCTACGTGGCAGACTACGATGGCAAAAAATGTGGCGATGTGGTAGTTATTCATAACAACGGTACTAAAACCAACGACGATCCACATTTTTTCAATCATTGCCCCTATCCAGTAAATTTGACGGCTTACATGTCCATGCTGTATCGAAACGAGCATTTTGACATCGATCATCTGGGTAATAAAATGGTTGTCAGCCCAGGCCACATGTTTACCAAACTCTTCATAAAATATTTGTACGGTCCGCTGCTGCAGCAAGATTGGAAGCTGATCAAAGCCAGAACGGGTCTGGTCTCGAAATCTATCGAAGACGGGTTCTTGCTGCACGTTCTGTCTCGAAAAACGGTCTATTATAAGGAAACTAAATCTGCTGGAAAGATGACCAACGAGCCTTCAGGATCGCATCGCGAAATAGGTGTCAACGGTGAAGTATTCATGGAAAAAAATATAGGTTGCTATAGAGAAATTACGTCTCAGACCTACAAACTAAATCCTTATCTGCTACACGTTATAGTGAGACAGATTTCCAAAAAAGTTAAAAATTCAACCGTCGATTCTTTTCATCCTAGCTATTTGTATTTTTTATGCATACTGGGTATTTTCGAAACAAAAAACGTGGGTCGCACGACTATGATGGTCAGAGACACGATTGTTTCTACGTGCGACGACCTGGATCCAGTCTATCATGATGTACCCAATGATAAATTTTGGGATGAGCTGAAACTCGAGTCTCAGAAAGACAGCCGCTATTTCGTAGTTGTGAACGAGGCCTGCATACCCGTAACCGAAAAATCTTTTTACGGTATCGAGCTGCTGAGGCTGAAGAACCATTTCAAGACAATCGAGTGCTATCAGAGAGAAAATTTTATCATTATCCGTTATAAAATGGGTTTCATTATGAAAAGGGTGCCTGACACGGATATCTGGGTGACTCCGTACGACATCTCGTATTACATACACAGGCTGGCTGGGATTCATGCGACCAGCTACTTGGTGGATCTGAACCGATTTTGTAACCATACAGCCTTTCCGAAAAATATTTTGGCCTTCAACGCGATGAAAAATTCTGTTTTGGCTACGACTTCGGAATACGCTCTATATTTTATGGATACGGTATCCACTTATTATAAAAAACTGACTCCTGACCATAAAGTTCTCATACCGGCCAAGAAGGATGGCGTTTCTGAACATTTTGAGATAGCCATGCCTCAGCCCGTAGTCACTTACATGAGTTTCAAAGGCTGCACGCAAGAAGACTGCATAGCGAAACGTAAAGGCTACGATGCGTTCGATGGCTGTAGGTTTTACACGCTCAGATTGAATTTGGATGCCAAATCTTGGGTTAAATTTTATCCCGTTCGCGGCGACGAAGATCCAGAATCTGGTTTATTGGGGACGCTTGTTAGTGGAGATGTTTTGCAAGTCGAACCCTATTCTTTACATATAATACTGAATAAAATTTCTGATAGTGAATACCGCATTCGTTTCAACAAAACGCCGTTCAGGGTCGCTCAGCATTTCATAAGCGGAGACAAACTGACTATTAGCGTAGAACAACAGCATGTCTGCGATACAGGAGACAAACTCTGTAGTTTGCACGGTCAGAAAGGGGTCGTGCGAGTCTTGGAAGAGATGCCTATTTTGGATGATGGGATCGTACCCGATTTGATAGTGAACCCTTACTGCATGTTCAGGATGACGCCCGGACAGATTTTAGAAGCCATGTATTTGGGCGGTGGTAGAGACAGCCAATCCGTACGTAATTCGAAAGGTGTTTTGATACGAGACGCGAAGGCCTTCTATGGTAAGACGTTTTATTTTTCGGTCGCGTATTGGGCTAGCGAACACTTATACGCTCCCGTAAAATGTGTGTTGGATAGAGTAACCAACCAACCCGTCAAAGGTCGCAGTAGAAGAGGCGGTATGAAATTGGGAAATATGGAAGTTAATGCTTTAAGAGGCAGCGGTACGGCGTCTGCGTTTGAAGAAAAATTTTTTGAACATGGTGATAGAGTGCATATTGAGGCTACTGTGGCGATACCTAAATCGGTCAACGTGGTCATTGAAGACGCGAAATGCTACAAATATCTTTTAGAATATAAGACAGAACCTACCATACAGATGGAGGATTGACGCGATAATTTTAAATTTGTAGATACGAGTCGTTTTAAATAGACAGTTTTGTACGAAATGTATTTTGCTATTAATTTTTTAACAACAAGGGTCGCTATTTTATAGATTTGATACTCTGAGCCCTAAGGTCATTTTTTCTAATTTTTGCGACTAAATACCTCATTTTTTATAATGCCAGAGTTGGTATCAGAGGTTACATGGTACTCGATTAGAAAATATGAGGCGTTTTGTCTTTCAAATTAGAAAAAATGATTTTTGAAAAAGACATAAATATTTATGTTATCGTATACGATACCGTATTAGTACTGGAACAGGTTTTAAATTTGCGTGGTCAAAACTAGGGTGTTGAATTCCCGTAAAATGTATATGACCAAAAGAGGCTTCGAGCAGCGACTGCATAATGGTTAAAGCATGAATTAATGAATCGAGCACTGACTGCATAATTTTTAAAGCATATCTTAATGTATAGAGCGTTGAACAAATAAGGGGGAATATATGTAACAAAAGCCTCGAGCTTTAAACTAACAAATAGTTGGGCAAATTTGAGCAAAACAAAAAGCCTCGAGCATTGAACAAACAAAGGGCATATGTGTAACAAAAAGCCACGAGCAAGCGCGGCAGAATGTAGAGAGCAAAAAAGTATGTAGAAATATAGTATAAGCAATATTTGCATGGTCTAAATTTGTACAAAAACCTTCGAGCATCTATAGAGAGGCTATATTTTGTTTTTTAAGTAAAATATTTAACATCTCGTTTTTTATTTTAAGAATGTCGGAGTAAAATAGGATCGTAGCTAGCTTATAGTAATGGGCTTACATTTGGAGACAATTAAAGAATGTAACCTCATACCGATATCTTGAAGCTGGCTGAGACACTATAGCTGACATACAAAGTCCAGACTAAAAACTTACATTTGGTTTAGCAAGACAATAAAGAGCGTAGTCTTATGCCGATATCTTGAAACTGTCTGAGACACTATATCTGACATTCAAAGTCCAGGCTAGAAACTTGGCAAGTCTTATGCCGATATAGTGAAACTGTCTGAGACACTATATTTGACATTCAAAGTCCAGGCTAGAAACTTGGCAAGACAATAAAGAGCATAGTCTTATGCCGATATAGTGAAACTGTCTGAGACAGCGACACTATATCTGACATTCAAAGTCCAGGCTAGAAACTTGGCAAGACAATAAAGAGCGTAGTCTTATGCCGATATAGTGAAACTGTCTGAGACAGCGACACTATAACTGACATAGAAAATCCAGACTACAAAATTATAATCACTTAAATTAAAAGATGTTTTACAGTAATTTCTGAGTATACAAGTATATATATATATATATATATATATATATATATATATATATATAATTATTATAATTATTATTATTATTATTATTATAAATATTATAAATATTATTATAATATAAATATAATATAATATAATATAATATAATATAATATAAATATATTATAATATAAATATTATTATAAATATATTATAAATATAATATAATATAATATAATATAATATAATATAACTATATTATAAATATATTATTATTAAAAAAAAAAAAAAAAAAAAAAAAAAAAAAATCTATCCATTTCTATAGGGTAGCTACGATTCATGCTCCTACATTCTCCTATTTTGCTCCGACTTGCTTTTTGTGGCAACGAGCTTCAAGGTCATTCAAAGTAAAAAAAAAAAAAAAAAAAAATTTTTTTTTTTTTTTTTTTTTTTTTTTTTTTTTTTTTTTAATGTAAGCTTTGTCTTGGCCAGCACCTATAAAAGCCTCACTCCAACTTGCAGTTTTATCATATCATGGACAACTATAGTCATACTGCTCATGTTACGTTTATTTTACAGAATTCCAATTGGAAGCCATGGATCGTAGCCTTTACGTCTGTACATCCACCCTTTGAAACGATAACCTTAGCTGCCAATCCAAACAAGATTTCATTCTTGCATCGAGATATAGCCTATAACAACACCGTAAACGGTTTTCATGTACCCGATAACGTAAAATTTGGTACTTATGTAGATATTTCTGAAATGGATGCCACTATTCGTTCAGTTTTTCATAAGAACTTAAAATTTAGCGATTGGGATGTAGTCGGGGCCGTGGATAAGCGTACTTACGACTATTTGAAAAATATTATTCCCACTGTCTTGATACCGACCAACAGCCATAGCGAAGATATTACGTTGGGTGTCGCATACAGAAAATTTCAGTCTGATGAAAAATGGCGTCAACATAGATAAAATTTTAGAGAGTTTCTTTTATAAATCGCGCTTTAGCCTTCTCTACGCAAAACGGCTTGTGATCGATAGTCACCAATTCGTAAGGTGCTAGGCACATACATAAAAAATTGTATCTATTCACGTATAAAAATACTCCATGCTCGCACACATCTTTGTTGAGTTCGCTGCAATCCGGGCCTCTATAAAACGTAGAATTTGTACAGATGCATGTCCATCGCGGCACGGGGTCTTTGATCAGCATCAATACGCCTCCAGTCTCTTCTTTGCACGGAACCGTTTCTTCTCGAGATTGGCAAATGCCATCTATGCACTGGGCATTCCTATCTACGCAAAGAAACGAACAATCGTCTATGCACGGTATCTGTTTAGTAGTACAATTTTGGCGAAACGTGGGAGCCTCGGCTCGAACCTGCCTATTATCGACTTGTAGTTTTGAGCTTTTCCAAACCCAAACATAGGCCAGCCACATCAGAAAGAAAACGACCCAGGTCTTGTGCATGCTTTTTTTGTTAAGTCAAGATGTCTGAAAATCGACAAGAGACGTTACACATTCCCAGATCTCTGAGTCGAGTCAACAAATGGCGAGATGCATGGGCCGCCTGCTATAGAATTATAGAAGAGTTCACGGTCGTGGATCTCAAACAATTTCATATCATTTTCGAGCGTTGGGTACCGATTCTGAATTGGATATTCGACCAACGCATTCCCAGATTGGATCGTTACGAACCAGTTTTTTATTATTGTAATTTACCCAACGGGCCTAAAGAAATCATTAAATTGTATATGGATGAAAATACCGCAGACGAAACGGTGCCCGTCTACATTATTTTCAATCTGTACGAATTTCAAATTATTCAGAAACGCTATTGTCTAGACTATACCAAATCCAACCAGATGTTGTACAACGAGTCTCGCGGAACGGTCAACTTGGCATCGATGATGCAGGTTGAAAATTACAACCCAGCAGAATATTTCAAAACGATGACTTGTTGGCATTTACTGTTTATCTATACTCTCCATGCGCTAGCTCATTGGGACGCGTACGATAAATATGAACATGGTTATTACGATACGCACATTAATGTGAGAGATTCACCCTTTTACAAGTTTCATTTTTACGGCCAAGTTATGTATCGTAAATAAAGATGCCGAATCCTACTAAGATACCTACGCAGTTTGCCTTCATTGTTTTGAACGAAACGAATCGGGGATATAGAAACCCTGAAGCAGTAGATATGCACGACGTGCAGGCGTTGTGCGATGGTGAGAATAGTTTGGTCAGGGTGGCCAAACTCAGACGTTTTTTCGCCAATGCCGTAACTTATAAAATGTTCAAAGAAGGTTTGCTTGTAGATGACAATGCTTGGAACGCAGTCGTACAATCGACTGAAAATGATGCCGTCAGGAAATACGCCAAGCGATTCATGACTCGGAGGCCTAGAAAGCGAAAAAATAGACACGTATCCAGATTGGGAACTTATTCAAACGCTGAGCTTTCAGATGATGAACTTTCAGACGCCTCTGCCATATCTATTACCCCATCCAACGACGAATGCGATGATACGGACGTGAATCTACCTTTGCCAGTCTGTGCTGGAATAAGACGCGTTTGTCGAAATTACGATGCCCAACGTCGATATATTCCTTACGTTAGAGATGCTAGCGACAACAAGCGCTATCATTTGAAAGTGGCTTACGCTTAAATTACGATCGGGTTCTCTAACGGATTGAAAGCCAGCGGTACGAGTGTCTTCCAGCGGGTGGAATAATATTGCGTGAACTTAAATTGGTCGTTGAGATCGTTTAGCGATAAGAGAGTCGATCTAGATTGGCATTCGGATAATCGACCCGCGATTACGCGAATGGGTACGGCTCCTTCATTAGGACCGAAGCAGGCTTGATCGGTTTCGCTCAACGGTTGGTAGTTAATGTTTCGTACGCTATGTTTAAACACCCACAGTTTGATTCTCTGAGGCATGAAACGCGTGCTCTCGAAAAATCCTAAATTCAGTACGCGAGCTATTTTCGGTACGTCGAAATTTAATAAGGTTATGAATTTGTAAATTTCTTCTTCAAAAGTCTCATTTTTCTGAAGTAAAATGGATTCGTCCAAATAAGATCGATTCAGCCTAATGGTGATGCATTTCGTTGGAAAAGACTGAAGTTTGTCCACGTAATGTGTGTAAAACGTATTGTCGCCGACACAGACCATATAATGTATTTGGAAAGGTTTGGCATCTCGAATATAAACATCTTCTGGATTATGGAATCGCCTGTCGTACGGTATGACCGTAGTAGATGGATGGTCGATCGGAATCATTTTGTAGTATATGTCCATGACTACATACTCTTCCAGTATAGGATATTTTTTTTCGTTTAAAAGTTGTAAGACTAAGGTCGCGTAATCCATAACTTGGTTAATTAAAGATGCCTAGGCCAGCCAAGGTACCCGTTTTGTATGCCTTTCAGACTTTGAATAGAACAAATCGAGGTTACGAATATCAACCCGATGAAGTCACGCACGCCGAAATAACCCGTTTAGCCATAGGAGATAATTTTTTAGTCCCTGTAAAAAATCTCAGGCGATATTTTGCCAACAACAACGCATTTCAAGAATATAAAGAAAATATACAAGTCGACGAAGGTTATTGGAATAATATTTTGAGAATGTCCGAGTTTCAAGGAAAAGTGGCTGATGCTAAATATGCCAGGCGTTTTTTGCCTAGAGAGCGTAACAGGTCCAGATATAAACACGTTTCTAAATTGGGTGATTATTCAGACGGCTCAGATTCGAACGCTTCAATTATTTCCATCACCCCTTCCAACGATGAATGCGACGAGACAGATGTGAATCTTCCTTTGCCAGTGTGTGCTGGAATTAGACGTGTCTGTAGAAATTATGATTCCCGACGTAGATATATTCCGTACGAAAGAGATGCGAGTGAGAATAAAAGATATCGTTTCGACATATCGTATGCAAATGCTTAGTAATATAAGCGTTTATTTATTTTTTGTTTCAAGGTCACGTAAAAAAAAAAAAAAAAAAAAAAATTTTTTTTTTTTTTTTTTTTTTACGTGCCACGCCCACCCTTGAAGCTTGTCTATATATACTATGGCTAACATGACTACACCCTCATTGTGTCTTGCCTGCAACGGTCGTCTAGTTACTATACCTCGTAATGAGCAAGATGTACATTGATGGATAGTTAGATTTTTCTATAAGAATCCATGATCTATTCTGATTTCATGAAAACCTGCAATATCTTGTCATTTGTCAGACAAAAGTCTATAAATATCTTGTTTTCAAAGTCAATATCGTTATCCCATCCTATTTTAAAGGTCAGGAGCGATTTTATGCATGACCTTACAGTAGAAGAAATAAATTCCACTCCCACCCACCCTAATAGATATACTATATATATACTATATATATAGACTGCAGCGCCATCTACAATGAATGGATAAAGAAATATAACTTTAGCAGCCAACTGAGAAATATAATTTTAGCGGCCAATTGAGGAATATAACTTTAGAAGCCAACTGTGAAATATAACTTTAGAAACCAACTTCATCAATCAACCAACCAACCCTTGAAAAAAAAAAAAAAAAAAAAAAAAAAAAAAAAAAAAAAAAATTTTTTTTTTTTTTTTTTTTTTTTTTTTTAGTGCGACCTTCAAACATAAATAAATAAATCCAGGGTATATATAGGCCTGTCTGAGACATCATTAATTTAAAACAGTACCAATGGCTAGC
This sequence comes from Salticus scenicus, assembly GCA_963930645.1. Taxonomy (NCBI): domain Eukaryota; kingdom Metazoa; phylum Arthropoda; class Arachnida; order Araneae; family Salticidae; genus Salticus; species Salticus scenicus. The sequence goes on along the minus strand of CAWVNO010002506.1, from coordinate 115,087 downwards.
TCTTTGATCGAATCCTTTTCAGAAGATATCGATTCTGTTAACTCGATGTTACTATCTTTTGACAATGTCCATATTGATAACGTTGTACTTAAACCGCTCAATTCTTACAAGAGTTTGTCTTTACCATATCCAGGCCCTTATGGTATGCTCAGACGTCCAACCTTCAACTATCGATGGCTAGGTCCACCCAATTCAGACATGGTGAAATATCTTCGAACGAATGATGATCAACCTCAATTTTTGGATGGCCGTTCTCTGAATCCAGATGATAGTAAGAGTACAGAAATGCTGAACAGTCCATGGGCAAATCTTAATAAGGGCATTCGCAAATTTGAGTAATATATTTAAAACACGTTTATGTAATCGTCTTCGATATAACAATCTTCATTTTCTACCAGCATGATCCAGTCTCCTAGCAAGCCAGCCCGAATTCTTAAATTCGGAATTAGATGTCTGAAATTTTTTACGACGTCCAATAAACTAGTCTTTTCACTTTTGCAGACTAATTCATGTGTCTGATCTGAAAATGTAAATTCTTCTTCGTTCAGAATGCAATTCTTACCCTTTTTCTTTTTCTGAAAAAAATGCGGAAAGTAAATCTTCAAATATCGTATGACTTGCCTATTCGTTTTACGTTGTAAGAATTTCTTAAATTTTTTCTTGTTGAAATGGTCTTCGCGGTCCAGGAGCCGTTCTCTATTTTCTACGTTATATTTTCCGATGTCGCATAATACGGGATGATTTCGCGTATACAAGACCGAGAAATGATTGGCATCGGGCATGTGGCCTCCTAAACGATGGCACGTTGCTATGAAAAATACTATCATGGTAAAAACCGTTTCTATGAATTGAGGGCGTTCGATTATAGCTGGCGGATACATTTCGTCCGGTTGACGAAACATGCCAATAGTGTAGCCCGAATACTCTCTGAAATGGCCAGCGAATGGCAATACGTATTCGTCACCCAATATCTTGTTCAATTCCATTATGTCAAAAAAATGTTCTGGTATGTCGCACGATTTTGTACAGGTATAGGATCGCCATAATTTAGAATGGTTGGTAAATAGGCAGTGATATTTTTCAGAATTGAAATTGTTGAGTAAAGTAAGACAAGGCTTGTTGAAATGAAAAACGCAGGTCGTAGGTGAATATAACGGGTTCTTCTTCTGAATGTGGCGAATGATACTTTTGGATTCGTCAGATGTGCTAGTAATAGACCGTTTCGATTTACGAGGCATGTCTTTTTTTCAAGCCAAGCAATGATTGTAGTCGTTTTAGATATGGATGAAACACTAGGCGTGTATCAAGAAAATGTTTTTCAACCGCGTCCCAAACTCGATTTCTTTTTAAAGATGTTACGAGCTATGGACATAGATATCATTTTATGGAGTCTGGGCGAAGATGATTATGTACGGCGCGTCGTGGAAGGATTTCTGCCTTCGGTTAAAAAATACACACAGATAAATTTTGCACGAAGCGAGTGTAAGCTATCAAAAGAACTGTATGGCTATTATAAGGCATCTCAGCATATCAGACAAATGTACAAAGATCCTGTATTTTTAATAGGGGTCGACGACAAGGTTACCGAAAACATGGATTCGTCGTACGATGTCAGGATACATGTGCCTCCGTATCGTAAACCCGACGGCAAGGATCGCCAGTTGTTGAGAGTTTCTGAAGAAATTGTTGACGCCATCAGTTCAGTGAAAGATTTGACCCCTATTAAGTTTATGTCGGTAGACTATATGTGAAATAAAGGCGATGTCTAAAGTGGGGAGTAAAATAAAACTCCATCAGAAAATATACAGGTCACAACCGATGTATGCATTTCTAAAGTCTAATAACAAAAAACCAAACACTAGCCAGACAGTGGCTACTACTACTACTACTAATACTACTGCTACTACTACTGAATCGTTTTATTCAAATGTTACAGCAAATGCAAACGCTGAGGGAAATTTACCATTAAATATATTCGATTCTACATTGGAGGGAACTAGACAAAATATGAAGATTGCCGAGTATAAATTGCGCGGAATAGAAGACTTGGCTTCAGAATCAGACATAAAAGCGTTGACTTTTGTTCTAATGAGAGAATACATACATACTCAACAGAGATGTGATGGTTTTGTTTATTTTAAAGAAGGACAAGACGATAAATATCCCTTATATGATTTAGAACAGGATAAAATTTTACATCCATATTATCAGAAGAACAAACTTAATCTTAAGACACACGACTTGTTACGTAGATGGATGAACGTTCGCATATTAACGTTGGGTAGTGATATTGTAAAACAGTATCTTAAAAAGAAGGAAGATGAACGAAAGGCAAAGGCAGCAGAAGAGGCCCGAGAGGCAGAAGAGGCTCGAAAGGCAGAAGAGGCTCGAAAGGCAGCGGAAGCGGCAAGCGTATAAAATATCAAAGCGACATTAAAAAACATTATATAACATTTATTTAAAAAAAAAAAAAAAAAAAAAAAAAAAAAAAAATTTTTTTTTTTTTTTTTTTTTTTTTTTTTTAAATATGCCACGCCCACAAAGTCAAGTACCATAAAATGCCGATGCTAGTTCGTATTACAGTATATGTATGGTATCTTGAAGGATTACTGCAATATGTTTCGAGCAAATTTACCTCGTGTACTTATTTAATATTTTCACTGTCAGTGTTTAGACAATGCTCCGACCACATGACTACAAAAAAAAAAAAAAAAAAAAAAAAAAAAAAAAAAAAAATTTTTTTTTTTTTTTTTTTTTTTTTTTTTTTTTTTTTTTTTAGTGGGTGTGGCTTCAATTTATTCTATATAAATAACGGCTATCGTACTCAAACTATCATTTTGCTGATTCTCCTTTAGAAATAAAGTCATGTCTTTTCAATCGTCTTATTTACATTGCGTCAACAGAAAGACTGAAGCACCGCTGAAGGCCTATTTAATTTATAATCTTAAAGGAGGTATTTATTATTTATTACCTGATGATTATTCCAATTTTTGTCTACAGTGGATTGGTTTATCCAATCCACCTTCTTACACTATGGATTTACCCTCTACTCTAATGCATTCTATAACTTTAGATTTCGATTACAAGGGTTCTATCAAGACTGCGCCGAAAAGATTTTTCAGTACGATAGAATGCGTTCTGAAAAGCGTTTTTTTATCTAACGTGAAAAATTTTACTTACATTATTGCTATGAGAAAAGCCAGCTTGGGTATTCATATACATTTGCCAGAATTTCAGATAGGACACGACGATTACATACTATTTTGCGAACATCTTCAGTATAAATTCAAACAGATAACGCTGAACGATGAAACTTATATATTGGACATCCCACAAAATATTATGTTAGTCGGATCTTCTAAACCAAGCCATTGTCCCTATATGCCTGCCAGGCTGGTGTACGTAGATGAACGCAACACGTTACACTTAAACGTTTGGCAGCCGATCGAAAACGATATAATAACACTGAGATCCAGTTTTACCGTACGAAAACATAATGAAAAATCTGTTTTCAGAGAAATTTTAAATATGCCTGCGGACAAAATTCGTAATAAAATTTTAAATTACATGATGCCTATCGTAAACGATTTTCAATTGCAGAGACACACCTTACAATATGCTACCCATATTGGAAAATTACCCAATAGCTCGCCAGAGTGCAGAGACGTGGCCTCTTTTGTCACTAAAAAATCAAACGAGAAAGGTTTTATCAGCAAATCTAAAAAACTTTTGTTTAGTGACAGTAATGTACTAAGAGCCTACTATTATTTGGAAATTATTTCGAAATCCATTAAGGAATTCGAGACTAACAATCATGCTTTAAAAATGTGGTTCGAACGGCTGAGTCGCGACAAACCCATCGCGATTTGCAATGTACCTGAAGCGTTCCAAGAATTAAACGATATGCTGCGATTCGAAAACGCCTCGCTTTCGGAAGAGGTCAACCCCTTAAAAACTATCATGCAATTCAATAACGGATATTATTTCTTACCCGTATTTTATTCTTTATGTAAACATTACAGGACGGATTCTAGATCGATGTCTCGACAATTGTACCCGGTGCTGGATCAAGACTTTCATAAATTGCTAGATAAAATTCAAACGATCGATCCCGAAAATATACAGTATGAAATAACGGACATTACTATCAACACCTTACATTTTTGCGCCAACAATTTGTATGGGGATCGACCCGACATGTATCGGGATAAGCTTACATTGATCGTGCGAAACAATAGGCGGGCCGTCTTATCCGTTACGAATGACGATCAGATGATACAAATGATTAGAAGCATACAAGATAGGCATTTACCCATTCACGTTCTCAGGCTGAAAAATGCCATAAAGAAAGCTGGACGTTACATATGGAACGCGCTCGAAGATACTTGGCAAGAGATTGAACAATCAGATGTTAATCACCACGTTACCAATTTGTTTACCAAAATCAAATCATTTATCAAAGAATACCGTAGTTCTGGTGGTCGTGGTGGTCCCGACGACGAATACATAAATAAATTTACCGTTAGCGGTGTCAATTCAGCTATTTTGAGCGATACCAGCATGGAACGCAAATACATCCTGATGGATTCTCACAAGTGGTTTCTGAGGCTGCAGGACGGTGTTTTAGATTTATTGACGGGTCATATTGGCGGGGTCGTGCCAGAGTTTTTTCTTTCCGAAAAAAAGATAAATTTAGGGATTCCGCGTAACGAAATGATGATTTTGTGTAACAATTCTTCGAAACACGTAGCCTTGTATGAAAAACTGACAGATAAGAAATTTTTCATGGTCTATTTAACAAATTTATTTCAGGACGTGACCGATAACCTGTATGACACGCTCTGTCAGTTGGTACCAGAATGCGAAGACGATCTGTCCAAATCCATGCTGCATTTCTATATAAATCTCTGTAAATGCGTTTGTTTCGAATACGACATTATGATGTATATGTTGGATATTTTGGCTAGCGTCTATATTGCGACAAATTACGAAAGAAAATTTTTTGTGTGGAAAGGCTTGACGCGTAACGGAAAAAGTAAGCTTTTCGAATTGATGGGACGCGTTTTGACTGCATATTATCATTCTATACAGTCTGAAAACCTATCTCCAAGCCATTCTGTTAATAATGCTACTCCAGAATTGGCGTCTACACTTTTTTCTTGTAGGATGGTCGCTACTGAAGAATTGGGTAGAAAAATTGACGAAAATCGTATTAAACAAATTACTGGCAATTCGTTCGTGGCTTTCAGAAATATGTACGAGCCGAATTCGGGTGGGATACCGATGGCCAAACTGTTCGCCTCTACGAATAACTATCCTGAATGCAAGGCCACGGAGGCTTTCAAAGATCGAGTGGTAGCTATACCATTCGATGCTGAATTTACCAGCGACGCGCCCGATTCGACATCGAAACAGGTAGCCGGCGATACGTACAAGAAAGATGTCTATGTCGTGGAGCAGTCTTTCAAAGGCTGTTTTTTCATGCTGTATTACCATTTGCAAAAATGTATGGCTAAAGATGGCCTGTTACACTACCGAAAAGAACCCGAATACATACAAGAATTTACGCGAGATTATTTAATTCATGCAGACATTTACGTTCAGTTCAAGATGTATATGGACGTTCAATTGATGCCCGGTACCATGACCACTACGAACGAGGTCAAATCTGCGATAAGACAATATCTGAAAATTACCAAAAATACATCTTTTCACGAGTGCGATCTGCTGTTCTATTTCCAAAAAGAATTTGGTCATTTACGTTGCGAAGATATTAATTTGAAACCCGGGGCCTTTAGTTACGCTACCGCTCAAGATGAAGATGAAGAGCTGCCCAATAAAAAATTAAAAGAAGACGATTCGATGGTAGTTTATTACGAAGGGGTAGTCATTAAGAATTTGAGACGAGTGAATTTGGATAACTGAGAACTAAGATCAATGTCTTGTAAACTTCAAAAGAAAAAATTTAGTGACTATTACGACTTGAACCTTTTGAGGGTAGCCAATTTGCCGATAGATTGTTTGATCGATCAGGTTACATCTAAAAATTTAAGCGAGATTGGTAAGACGCGTGAACAGAGCGGATTGTGGAGTTTGTTTTACGACGTGACGCCGAGAATCGTTCAGGTCTTTGAAAGAGAAGCTATGGAACATATTAATACTATATTGAAAGATGTCAGTCTTTACGGATATTTGTATTTCGTTGCAGACAACAAAAACCATTGGTATAACGCGCCGCTTTTTGATTACGAACAATTTCCGTTAATGTCTAAGAGAGACTGCGTTATGAATAAAATTCGAAAGATGGCTGAGAAATTTTTTAAGAATGGCACTATGAATTTTCACGCCACGTGTTTATATTTACTGTATTTCTACGCTTTGTTGGTCAATCCACACATCAATTGGATAATTGTAGATTATATAGCCAATGGTAATCGTTATCATCAATTTGGAACTCGATTAACGGGTAACATGAAAACTTGTGTGAAAAAAGTATGGACTGCATAATTGTAAAGTCTCAACTTAAATTTTTACCAACCAACCAACCGTTAAAAAAAAAAAAAAAAAAAAAAAAAAAAAAAAAAAAATTTTTTTTTTTTTTTTTTTTTTTTGGGGGGGGGGGTTAATATTTTTTATTTATATAGCTTCTTTTACATCCGCCTGCCAAAGTATAAATACTCCTCTCGCCTCAGTTTATTATATACTCTGACTTTTGACTAGTCTTGGTTCTAATACCTAACCGTTACGAAAATGTCTCTTTCAAACATCTGTTTGGTAATAGACTTAGACGGGTTTCATGTAAATAAAGTTTTTTATCCAAGAGAGTTTGGTTACGCCATTCTAGAAACAAACCATTGTGACTGCGTGAGATATAGTCTCAATCATCTCGAGGGCGTCCTTTCAGAAGAAGATTGGAATGGTATCAGATACTGCTCCAGACATGTACATGGCTTATCCTTCAGAAGGCAACCCCGAGAACACATCAAGAATTTACACACGCTTGGTAAACTCATGACAAATTTATATAAGACGTACAAGACTGAAGATAAATACCTAGTAGCTTATAAAGGAGGCGAGTATGAGAAATATCTATTAGATAACTTGGGAATATCGTCAATTGACCTCGAAGACTTTAAATGTCCAAAATTTGACAACCTACCCCCACCCAAAGTAAAAGATTGCGGATATCATAGTAAATTTAAAGACGGGTCTAGAAAACCTCATTGCAGTATGCAAGAATGTATAGCATTTGCAGATTGGATTAAGAGTGAGATCAATAGAATGAAGTGAGTTAAAAAAAATAAATAACCCCCACCCCCCCCCCTCTAAAAAAAAAAAAAAAAAAAAAAAAAAAAAAAAAATTTTTTTTTTTTTTTTTTTTTTTTTTTTTTTTTTTTTTTACTTGGCTACATCAGGACTATTTAAACCGCTGCTCAATTCTATAGCCATATTATTTGGCTTAGCCATGGATACTAACAGAGTAATCACATATTCGCTCACAGCCTTCATTTGCTGCGTGAATCGACCATACAATGGGTTCGGTATCTTGACAGTCTCTTCATTTTCCAGCATTTCTTGAATACAGTATAACAGACACTGTAATTCTACGACCGATTTATCTTCTTCCATTTTAGAGCAATTTTGATATTTTTCGTAAGCAATTAGTAACTGGTTAGGTGCCAATACTTTTGATAGTGTAGGAGTGACCATTTTTTCGTGGACGTAGCGACAAACTAATCCAGAAACCATATCGTATACGGCATGAAAAGCTTTAATCTGTTTGAGGCGCATTTGAGATTGTATAACGCTTTTAGCGGCCGTAAACATATATTCAAATTCGTTCGATCCACTCCTCTCCGTTATGATGCTGACCAAGTCTTTACCCATTGGTATCTCGTTCATTAATTTTTCCATATAAACTGTAAAATATTGTTTTTGAGTTTCAAACAAACGCTTTTCCATATGATCGTTTAAATTATTAGTCTTCTGCAAATTTGTCTGTAAATCTTGCAAAATAGACGTCTCCTTAGATTCTTCGTCTTCCATTTTATGCTTAGCTGGATTCTGTTCATCGCTAGATTTTTCATCTTCTTCTTCGATTGAACGTTTCATCCTTGATTAGTTCTGGCCCTCATTCATCAATTCTGGAATGGAAGGTTTTTTCTGCATGTCCACCTCGTAATTTGGAACGTTGGTTTCGATAGCCATGTAAGTATTTGGCTTGTATTCGTAATCTAGATCTAGAGTCCAGCGATTGACACCCACGTTCGAATCATATTTTAAAACGAAGGCATTAAAACGGTGCAGATGATCATGTTCTTTAAACGTTAGATGCTGAGGATTGACCACGACCTTGCCCCAAAACATAGGATCTGCTTTCGGGTCGTTCTGGGCGATTCGGCAGACGGGACTCGTGTACAGCAGACTGTATATGTCTACGCGACGATTTAACCTATTATGCCAAAAATTGGGAACTTCTTCGCATGGAGCTGGCGAAAAGTTATTCACGTATAACCATTCGTAAACCGTTTCGATATCAAACAAATAAAAGGAAGAAATCTTACGCGTTCTCGCTCGAAATTGGGGCTGGGTATCGAAAAAATGCTGGGCGTAGTCATATCGCCATAGCTTTTGACCGAGAAGGATGCTTTCCGATTTTTTGAAAGGATTTGCGAGCTCATAATCTTTTAAACCTTCATAAAGAATAAACGAAACGGGTTCGCGCGTTCCAAGATAAAAATACGTGATGAGTTTGACATCTATAGGATCTTGAGGATCCTCTGGAAAAATACTCGCGCAAGCATCGAATCCAGGAGTTTTCAAATATTTTGTATCTGTAGTGTTTAAATGACCGTCTTCTAGCACGACCCCAAATAGACCGTAACGCGGATCGCAAACGCAACCCCATCCGTCTACATATTTAGCTTGTTTGAGAGGTCTTTCACTCAAGGCGTCGAATGTGCACGGTCTCTTGACACATTTTAAAGAGGATAGGCGTTTCACGTAATCGGGATGAAATCCATCGCTGGGCTTGATAGAACTGACTTTGATTTCGTCCGGTTGACAAGGATTCAGATTAATGTAATCGATCGCGGGTAGCTTTTGGCAAGTTAAGTTGACGACTTTGTATCCCGGATCGCAAGCGCAGGTATTTGTATCAGGAAGATATTTGCCATGGATGCCACATCCTACGTTTACATCACAGTTTCCACCAAAATATTTTTGATTTATAAGATGTGGATTTTTACAAACGCAGACGGCAAACGTAGCGCCTTGATAAGTGTATGATATCCATTCGCCAGTTTTCGGGTCGCAATGGGAAACCCGTAAAAGTTTTGGGATGCACTGATTCAGCATACAAATATGAGTTGACGGGCAATCCGAATTCGATTGGCATGCAGTATCTATCAGTTTTTCTTTAAGATCTAGAGTCAGTAGTGGCCATGGAGAAATTTCAGACGTTTTCGTGTTTGTGGCCGCGTAGACGAGCGTGAGTCCAACGTACAAAACCAAAAGTATCCAAAATGCTATTAACATGCTTTAGTAAATGCGAACAATTTTAAATGAGCCTCGTACATAAGCTAATCCTATAGAGGGATCGATGGCATCCATATTCGTTAAATATTTTAGCATTTTAAATTTTGTCTGAGGATTTTTAATACGTAAAAGAAAATTGTATGTACTGAGATACATCTTATTTATAACTAAGGTAAAATATTTAAAGTTATATGAAAAAATAGTACTAAGGTTCTTGCCTCTCATCCTGTTTTCAAAGCTAATATTGTATAAATGACCCATCCTGTTTTAAAGGGTCAGGAGCGGCATGACCGTACAGTAGAAGAAATAAAGTCCACTCCCACCCACCCAAATAGATATACTATATATATACTATATATGTATAGACTACAGCGCCATCTACAATGATTGGATAAAGAAATATAATTTTAGCAACCAACTGAGAAATAAAACTGTGAAATATAATTTTAGAAACCAACCAACCAACTGTAAAAAAAAAAAAAAAAAAAAAAAAATTTTTTTTTTTTTTTTTTTTTTTTTTTTTTTTTTTTTTTTTTAAAGTGGGTGTGGTCTTTGTTCACGTGACTTGACTGATTCTATATAAGAGTTGTAAATTATCTTGGCTTGCAGTCACTTGTGCTCTGAGCTAGCAATGTGGACTAAACCTCGTATTCCATTATTCTCAGACCGATATTCTCGATTTCGTTCGTTTAAAGGCTGGCCTTATGATAAAACTCAAATCGAAGAATTTGTTGATAGCGGTTTATTTTTTAACCGTACAGATGATACACTTAGATGTTTTTGGTGCACTGTTCGACTACATCCCAATAATAATCCACTTGAAAGGCATCGGCTATTTAAATGTGGTTTCGAAAGACCTACATTCAGAAGACCTACCAATGCAGTGTCTACCAATGCAGTTCCTATCGAATCCGAAAGATCTACTAATGTAGTGTCTACCAATGCAGTTCCTATTGAATCCGAAAGATCTACTAATGCAGCTCCTATCGAATTCGAAAGACCTACTAATGTAGATCCTATCAAAACGAAGACTAGCATTACCAATGAGGATAACCTTGAGAATTTAGAAAATTATCGCTTGCTGTGCAGTATATGTTTTAGCAAAGAGAGAAAAATCATCTTTGAAGCTTGTAGGCATTTCGTTTGTTGCGAAAGTTGTTCAAACCATATTACAATTTGTCCCATTTGTCGATCACCTATTACAAGAGAATTACAGTATACCTATCTTAGTCAATCAATCAACCCTTGAAAAAAAAAAAAAAAAAAAAAAAAAAAAAAAAAAAATTTTTTTTTTTTTTTTTTTTTTTTTCAAGGTCATATTATTTTTATCATATATATATAGGGTGCTGCGACTATGAAAATCATCTAATCGGTCTAATCAAGCATGCATTACGGAAGGTTTACTCAACGCTCCTTAGACGTAGCCGTATCCAACGAAATTATCACGCCCGAAGAAAGGGCTCAAATTGAAAATTTTTACACGTCCGATACATTTGTTCTGAAGGGTGAGGAAGCCGTTGAAATTCTTCGTACAGTTATTCCAGACATCGTATCAATAAACTACGATTCAGAGAACGACTTGCATCACATCCAAGTTGAAAAATGGCCCCATATCAAAGAAATGTGTTTGCATAATGCCAGAATTAAACCATGTTATTGGAAATATGTAAGACAGGACGACGGAGAACCCATATTCGAATATTATATGGATACGCATACTATTAAATTGTGCGAATGATTTAATACTTTGTCCATTTTCCACGTTTTTGTAAAACCGCAGCCATTCTTCGCGGCATAGATTCTAGCAGCTCGTCGAAATAGGAGTCGGTCAACTGGTTGAAGGCAGCATATACGTTCTCCCATAACTGATACTTGTTCGTCATGTCTCGACTCGTTTGTTTTTCTAGCTGTGCCCATACGTTTTCAACCGGATTCATGTCTGGGCCTTTCGGAGGCCAATCTTCCATGACTTCGATATTATGAGCTTCAAACCAGTGTTTGGCCAACCTGCTCGTGTGAATGGGAGACAGATCTTGCATGAAAATCAAATTGTTTTCTGCGAGCGTGTCCTCGACCAACGGTAGGATAGTGTTGGTATAATATTCAGCGTTTAAGGTTTTTTGATCTATCCTATGTATAATTTTAAAATTTTTTCCGAATGCCATCCATACGCATATGGTGAATCGGCCGTTGGCATTGGTATCGTTTACAATATATCTCTCGTCAAACCGATCGCTCAACGCGGGCCTATAGACTTTCAAAGCTCCTCTGCTGGAAGCTCGAAATATTTTTTCATCCGAGAATATGACCTTATTCCATTCGCTGACGCCCCATCCTACATGGGCTATGGAAAATTGAAATCTTTTTTGTATGTGTACGGGCTTCAGAAAAGGTTTTCGTGCTGGAATGCGACATCGCATACCTTTTTCTTTTAAGCGTTTCCGAATCGTGTCCACGCTGACATGGGGTGCTATTTCGTCTCTTATATCAACCGCAGACACGAAAGGATTCGTAGTGACAGCGTTTTCGATATACAGATCGGTCAATTTGTCTGTTGCGCGAGGCCTCCCTCTCTTGAACCTGGAAGGTGGAGCGTATTCTTTAGCGAGCCAGTAATGGACCGTTGAAGGTACAAGATTCAATCTTTTGGCGATCTCGCGCTCAGACAAATGTTCTTCGTGACGTAATCTGACAATTTCTTGTCTAAATTCCATGTCTTGGCTTTGCATCTCAGATAAAAACAAGTAGCATGGACACTACGGTATTTGTACATTGCGGCAAATGCAAAGAAAAGACTGAAACGTCTGATATAGAGATGAGTATGACGAAAACTGGCAGGCCTATTTTGAAAGGCGTCTGTAGAATATGCGGTTCCAGAAAAAATACTTTTGTAAAAATGAATGGTCATAATCAAGAATGCAAAGATGACCTTTTTGAATCTTATTAGTAATGATATATGCCATCCTGAAAACGTACATTTACAACCCGGACCCACGTTATTTTGTAATCATTGCCAAAATAGTTTTAACGTATACGAATTGATTACCAAGCCTTCCACAGACCATTTTCGATCGAGTCAGCTGGCCGAAGCCTTTTTCGAATGGACGGGCGACGAAAATGTACCCATGAATTTTACGCTGGTAGATTTGGAAGGCCTGTTTCCAGTATGCGTGGTAGGACAATCTCTGAATCGCGTCAAAAAAGGCTTGCGTCTTCTAAAAGCTTTAAATGGACCTTTTATGACTCGTTCGGAAATAAATCATTTCCCAGATATGGACACGTTTCTGATCGATTTCTTAAATATAGTCAACGAGCACTCAAACGAAGAATCTAGCCAGGCGCGTGCGATATTGGACGTATTGATAAAAGGCATGCACGATCTTCTCTCTTGCAAAGAAATAATCAATCCCTTCGAGACGTATTTCAACGACTTGGTGCCGTACGTGAAAAAATGCCTGAGTCAATGGGAACCCGTGCATTTGAGCGAGGAGTATCCCAATCTGGCCCACGAACTGCTGGTTCATTTACAACTGTCTTCCGCGATCCGCCAGTCGTTCGGCAAATATTCGATTCCGTTTGATATCATACATGTCATGGTCAGTAGCTATATCTGTTCGGCCGATATGAGCGTGGTGGGTAACTGGGTGCTGGATTTCATGGCTAGAGTCTGCCGAGGTCAGTTCTTTTGGAAAGCCTATCCCGATTGTCCGTTCGTCGCTAAAATGAATAGAGTTATCCAACAGAATATCGATCATAGAAAACATGCCGCGTACGCTCAGACTCTGAAAGCCATAAGATTAGGAGATGCGATAGAATATTATTCGGAATACTTAAGGCCTTTCCATCAAGTTCAAATGTATTTAAAGAGTCAATTCTGTAGTAAAAATGACAGCGTGGCCGAAATGGCCTTCAACCAAATATTTCCTGCCGTTTGTTTTCAAGATCACGGAGATTGCTTAGGATTTATGGTAGGTAGCAGCTATCTCATGCAAATCATGAAACGTAGCAACGGAAACCCGCCGAAAGGGTCTTGTAAGAAAGCCAAACAGCTTCATGCAAAAATACAAAAATTTGTCGGTAAAATACAAAAATTTGATTCGGGACCGTTCTTATTTTGGACCTTGGATACGTTTCAGTTGTTCTTGATGAGCGATTCCAGTTACGAACAGGAAATTCAAGATCTGTTTGGCATAGTCTTAGATATTAATCAAGATGGAAACTAGCTGCTGGGAAACACTTCAAAGTCAGATCGCTAAGCTCTTAAAAACGGCTGTCGATTACTATGGGTCTCAAGATTCAGTCACCATTAAGACCATGAAGCTTTATATTGTGGGAGAGGTATTCAGGACGTTTGGCCTCGATTGGGATTTCATCTTCAGACTCTTCAAAACACATACACCCGTTCATCCTAAAATTGTCCAAGAGATGTTAGAACACAGCGACGATGATATGGGGGGTGCATTGTCTCAGATCTTTGTCAAGAACGAAAAGCTCAAAAGCTTGACCAAGGCCCTCGCCGCTAAAGGATACGATACCGATCGGTTGTTGGCTATCGACGGTCTTGCTGGAAATATTACTAACAAACCCAATTTCGAAATGAAACATTACATGGGCAATCTTCGATTTGCCGATAAGGGCGAGAGAAAATTCGTGTTCGACGAAGAGACTGAATTTAAGCGTCTGCATGTCCAGGCCGTGAGGGAAATGTATAAAATGTTGGGAGATACTAAATTTAAGCCTAAGCACATCTATGAAATTTTAAGAAAATGTTATAGCGATACAGCCGACGTGAATCTACCAGAGATCGAATTCGAAGAGAGTCTGGACGAGGAATTGGAAGAGAGTCTCTCAGAAATGTACATGTCTAGTATGGGTAGAGATAATATCATGAGCTTCGTAAAAAGTTTGAGATTCAGAGGTGAGAAGCGACCCGCATCGGAAATGGAGGCGGTTGAAGAATCTGTAGAAAAACGTAAGTCAGAACCGGAAGAACCTAGAATGGATGTTGCTGCTGCTGACGAAGAAGCTCCTTAAACTAAATAAATTAATAATATAGATTAAAAAAAAAAAAAAAAAAAAAAAAAAAAAAAAAAAAATTTTTTTTTTTTTTTTTTTTTTTTTTTTTTTTTTTTTTTTCACGGTTATATTTTAGTTATATAAAAGCCTTTGCCTCTTAGAGAAAAGTGTTATTATATATTCCTTTCAAGCATGTCGGTCCATGAAAAAAAGACTGTATGTTTAAACGGCAATGTCATGGTACGTTATTATGAAAAAGAAGACTCGATAGAGAATGCGAAAAGAGAAAATGCCCATAGGGTACGTGTTTCTACAAAACGCAGTGTCTTAGAAAAATCCGTATTTGCCACACCAAAAACTGAACTCGAACGTGTTAAACGTATGATTGCGTCTTGGCGAAAACACGATACGTGTATCGTTTTTGGTAATTTGGGACGCCAACCATACCTCTTAAATTATTATTTGGACCTGTGTTTCGGTCATCAGGAAGACTTGCAAGTCTATTGCAAGTGGCCTATAGATACACCTTATCGTGTCGAAACTACAAATCAACCATCTGATTTTCTATTTATTGTGGAACCCCTTTTTGGATCTACTATCAAGAAGCCATCGTTGACTAAGCATTTGGTTGTATTGACTAGCCATTTAAATTTAGACGTTGTCGCCACCTATAAAACATATTATTGTTATCACCTGTCTTCTTATAAAAACCAAATTGCTGCGACGCCCGATCTCATATCTAATACTAAGTTCAAACCTCCCATTTTTCATGAAAAAATAGTTGTGCCAGATGGACCTGTGATTCTGAATGTTAGTGAATCTGATTCTGCGAACGAGGCTTATCTCAGGCTGCTGACTGGAAAAGAATTAATTAGACATAGACCCTTTAAAATTTTGATGACGGAACGCGATCGTGTTAATTTAAAAACGCATTTTTCGCAAACTAAACGAATGCTGGCAACATTGGAATTTAAAAAATGGAATGACACATTTTATTTTGATATTTAATACGGGCATGTTTTCGCAAGATTATTAGAGTCTTTGCAGGATTTAATATAATAATTAAACCAAGCGCTAAATTCACGACATCTTCTAATTTTTTTGAATGTCATTTTGGTTTTCAATCGATCTTTTATAAGATTGCGAGTCGTTGTTTCGTTTATAAATATCCCGCTTCCTAATGGTATCTTATGTTGTTCGTTTAAAGGTATTAGTTGAGATAGAGAAACGTGGGGTTCATCATATCCCAAAATCCATAATACGGCATTGGCAAAAAAATAGTATGTGCCGTCAAAGTATATTACGAGTTCGAATAGACAGTCATCCCATAAAACGTCTGGCGTAAATGTGAGCTTAATCCATTTATAACCAGACATGATTGCTTGTAACTAATTTGATTAAAAATATTTCAAAAAAAAATGTCAACCAACCAACCTATATAAGCCCTGCCATTCTATTGAACTGCCATTCTCTCTTCGGAGCTTGGTCTATCAACATGTAAAAAAAAAAAAAAAAAAAAAAAAAAAAAAAAAAAAATTTTTTTTTTTTTTTTTTTTTTTTTTTTTTTTTTTTTAAGGTTGGTTGATTGATTGATTGACTCTAGCTAGCCTATATATATCATGCTAAAGTAACAGTTTATCTAAATTTGCTGATGTGCCACCACCTCTGTCAAAATTTTCAATTTTTTTTTAAATTTGAAAAAACGACTGAAAAGTAATTAAATTGCTTATTTTACCATGTATATGTAATAAGAATTACGATTCCACGATTAGTTTTCAAAAATATTTTTATTTTAAGATTACGTTTCTAAAGTTGGTCAAATTTGCAAAATTTTCAATTTTTTTTTTTAAAAAAATTTGAAAAAAACGACTGAATTAAATTGCTTATTTTACTATGTATATGTAATAAGAATCACGATTCCACGATTAGTTTTCAAAAATATTTTTATTTTAAGATTACGTTTCTAAAGTTGGTCGAATTTGCAATAGTCAACTCAAAGTCTAAATCTTCATTTTTGAAAATATACTTAATTCAATTAGCATTATAAGGCTTATTATAGATGAAACAGGATATTGTCAATCTGAAGACAGGATATTGCATAAGTCAGTTTCTACGAAAACAGGATGAGATAAGGCTTATTATAAATGAAACAGGATATTGTCAATCTGAAGACAGGATGCAGGATATTGCATAAGTCAGTTTCTACGAGAACAGGATGAAAAAAAAAAAAAAAAAAAAAAAAAAAAAAAATTTTTTTTTTTTTTTTTTTTTTTTTTTTTTTTTTTTTTTTTTTTTTTTTAAGATTGGTTAATTGATTGATTGACTCTAGCTAACCTATATATATATCATGCTAAAGTATATACATTATCATTGTCCAGCCATACTTATTTGTTTTACCGCATCCTGTTTCCGTGTTCAGCGACATCTATAATAAGCCTTATCTCATCCTGTTTTCGTAGAAACTGAGTTATGCAATATCCAGCGACAATAATTCTATAAAAAGCCTTATCTCATCCTGTTTTCGTAGAAACTGAGTTATGCAATATCCTGCCTCCAGATTGACTATATAAGCTCTGGCATTTGATCGAATAGCCATTCTCTCTTCTGCCTTCGTCTAAACTTTGACAACAGCAAGTATAAAATGGCTCCAGTTCTATTATCGAAACCAGACTTTATTAAATATGTATTAGATACATATTTCCCCTCGGCAAAAGATGTCATCCGCATGGATTTTATTCTCGATAATACGTTTTCACATCTATTGAAAAAATACCATAAATTTAACGTTATTGAGTCTGTAAATGAAAAAGAAAAAGAAGTGCTGAACTCTATAACAAATAGCTTAGATGAATTTATGTTGGTTTATAGGACAGAAATGGAAAGGCTTTGTGCAGAAATGAATATACATGACGAAAATGCTGTAGATTCTGCTTTGGTAACCGTAGCAAACGAGCTTTTTGGTGAAGGCATAACTTGGAGTCGAATTATAGCATTTTTCTGTTTTATTGGAGAATTTGCTATCATGTGTATTCGTCAAAATAAACCGAAAGCATGGGTGAATGCAACATATGAAGCTTTTGTACGAATAGTAAAAGAGACATTGAAATCATGGATAGAAGATCACGATGGTTGGGAAGGAATAAAAACTGCTTAAATATTACATCATCTAACCCAAGAAAAAAAAAAAAAAAAAAAAAAAAAAAAAAAAAAAAAATTTTTTTTTTTTTTTTTTTTTTTTTTTTTTTTTTTTTTTTTTTTTTTTTTTTAAGGTTGGTTGATTGGTTGATTCTGTATAAATAAAGCTTATGACATGGATCAAATTGAAAGCATTCTACAAGTGGACGACCAGAGTCTAGGTTCATTTGGATCTCTCGAAAAGGGAATCGCCTATACAGTCATTTTGTCTATGGTTGGTCCCGTAATCTTAATACCAATCCTATATATAGTTATACGAGGTAACGTTAGAAAACTGCCGCTGATGTTATTAGCTTGTCTAGGCGTCTTACTGTTAGTGGTGCATTTTAGATTTTCTTGGATAGTTCGAGCCAGCGTTCAGCTACAGCAACTTTATAACCGATACTATAATGTATGAATACGAATTCAGACTCGTAGTTCATAGTTTGTCTTCATTCAAAGAATTTTTTCAAGAATTGGGCATTTCGACCGAAAAGAAAATAGTTTATTATATAAAGCCTCATTTTCGTTTCAAAGACGATAATTGGGATACGAAACGCGTAGAATCTACTCAAACAGTTTATCATGACGGTGTCTGGTTTAGATGGGTTTGTTCCATCGAAACGCCTTACAGACTCTGGAATACGTCTGCGTGTAAAAATTTCTTGCATCAACTTGGAAATTTTCAAGACCCTATTACAGTCCAAACTCGAGATTTTGTCAAAATCGATTCTGGAGCCCAACTCTATTCGTTTCAAAATGGACTGGAACATTGTTTGGTGTTCGAATGGGAATATGGTACGTTTGAAAAACCTTTATTGTATTTTAATAATTTAACTCCTTCTCTCGATAAATATAAAAACATTTACCATACCATGAATCGTTATTCAATTCCGCCTTACGAATCCAACGAAAATATTTTTCGAAAACCAGTCACTTGCGTTTCAACAATTTTGGAAGGTAATTCCTATTTATATGCTCATAAACTGGATGGAATTTTCGGACTCGTTTTCAGCTATCGAGACAGAATCAAAGAAAAATGGGAAGGGCACGAATGCGTGGTACGTAGCGATATCAGTCTAGGTGACGGATTGGTATTTGCTGCAGAAAAATTAGAAAATGGAGCCATATGTTTGTTGGATGTCTATCGATATATGGGACATGATACTACTAGCTGGTGCCGACGAGAAATTTTGACAGAATATTTACCACGTATGAAATTGGTCGAAGGCTATTTTGTCCAAAAATATGTTTCCGATAAGAATGCGTTAGGTAAACCCTCTTTTAAAGTCGATGGGATAATTATACACGACGTGCGAAAGGATATAGTTTATAAATACAAAACTAAGCATTCTGTGGATTTGGTATATTATACAGGCTATTTTCTTTTACCAAAAGGTCGAATTAAATCTTACGAGAAAAATTTAGAAGACGGATGCGTGTATGAAATTGCTATAACCGATGGGCGAGTCGTTCGAAAGCGATCGGATAGATTTAAAGGCAATTCGGCAAAACAAATAGAAGATATTTTTAAGTTTGGATGGAATGGGTCACCTATTGAATATGAAGACGAAAAGAAGACAAATAAAAAATCCAAATAAGTTTAACACATACACACACACACACACACACACACACATTAAAAAAAAAAAAAAAAAAAAAAAAAAAAAAAAAAAAAAAAAAAAAATTTTTTTTTTTTTTTTTTTTTTTTTTTTTTTTTTTTTAAATGTAGCCTTGTGACCTTGATAGCGCCTATATAAGCAGCTGACAAATCTCATATTCTAACATTACTCATTTAACTATAATACAAGGACATGGATAGCTATTTAGATCTCGTGTCAAAGGTTTTGGAAAAACCGCAATTGTCTGCGGGTATCGACTCTATTTTGGATAAAGACTGTTTAAATCTTATATCTAAAGATTGGGTAGCTCGTTTGAAAAATAACGTGACCTTTCAAGATTATGCCACCGACGGCAAACGGTTATGGAATCCACCTTATGTGACGCTGAATTATGAATATGAAGAATCCAAGCGCCCAAATTTTAAAGTTGCTGTCGTTGCATACTGTAAATTTATGAAACCTTATGGCGGTCTGAATCCCAAATTGCATTTAAGTATTATGGCTTCAGAACCATTACGTTTAATTGCGCGTGCGATGACATCTGATCTCGATCCTTCACTTCAAATTTCTAACGATTTTAAATTTTCTTTTCAAGAATGTAGTGGTGTGTTGAATTGCCATGAATGCGGTAAACGTGCAAGTGAATTCAAAGCAAAAGGTCATAACATAGATCTAAGATCTCAACCATGCATACTGGACACCAGTGTATTTACTGGAAATGAAGTCGTGAATCGCTTTCATAGTATGATCGAATCTACGTTTACTGACACGTTTGTAGCCATCTTAAAAATAAAAATTAATACGAGATACCGCTATAATACTCAAAATAATCAAAAATTTTTACGTATTAGTGGAACTATTTTAGATTTCATCGGATTTCAGGAAAGAAAATTAATGGCTTCTAAAACAGCTAATATAGGATTCATAACAGAAATCAATAATCAACCTCCAATGAAGGCTAAGGAGGCTGAACCTTCAACGAAGACTAAGGAGGTAGAATCGTCAAAAACGGATGATGAGTTTGGCGATTATTTGGAAGGGGTTTTAAACGATTCAAAACTAAATGAACCTTTTGATTTGGAAAAGCTAACAAATGATTCGAAACTAAATGAACAAGGGATATCTTATGAACCTTTTGATTTAGAAAATACTATTGAGTTGGAAAATACTGAAATTAGTCACGATACCATTGATTTGAATGATGTGGATGTAGGCAATAAGAGAAATTCTAATGATTTAGACACGGATTCTAAGAAAAGAAAAGTAGATGAGGGTGAAAGTTATATATCCCAGTGGCTTTATGATGACGTTTAATAAAATACGTAAACTATATATACTTGGAAAAAAAAAAAAAAAAAAAAAAAAAAAAAAAAATTTTTTTTTTTTTTTTTTTTTTTTTTTTTTTTTTTTTGAAGGTTGGTTGATTGATTGATTGACTCTAGCTAGCCTATATATATCATGCTAAAGTAACAGTTTATCTAAATTTGCTGATGTGCCATCACCTCTGTCAAAATTTTCATTTTTTTTAAATTTGAAAAAAAACGACTGAATTAAATTGCTTATTTTACTATGTATATGTAATAAGAATCACGATTCCACGATTAGTTTTCAAAAATATTTTTATTTTAAGATTACGTTTCTAAAGTTGGTCGAATTTGCAATAGTCAACTCAAAGTCTAAATCTTCATTTTTGAAAATATACTTAATTCAATTAGCATTATAAATATATATCAACCAACCAGCCTTGAAAAAAAAAAAAAAAAAAAAAAAAAAAAAAAAAAATTTTTTTTTTTTTTTTTTTTTTTTTTTTTTTTTTTTAAGGCTTGTTTAACTATATATATATAGAATGGCTAACGTGCCCACACTATCCGTTAGTGTTTCTTCTAACAAAGAGTTCCACTTTTCATAGCATCCGATAAAGCAAATTGTGACGGCACGTCGTTTTGTGTGAAATTTTTTGGTGAAATGTCTTTCTTAATCAAAGATATAATAGAATTTAAATAAATTTGACTTGTGACAAAATAACCTTTTATTACGAACCACAGGGGGAAACTAACATTTTTGGTTGCTACTAAACCAATACCTTTTAAAAATTCACAATTCGGAAATAGAAAATTTGGAAATTTCTCTTCTGTATACGAAATTTGAGCTTCAGCAAAATGTAAATTATATAAGAAATATTTCATAGATAAAGAGATTTCTAAATCAGTTAAACATGACGCCTCAGCATTTTCATCGTAAATGTAAAAATCATTCATAATATTATGTATAGTTTGATCTTGGATATAGGATTCAGAAATTGATCTTTTACTGCGAATATGAGAGTTTAAGTGTTTAGTATACGTTTCGTGATGCGGTGCCGAGTCAATCTTAACGTCTATGAAATTTCTATACAGTTCGTATATGTATCTATCATCATTACTTTTGCCAGCAATCAAACTGTATTTCCGTACGTTTTCGACAATGACAGGATTCATTTGATAATTTCGCACCGAATCTACTTGTCTGTGATCACCGAATTCTTCAGGACGAAAATATCTATCGAAAAAATCTTTGGTGGGTACGATGACCGTATTTTCTGGAAAGTAGCCCCTGTTTTGGACTGGCCGTAAAAATGCTCCTGCGTACGCTACGTTAGTTGGATGATCTTGCAAGTGCATTGCCATTTCCAAGCCAAAATACTCTTTTAAATGATTAGAGCATATGAGCATCTGGATATTAGCTCTCCTGCGACCTTTGCATTCGTTTTTTGAAGCGTTAAAGAGACATACGGTCGATTCTAGCTTTGACATAATACACCTTATTTTATCGAATCAAGTCCTTCCTCATGCGCAAGTTCAATTTTCATCCCAAACGTGTTTCGACTCGTTTCAGACCGTTTAAAGTCGTGGCCAGAACCAAACAAGGCTTGAAAGCGCTCGTCACGAAAAGTAAAAAATTGGAAAAGGCTATTAAAGTAATTTTCAGTAAAAAAAGTTTAGCGGTTGCAGCTACCGGGACGGCTGTCGGTGTAGGCGTAGCTAGCATTTGGAATTATATAGAATCCAATTCGGGTTGCTTCAAGAGACATGCGGACGGTTCCACATGCAAATACGAACAATTGAGTTGTTGTCAAAAAGATAAATTGGACAATGTTCCATTCTGTGATGGAGCCGATAAAATGGTTAATGTTTGCGAAAATTTTGACGCGGACCAAGAACAATCTTGTTGTCGTCTCTGCGATTGTCAGTACGTAAATTGTTTGCCTAGCGAGACCATGCAGTGCCAGAGACCGACGGTGGCAGACGCCTTATCCCATTACGCATCTCAATTCGGCTCGACTCTCTGGTCCGGTATCGAAACTATTTTTCCATGGCTATGGTACATTATTTATTTTATGGCGGCTCTGTTTATATTTTGGATTGCTAATTTAGCCCGATCTCTTTTATGGAGAAGAAAGTAGCATGTATGAAAGATTGGCGAGCTGTCGTTTACCCGTCGACGAATTGTTATCTGAACTCGTTCAAAAGGAATCCTTAGATCAAACCATTAGAATTTTAAATCCGAGACTTGGTAAATGGCCGATAGAATTTTATGTTTCTTTGGAAATGGTCATGCATCCTAAACTCCGCGACGCGGCACGAAAATATATCTCAAAATTATTGGAAGAGAAAGAAAAATATGGATACATTTATTATTTGAGTGGCCAGAGTTTACTAATGCCGTTAGCGATTCAGTTTCGAGGAATCGAATTGTTTACTGAAACCGAAGAAAGAGATCGTATCACGAAAGCTATAGAGGCACTGGCCAGCGAGTTTGCATGCAGGAGTAGTATTATGTACGAAATTACTATGGTAGAAATTTATTACTTTTTCATAAGACTTGTCAATCCAAAATTGTCTTGGTTGGCTGTCGAATATATGATAAATAGCGTAAAGTTGCACGCTCATCTATTAATGTCTTCAGAAAGAAAATTTACGTGGGCTGAAGATAAAGAGTTGGATGCAAAAATAAACAAAGATAAATTGTTATTTTGTACCAGCTAAAAAATCGTAAGACAAGAGTAATATTTACAATTTTCAAATTAAATATTTATCATTAAATCAAGATAATGGAGGTCTCAGAATATGATATTTTGTTGAATGGTATATTAAATAACGATATTCTTAAAAATGAAGTGGAATGCTTAGTTGGCGAAACTAAAGCGTTGAATTTAATTACTTACGACTGGCAGTCAACTTTAGAAAATTCTATGGTGTATCAAAACCACATTAATAAAAAGGTTAGATATAGTAAAGGGCATGCGTGTGGAGCTGAGAATGTCGCTTTTGTGAGAAGGATTCTAGATCGTCAAAATATTTACCGTATATTAGTTGTAGGTGAATGGATTCTTCAAAAATCGGATAGAACGGATGACTATTCAATCGTTGCAAAAAGCTGTGAGCCTTTAGACGTTATTGGCCTATCTATGCGCGAAGACGAAGATAAAAAATTACACACTGGCGGACGATTTTTTAATAGAACGTGCAATCCAGATCTATGTTATTGCTGTAGGAAATATCATCAACATTTTAATATCAACATTGAACCAAAAAATTGGTGCGTATTAGATATTAAAAAATATGATGGTGCTAAGCTTGAAAATACTTGTACGTCAAAACTACTATCCATAATGACAGAAATGCCAAGTTTTATGGGAATTTTTAGCATGGAAATACATAGTCGAACTACATTTGGCGATAGTTCATACAAAATATGTGGCATGATAAATGAAATGGTTATTTTTCAAAGAAAATCATTATTTACTAGAAATTTTATTTCATTTCCACTAGCTGTTGATTACTTAACTGAAAATCATTTGGCAGTGGAAGAAAAGTCTAAAAATGAGCCGGTAGTTGAAGAAATCTAGTTAAACCAACCAACCAACTGTGAAAAAAAAAAAAAAAAAAAAAAAAAAAATTTTTTTTTTTTTTTTTTTTTTTTTTTTTTTTTTTTTTTTTTCAAGGTCGTTTTTTTGACATGACTTCGAGCCTATATAAATAAGCGCGTTCATAAACGATTTACCATTATCAACTGTTTTCTTCTATAGTAAGAGTCAAAATCTTATGCACTAGAGATATGGAATATTTAAGCGCAACTGCTTCATCGTATTCAGATCATGACCAGGAGGTTTCAAGAGCATATGCATTTTTAGATCGTAGAAATACAAATTTCGAAAGTCAAGTTGAGATTTATGAAATCACTGAACGCCTTATGCAATTTATCGCGAGAACTCCAGTTTTTTTGTATGGAATATACCTTTCTGTTTTTGAAAATGCACCTGATGACTCTGACGACCCTCCGATAACAAATCCCCTTTCGAATAATGTTGTGGAGAAATTGACTGTTGTAAAATTGGATGAAAATTCAATTGAATTTAATAAGAATTGCGTTATTTGTACAGAAGCCTTTTCTCTAAATGAAGAAGTGTTAATTTTACCTTGCAAGCATGCATATCATGAAGCATGTGTAAAGGACTGGTTTAAATTACAAAGTACTTGCCCAGTTTGCAGAAAAATACCGTATGAAGAGTTGTCTAGTGATTCTTCAGAAGTTTCAAATGATGATTACGTTGACTTGGATTATCTCACATTTTTTAGATCTATTGATCAGCTGTATAGATCACATCTAAATTTGGACGGTAATCCTGGAGCCCACTTAGATATGGACAGTGCTACTGATTTAGAGGCCGATTCAAATATTGATTCAGACTTGATTTC
>CAWVNO010002506.1:0-87500 GCA_963930645.1 Salticus scenicus | reverse complement strand
TCTTTTAAATACGTTTGTCGTCGGCCTGGGTTGTCATTAAACCATCCCAACAAATCTTTCATCTTGAGGTCAGTAAACATCATCACGTAAGCTAGCATACTGGTTTCGTCTGTTGTTTTTCGAAATTTGAGTCCGTTATATACTCGCTGTAACTCTTTAACAGATATCATGTTTGTGGCCAAACGTTTGATGGAATATACTCTATTAAACAGACCCGATCTTTACGAGGCCATTTTGAATAGAATCCAACCCCATAATATGGATTCGGTTTTGAGGTTGATCGAATGTCATTTGAGGAAAATTCAAGATTTAAATATATTTAACAAAAATATCACAGCGGTTCCTGAATTCATGTGGGCCGTAGTAAAACATTTGAAATTTCCTACGCCTGGAGACGCATTTGGAATTTATCGAGCGTGTCGCGTTACTAAATCCGATACACAGGGTGCTTTAGACAGCAAACACTTGTCTTCGTCTTCGGAATCCGTCAAACAATTTAATGTCGAAAAAAACATTTTATATGAACTCACATTGTTTTCTACTCAAAAACAAGTTTTCGAATTGTCCAACAGACGGCGACATTCTACAGTTTATACGATACTTTCAATTCCAGAATTGATGAAATTGCTACCAGATGCCTGTCACTTAGAACGAGGCGGTCCTCGAAACAAAGGCAGAAATTCAAACGGAGATTTTAAATATTTGAGCACGTGTAAATATATTTTGGTTGAAGACAGGGGTTCTATCAAAATTCTTTACCAATCGCTAAAAGATTTACATGAAATGTTATGTAAGATTCCTCCTCAAATGGTTGTGGCTTTTTCTGATGTGCGTAGCGTTTTTCAAAAATGTGGAATCGTTTGCTATTTTTTTAACATGGTGAATTTAATAGAAAGGCAATTGTTTACAAATGATGGGTCGGCTTACGAAAAAGATGTATTGTTTCTAATTAAATGTCAATGTCGTAGCGGTAAACCTTTACCATTAACTAGAGATGGGTTAGCAAAAAATCCTGACAAGACGCCTATAGAAGTGTTGAGCTTTGAAGCAATTAAGAAAAATTTAGCGCGATTAAGCACTGGTACGAAGGAATGGTATAATGTACAATCTTCAGCCGATAGTATATTTTTTGGAGAACAGTTTAAGGAAGGAACTGGTTATGGCTTCAGTTTAATGTCGTCTGATAAAAGTTAAAAATAAGTTGAGGTTGAATGAAGGTTGTATAAAATTATATTTCAAAGTCACGATTTAAAAAAAAAAAAAAAAAAAAAAAAAAAAAAATTTTTTTTTTTTTTTTTTTTTTGTGGGCGTGAATTATATACATATATATAAAACAAAAATTGGTTAGTTGTTCACAATACCTTGCAATTTTGGTAGAGATGGCTGACTCTTTTCCACTCTTAGATTTACCGTATGAAATTTTAATAACAATCTTTAAAAATATTTCTTGTATTGATAAAGTTGACAAGTTGTCTAAAATACCCGAATTGGATAACTTGCTGTGGGATCCATATACGTGGCGAGCTTGCGATAAAAATTTTCTAACGATGATTCGTACTCTGAAAGAAGGCTGGTATCTAGACCCTTATGGTTTTCCTTGTTACGCGTGGGTGAATGGGCATCTCAAGACTCTCTCCATACGCTATTTTGATTATAACTACAAAGGCACTGAATGCACACGATTGGGAGCACAAAATCCTAAAGACGAAAAATGTATATCTAAAAGAAACTGGAAAAAAATAAAATGGGAAAAAATGAATAGTTTGCTGAAAAATATTTTTTCGAAACAATATTTACCGATAAGATATTTACATAGAATTAAATTATATAAATTAGAATTTGCTAATATTTCGGTGAATTGGTCGTCTGATACTCTTTATTGGTTTGGTAAAGCATACAAATTGGATATATTTAAACCATGTATTTTACATGATGCAATGTTTCCCAAACGACCCCATTATAAAGTTAAACCAACATACATAAACGATGAAGAATTAATTGTGAAATGTATTTATAAGGGAGGCTGTTACGAGTGCGAAGAAAAACAAATTATTAAATCTCTTTCTGACCTAATTTGGGCACCTAATAAACAAGTCAATTGTTCTATGATAGATAAAGATAATGTTGAAATAGAAGAAACCATATTTTAAGCACGTAATCTCATTCTACAATCATGAAATTGTCATAGGCAACAACACTTCAGCTGACATTCAAAGTTCGGACTAAAAACTTACGTTGGGTTCGGCAAGACAATAAAGAACGTAATCTCAGGCTGATATCATGAAACTGGTTTAGGCAACGACACTTTAGCTGACATTCAAAGTCCATACTATGTTGAGTCCGGCAAGACAATAAAAAACGTAATCTCATGAAACTGGTCTACCAACTTATGTTGGGACAATAAAGAGAGTAGTCTCATGCCAATATAGTGATACTGCATTAGACAGAGACACTATAGCTGACATACAAAATCCGGACTAGAAACTTACGTTGGGTTTGCCAAGACAATAAAGAGAGTAGTCTCATGCTGATATAGTGAAACTGACAGAGACACTATAATTGACATGTAATGTCCAGACTACAAACTTATAATCACTTAAATTAAAAGATGTTTTACAGTAATTTCTGAGTATACAAGTATATATATATATATATATATATATATATATATATATATATATATATATATATATATATATATAATTATTATTATTATTATTATTATTATTATTATTATTATTATTATAAATATTATTATAAATATATTATAATATAAATATAATATAAATATAATATAATATAAATATTATTATTATAAATATATTATAATATAAATGTTAAAAAAAAAAAAAAAAAAAAAAAAAAAAAAAAAAACTATCCATTTCTATAGGGTAGCTACGATTCATGCTCCTACCTTCTCCTATTTTGCTCCGACTTGCTTTTTGTGGCAACGAGCTTTAAGGTCATTCAAAGTCATTTAAAAAAAAAAAAAAAAAAAAAAAAAAAAAAAAAAAAATTTTTTTTTTTTTTTTTTTTTTTTTTTTTTTTTTTCAAGGGTGGGTGTGGCACCTTCCTATAAATAAGCCGCCATAAATATTTATTAACTCATTCTCCTGTTGTATTGTTACAGTATAGTCTACATTGGTTTAAGGCTATAGTATTTATAAATCTTTATTGACCCATTCTATTGTCGGATTGTTACAGTACAGTCTAGATTTTCCACAAAACATTTCAATCGTGCTTTCGTGAAGTTTTATACTCTCAGTTGAATTTCTTCTACAAATCAAGAGTGTGCACAAATCAAGAGTGTGCCGTTGGTACCTACTGCATAGTATAATTCAGACTTTTTAGGTCTTTTTACAAACAATTCCAGGCTTGACTTATCTTTTTGTTCTCGGTATCGTGTCCATATTACGCAATTTAGCCATTCGTCTGGCTTTATAATTTCGTCGACCTTCAACGAAATAATTGATTCCACGTATTCCGTGGATGAATCTTGTAATTCGCGTCCCATATACAAGGTGTATAAATCCGTCAAATAGGCTTTAGGTACTCTATTACAAATAAATAGAATATATTCGGCAGTCTGACCTTCAGAATTTACAAGAATCAAGGAAACGGTCTTTTTCTGACAAAGATGGCATCCACGTATGCTGTAACCTCCGATATCGTAGTTGATAAGCAAGGGCTCCGTGAACATTTTCTTACTTTAAGCAAATCAATTATGTCGTCGACTGGATCAGGAAGCCTCGCAAATTATTAGTGATTGTTTCTGGGGGTCCGGGTACTGGCAAATCGCATTTGGTTAAAAATACTTTCGATCTGATTAAGGCTCCGCAGATTAGGATGAGTTTCACGGCTCATAGTGCTGAAGCGATAGAGGGTTGTACAATTCATTCCACACTTAAGCTGAATTCTAAACACGTTAAAAAAATAGAAGATAAGTTAGAAAACGAAAAAGATTTGTTGAAATCTATAGATAAAAGTCGAGAGATTTTGTCTCAATTCAAATGCGACATTTTTCCTCATTTGGTACTCGTGGACGAAGTGTCTATGATTAATGGATGGCTTATATATTGGCTCATTAGATATTTTATGGATAGGTCCCACGGCCCATTGCTATTTGTTTGCATGGGAGATCCTCATCAACTCGAACCCATCAGTTCTGAGCATAATTTGTTTAGCATTAATTTAAACGAAAAACGATACGACGTTTGCAAGATTAGTTTGAAGGAAAATCATAGATTTACACCCGAATATGGAAAAATTGTGAAGGAATTACGTCAATTTATTGATAAAAAAGACACGACAGGCATGTTTGCTTACATATGCGAAAAATTTCCAGTAGTACAGGATATCGATAGGACTCTTTTAATGAAAGCGGATAAAGCCATGGCTCATCAAAATACAACTGTCAACAGTTTTAATAAGTTTTATTTGAAACATAAAATCGAAGGCCCGGAAATAGAGTTACATGAAGATCTGGTCTTGAAGTCAAATTGTGAGGTGTTTGTAACTGCAAACTATTGTGCGAAGGGTTGTAATAATGGTACTAGGTTAATCTTTCTTTGCTATGATATTGAAAAAAATGCTGCAGTGTGTAGAAATCCTAAAACGAATGCCGAAGTTAGAGTGTTCACGTCAGGGTATACTGGACGTTTTCCTCTAGTGTTAGCATTTGCCGGTACAATTCATAAATATCAAGGCGATACGATAGATAATTCGAAAATTGTAGTCAGCTTAGATGACAATCGAAGTATGAGTTTGGTTTATACAGCCTTGAGTCGTGTAAGAGATTTGGAACAGATATTAGCTATAAAGTTTTAAGTAAATTATTTAATAGATTAATGGGTTAAATACAAACCTTAAAAAAAAAAAAAAAAAAAAAAAAAAAAAAAAAAAAAAAAAAAATTTTTTTTTTTTTTTTTTTTTTTTTTTTTTTTTTTTTTTTTTTTTTTTTTGGGGGGGGGGGGGGGTATGTGTCCGGACTATATATAAACCTTAGCCATTACATCTCTCTTCAAGATTGTCACTTAAAGCTGATCTATATTAATTGTTGTATGACGGGGTGTTTGATCTCGTCGTAGTGGATATCGTTTTGAACAATGGCTTGTCAATATTCTACACGTTTTGTTTGGCAATCGATTCGTTGGAAATCTTCCTTGTACCTTTCTAAATCTTAAACTGTGTGGATGGTAGTTGTAAACCAATTCGTTTTGCGATACTCTTCTCAAATATGGATTTCTAATACCCCTGCGAGAGCCAGTGCTACTATTGCTGCTAACGCTACTACTTCTGCTTCTACCTGAGGAGCTACCGCTTGAATTACTGCCTGTGCTTGGGAGGCGAGGTCTGCCTCTACCTCTACCTCTACCTCTACCTCTGCCTCGACCTCTGCCATTAGCTGGGCTTTGAGGTCGTCTTGTTGGAGATGGGAACTGAGCTGGAGATGGAACAAGTCTTTGATCATTATTTCGAATAGCTACAACGTTAGAAGGTCCTGGAACTCTTCTAAAGATGACACGAGTAGGCGATGTAGGACTTATGGATGCAGTATACGAATTCAATGTAGGTGAGCCTCGATTTGCCATTCCCTTTTTTTTTCATTCATTCTACCGAACTCGAAGTACATTGTTCACCATAGGATAAACGTTATACATATAGGCCGCTTTGCAGGCTTCTTGTTCAGATTTAGGTATTATGTATTTCACACCGCCAAAGGAAGATAATTTCACGTTAAATTTTTTGTCAATATTTCCAAATTTATAAAATGGTAGCATAGACAGAATCGTTTGAATATCGGTCACATTTCCGTATTCGAAATCTTTGCAGGATAAGGCATCGAGCGTTTTTTGTCTAAATCTACAAAAACCGCTATATCCTTTTTCGGCAAAGCATAGAACCCATCGCGAAATAGAATCTTTGTTTTCTAGCATGAAATCAAACGCATCCCAAAACGCGAGAAACATACTCAATATGTCTTTTGTGTAGTGAGTGAGGTCTACGATGACATACGTGTCGTTGGTTTCGAGAGGAGGATTATCTTTTCCAGAAATTCTTACAACGTTTGTATAATCGACCCGAACCGAACCCACGTTTTGAGTCTGAATTGAAAAATCTTGCCTGTCTAATAAGCTACGCGTGCCAGTGGGATCGATTTTCAAAAAGAAACAAACACGTGCCCATCGGGCATCGCAAGAATGAATAAAATTTAAATGAGACGCGAATACGACCACGCGAGAAGCCAATCGATGTTTGGCTATCGTTTGCATAGATTCGGGTTCTAGATAAATTAACAAGTCGCAACTTTCAACGAGTTGGTCGGAACGCTGGACTCGTATCTGATTGTCAGACGAATATAAGTTATTATTTGAAGAAATGACCATTACTTTTAGCGAAGGAATTGATTTTAAAATTTCAAAGAGTTTGTACGGGTAACGACCCAAGTCGCCAAATACAATACAACGATCTTGTTGTAATATAAAATTCAATAGTTCTTCAGCAGATAGCATCGTACTTATTTCTTATGATCTTTTTTTTTTTTTTTTTTTTTTTTTTTTTTTTTTTTTTTTTGGTCACGTGGGCGTGGCTCGACTATATATAGCTGATTCTCGCTAACACAGTATATTATCTATTATTCATTCAACATTAGCAGCCAGGTTATAAGACTTTAAAGTTGGGTTTCATATTTAAATAAAGATGAATACTGAACGATACAATCCACACTTAAGTGATCATATCCGAAATAAAAAACCTGCTCAAATAGATTGTGAAGATAAAGAAAATTATATGCAATCTATGTATAATAGAGATGGCTATACGTTGAATAGTCCTCAGACACGAACTCGATTTGCAGAATTAAATGATAAATTTAAAAGGAAGAGTTAAGGTCTTAAATCAACCAAAGGTCTTAAATCAACCAACCCAACCAACTTAAAAAAAAAAAAAAAAAAAAAAAAAAAAAAAAAAAATTTTTTTTTTTTTTTTTTTTTTTTTTTTTTTTTGTGGTTTGACTTCACGCCTATATATAATGACTAACGTACGACTCTTTCACTTTGCACATCTAGTATTCGATAACTACAGGCAGAATTTAACACGGTCAAGGCTCGTGCAATTTTTCTAAGTCCGGCATCGATAACTAAATTTTTCTGTGGTTCCAATAAAACTTCTAAATCGGCTTCCAGATCTGCATCCGACTGAAACCTGATTGGATATCCGTTATCCTGTCTAGCCTTTAGAAATTCGAAAATATCAAATTCTTTTGACAACTTTTTCTTTGTTATAGGAGGATAAATATAAACATTTTTACCTTTTGATGAATCATAAGCGAATTGGTTACATATTTCACTATTTGGCAATACTCCCTCAGCGTATCCATTAATTGTGTCTTTGGATCTCTCTTGCCAATAAGTTTTTAACTGGTCTAATGTGTGATCGTCGTCGGGAAACTCCTCTTTAAAAATTCTTTCAGCCTCAGATAATACGTTTGGATCTATATTAGTCGCGCGCGCTTCTTCTGGAAATATCAAACAAAATACGTCTGGACGCTTCTTTTGAAGATTCGTTATCATTAACTCAGCTAACGTAGAATCCAAAGTCGCCATTACTTAATATACACTTTTGTGATAATGGAATACTTGACTATTATAAAGAAAAAAGCTATCCGACCCATTAAACATGCTTACATGTCTTCAAACCCTTTAAAATTTTCCATTGAATTTGAAGATGGCGTTAAAGTTTGCGTAAAAGATAACAACGAAGGTCTTCGGCAATTTTTATGTATCGCTCAGCATTTGGAAATCACACCTATTTTGGGCAGCACTGAACATTGTACCGTTTCCGAAATCGACAAATGGGCGCTGATTGGAGTTCGTAGCGGAGATGCAATACTTTTTCAAAACGATAAAGGAGAGAGGCTTCCTATTTTATTTTCATAGCCCTTATGAGGTCTTCCATTTGGCGGCAAGCGAAACGACATTTGAGATATTTAAACACGCTAATGGCTACGAGAGCAATGAAAATAACGAGGGTTAGAATAATAAAATGAATCCGATAACAAGAATTGGCTTTGGATTCGACAGTTAATACACCAATAGAATATAATAATCCGCCGGCTAGCGTTAATAATGCAAAGGGTTCCAATTTTGCAACATTTAACATTTTAAACCTTCTTTTGCAATACAAAGCTGTATATATACTTGATTCCAAAATTCGTCATGAAGAGCTAGCGACTGATTTAAATCATTGGCAAAAGATTCGTAATCTGGAAATAATTGAGCAAAACTATGAATGGTGTGCTGCATGTTTGTCATGGGATGCTCTTCCACTAGCCATTTTTGTATTGTAGACCACTTATGATCCCAAGATGGAAAAGATTTGTTTAAATGATTTAAGATATAGGTCATTTTATCCACTCCAAGTATTCTTTGTAAGAACTGTATAACGCTGTTGTATGTAATTTGCACAATTTTTTCAGGATTCATTTTCCCTTTATTATGTTTAACAAAAAGTGGTAGAATTCAAAAGAAATTATATTTGCCTGCTTTTAGAAAATGCTCCGCCCACACGAAAAAAAAAAAAAAAAAAAAAAAATTTTTTTTTTTTTTTTTTTTTTTTTTTTTAATGCGTGGGTGTGGCTTGACTATATATATAAGTCATAGCTTTATCCAAACATTCAAATGCAAACATGTCACAGACAAAACATATTTTAGCTAGAGTCTTGCAATATTTAGTTTATCGTCATGGATTTTATATCGAAGTTCATCTATTAGACCATCCTCAGGATAAACGAATCGTTAAAGACATTTGTTCTAAATTAAACTTTTTCGATCCCATACAAATTCGTAACGATATTACTGAAGATAAGCTACGTGATTCGTTTCAACATATTTTGTTTCAAGACTCAGAAAAAGATTGGGGTAAAATCTTAAAATATTTGGCAGTTGTTGGTGATGTGACTGCAAAATGCCTCATGAATAAAATGTCTCTCAGCATTTTTAAGATTGCGTTAGAAATTTTAAATGAAAATTTTGAAAAGTATTTAACGCCTTGGATTGAGAAAAATGGAGGCTGGGAAACATTCGATCCTAAATCAGAGAGTAAATTTCAAAAAATGATGGATGGTTTCGTCTACAGCACCAAAAAAATTATAGCTAATATATAATCGATTGAAATCCAAGCACCATAAACTGACGATACTATTTCATTTTACAGTATATGCATGGTATCTTGAGAGATGACTGCAATAAGTTTCGAGCAAAGTTAACTTATTTAATATAGTTGGTTTGTAGGTTGATAAAGTCTATTGAAACCAACCAACCAACTGTAAAAAAAAAAAAAAAAAAAAAAAAAGAAAAAAAAAAAAAAAAAAATTTTTTTTTTTTTTTTTTTTTTTTTTTTTTTTTTAAGGATTAACTATATATATAACTGCTAACACGTCCACACCTCATTGTGCCTCGACGTCCGCCAGCAACAGTCTTCTCTGTCTAGATTTCTAGTTATCCGTCGAGATTAATTCTTATAGACAATAACGCCGGCAACCAACAGTTGTACCAATTGTATAAATAGTTGGCCATACAATTTTGTTTTCTGAAGTGTTAGCATGGCCGGTCCAGTTGTTGAAGCTGCAACGCCCTTAATAGAATATACTAGATAACCATATGTCATTAGACCCACTACTAGAAACACGACCAACGTGATTGCCAACATCATTCTGAGATTCATAATTGCTACTTTATTTGTTAATTATAATTAGCGCGCCTATAAGAATCATACTCAGGGTATTTGAAACGGTCGGCAACAACAACAACAGTTTGTTGTCAGCGAAGAATTTTGGAGCTGAGACGCCTTTGACTGATGCCTTCATAAGGTCAGCACCCGTACCGAATTCGTACTCAGTTGCATTGGACATCTTGTACATCGTGAAGGCTGTCACACCCAAGCTTATAATCAAATTGACCAGAACGAAACCAAGAAGGATTGTATTGAACCCGATACCTTTCATCTTTATTTAGAATGCAAGCAATCGTACATACAAAAGGTGTGGTCTTGGGAGATAAGTATGTGCCTCTAGAACTGGCTTATTGCGACGTGACAGGTTTACTTTCATGTTTCCATATTACGAGTCCCATGAATTATTCAAAGATGCGAAAATGCTATCCTCTAGCTCGTCCAGACGTAGAAGTGACTACCAGCGGCGGAATAATTTATTCAGACGTATTAAAATATTTGAAGGATCGCTATGAGTTTTTACAGAACCTATTTCCCAACACAGAGATTGTTTTCGGTTACAAAGGCGGTAGTTTCCAACCTAACATTTTAAAAGATGCCGGCATACGTAACATTATGAACGTGGAACAATTAGGCGTGCCGACCGTAAACCGTAATATTATGAATTTGGCGAATTGTCCTTTGCATAAAGGCAATTTGAAGAAATGCGCTTTGGTGGCTTTGAATCAGATTACTCATCATCTTCGATAACATGTTTCCATAAAATTCTTTTCTCGCGTTCTAGAATCTGAACTCGTTCCGTCAAATGTAAAAGACTCGTCGAAATGGGTTCCAATTCAATTTCAGAAATTTGATTTTCCCATAATCCGTCTCGCTTACAAAGAGCCAAGAGTCGTTGGAAAACGTCTATGAGCTTAGGCGGTTGATTTTCGTGCGGAACTTGCTCAATTTCTTCATGAATGACCTTAATGTTATGCAATAGAGAATCGAGCTGAGGACACGAATCCTTAAAAACTGAGGGTTTCTTACCGTTTAACAAATCGTTTAAACTTTTCTTTAGAATGGCCTGTATAGATAGCGTTAAGGGATGTCTGCGTCGATGATGCATGAAGGCTTCGAGATTTTGACCGCTTCGCCAATGAACCGAGTCTACGTATTCTGAATCATGTACCAAATAATAGGTATAAGGATCGTAATACATGCCTTGAGCTCTAGAAGTTATGTCGTAGAGCTGTATGGCTCTTTTTGTGAGATCTGAAGATATGTTGGGTAGCGTCGATGCGTCTTCAGGTCTATTCAAATTGATAAATCTACGAGCCACTTCACCCCAAAATTCGGCCGATTCGTAAGAAAATTTTTGATTTGGACGAGTGGGTTCTAAAATTTCTTTTAAAGTTTCGGCGTCTGTTTTAGATGGGTTCGGTAAAGGTGGAGGCGGTTCCAGTCGTCTTGCCAACAAGAGTTGTAACTGATCCCAAAATTTGGAAACGGCTCGCGTTTTAAATATCGGCGGGTCGTAATAAGGTTCTTTATCGATCCATTGTTTTTCTAAGTAATCGAGTAAGGAATTAATGTCTCCGTGTACCTGATATGGAAACAGTGTCAGGCCACCTTGAGAAATCATATGAAACCAAGGAATATTTTCCGATTCCATGCGTAAAATTATATTGTGTACTTCTGTTGGCTCTCGAATAGGAGGCCTTTGACTACCAAATAATATCTCTTCGAACCACTTAATCAAATGTGAGTTGGACATCTTTATTCCAGCGAAAAAGGTTAAGATGGAACGGATAGGGCTTGACTAAGTAATAGGATAATAAATTACGAGCCATAGTACAATGACAAATATACATGACGAAAAACGTTAATATATACACCGTAAACATCTTAATTTAATTAAAAAAAAAGACAGGCTTCAATCCAAAGGGGTTTAATAAAGATGAACACACTCCAGGAAAATATCAATCAGCTATTTCGCGTCAGCATTTCACCACAAGACATTAAGAAGAATGTCAGTCTGAAAACGCTTAAATTAAATCTATTGGAACATGTCTTTGAAGAACTCGGCTTAACTTGGACAACGGTTGAAAATCTTCTTAAAAATTACACACCCATCCATCCAGAAATTGCTGCGATTCTAAAGACCGATCGCAGAGTCGTTGAAAATGAAAAATTGGAGGGCATATTGAAAGAAGTACCCGATTTAGATTTTATTTTAGCCGTAGATGGATTAAATGGCGAAATCAAACCCAATTATAAACGTGAAAATTATATGCATAACCTTCGATACGGAGAGGGCGAGACAATTTTTGATGATGAACCCGAATACATGAAATTACATGTACAAGCTATTAGAAAAATGTACAAATTGATTGGTAACGCCACACCAGTTCCCGCAAAGTGGGTTTATCATATAGTCTACAGAAGCATTGAAGAAATGACACGAGTCTTATTGCCAAGCGAACCAGATGTTGTAGACAGCGATATAGATGCAAAAATATTGCAGAAATGTGTTTCATTATATAATTTAACTATGGGAAAGGAAAATGTTGAGAGTCTAGTAAAATACTTGAACTTGGCTTAAGTTAAAAAAAAAAAAAAAAAAAAAAAAAAAAAATTTTTTTTTTTTTTTTTTTTTTTTTTTTTTTTTTTTTTTAAGTTGATTGGTTGATTGACTCTAGCTAACACATATATATATCTGAAGGCAGGATATATTATTTTTTTTAAAGTTTTATGTTATCGAATATACTTGATGGCAGACGTGTCCTTAAAAAGAACCACCATACGAGAAAAATTGTTTTTATAATTACAACGATTATTACTAATACCCAAAAACACCATCTTTGATAAAATGGTATTGCTGCATTTAAAATCCCAAAAAATGTAAAATTGGTAACTGGTGGCTTTGGAGCAATGAATTTTGTCTCATTCGTTACCAAGGTTTTATATTTGTAAGGTTTTTCAAGTACAGTAGATTCAGATTCGGATATATTTGTTAAAAAATCCTTTATTTGGCCATCATCTCGAATTAGTCTCCCAATTACAGTTTCAGTTTTTACGACGGGTTTCATAGCAGTATTTATATAAAACGCATTTTGTAATTCAGGTAATATGATTTTTCTATCATTTGTCAAAGCATATCTTTCTAATAAAATTTTACCCAATGTCCCTTTACGATTAAATTCTTGAATGTCCAACTGACTAATATCTAAATAATATTCATTTTTGTATCCATCTTTTGGATAAAATTGATTTCTGTCTTTATCAATGGCATACGTGTTATTTATTATATATTGTGATTCGTTACCCTCACTAGTTAGTCTCAGAGGGTAAATGTCACCTTCTGCAAAAGATACAGCATATCTATTGGGTATCGTGCTGGGTTTCGTCAAATCAACAAACGTAAAATAATACTCGTTTCCATACGAGTCGAATGGAAATATGTTACTATTGTTGACAGTAGATGCATAATAAGGCGTTCCATCTTTCAACTTGGCACAAATATTTCCTTCTGGATAATATTCATTTCCATATCTATCCTTGGCATAATATTCATTTCCATCTACGCCTTTGCCAATTACAGCTCTACCTGCATAAATTTCATAAATTTCTTTACCATTTATAATAGGATATTTTGGCCTACCCGAACTCGTTAACGGATAAACGTATAGACTATTGATTGCGATAAAACCTAAACGGTCATCTTTATACTCATTTCCATATCCGTCTTTAGGATAATAACATGTTCCATTATTTCTAAAGGCATAACGATCACCTAGAACTTTTTCTGGACAAATTATTCTAGACATTTCTTGACTTGGTTTAATTGAATTTGGTAACCAATCGCTTGGTCATGACAATTGAAAAGCGAATCTTGATGAACGAGGAAAAAAATATATATCAACCAACCAACCAGCTGAAAAAAAAAAAAAAAAAAAAAATTTTTTTTTTTTTTTTTTTTTTTTTTTTTTTTTTTTTTTTTTTAAGTGCCACGCCCACTTTTGAAATTTGTCTATATATACTATGGCTAACATGACTACACCCTCATTGTGTCCCGCCAGCAACGGTCGTCTAGCCATTCTGTCTCGTAATGTGTTTTCAGTAAGATGTACATTGACTGACTCTAGATAGTTAGATTTTTCTATAAAAGCTCATGATTTCATGAAAACCTGCAATATCTTGTCATTAGTCAGACAAAAGTCTATAAAATTATGTTTTGAAAGCCAATATTGCATAAATTACCCATCCTATTTTTAAGGAAATGGGTCAGGAGCGATTTTATGCATGACCTTACAGTAGAAGAAATAAATTCCACTCCCACCCACCCTAATAGATATACTATATATATACTATATATATATAGATTGCAGCGCCATCTACAATGAATGGATAAAGAAATATAACTTTAACAGCCAACTGAGAAATATAATTTTAGCGGCCAACTGAGAAATATAACTTTAGAAACCAACTTAACTTCATCAACCAACTAACCTACTGTAAAAAAAAAAAAAAAAAAAAAAATTTTTTTTTTTTTTTTTTTTTTTTTTTTTTTTTTTGAGTGGGTGTGGCTCAGCTATATATATGACTGCGAGCGTACCCATACAGTCAGTTTGTCTCGACACCTTCTAGCAACAGACTTAGATTTTTTCAAGAAGGTTATATAAAGTTCGATATTTATAACGGAATGGGTATTACTAATTTTTGTAAACTTATCCAGTTTATCGTCACCCTCTAAATTACCAGCTAATTTCGATTCCGTACTCATAGACTGCCAAAGTTATTTGTATGTGGCTATCGAACAATGTCTTGAAATTGAGGAAGAAAAAATTTTTCAAGAAATTTGCGAATCCGTTTGGGATCAAATAAAAACGTGTTTTAAAACTTTTTTATCCCTTACCTTGGATTATGTCACGTTTGTTTTATCATTTGACGGCGAAGGTTTACCAATGAAATGGGCCACGCAAAGAAAACGCCGTTCTCGATCCAAAGAGACGAAAAAAAGCTTCTATAGATATATTTTATTCGGAAACAATAAACTGACGACACGTGTACAAATATACATCCTGGAAAATTTGAAAACATTCAATCGCGACATGCAAGTCCTATTGTGTGGTTGTAACGTTCCTGGCGAGGGCGAACATAAAATATTTCATGTAGCCGAATCTCTGGGAAAATGTAAAAATCCAATTGTGGTCAGCATTGATCAAGATGTCTTCATTTTGTCTCTATTACGTTTAAATAGATACGAATCGATTCAAATTTTTCGATATAATCAATTTTATAATATTAATAGCTTAGTAAAAAATATTGAAAAAAGCTATCCAATCAAACGTTTAACAGATACCTCTTTCTTATTTGGAAATGATTTCATACCTCCTTTAACGGCAATTTCTTCTACAAATCCGCCAGCCATCCACAACTGCTTAATGGCTATAGACGAAGACTACGATACCCCCACAATAATAGCGTCTTTTATTAAGGAAATGCGAAAACATCTTCATTTTACAGAAGTTGAGTTTCTAGACGATAAGTTGGTAGTTTGGTTTTGGACGATCTATTTTTGGGTATTAGATTATTACACTTCACGTTCATTCAAACAACAATTTTTGCAAAATCATTTATTTGACACTTTTGATCGGAATCAGTTACTGACAGGGCTGTCTAACATACGCTTTTCTAAAGAAATGTATCGTAAAGCGAAAGAAGGTTACGAGAATACGGTTACTCAACCCGTACCTGATGCTGAGCGTCACGTCTTTGTGGATTCGGAAGATCTCGTCAGGCGTTTGAAGGCTTATTGGATAGAGACAAAAAACGAAACTTGTTCTTTAATGAAAATGACCAGTACAAAACGCAGAAAAATACAAGTGTAAATATTTTAATTCCGTTCTTGTTAAACGATTCGAAAAATGGAAAAAATCTAAAAGGTCCAAAAATATTGTTTGCGGCTTCTTCGTATTGTAATCGACGTTCTAAGCGGACGAGTTGATGAACGGGATCCGGTGCCAAAACCAAATGTAATTCGTCGTTGAAAACTATAATGGCATTATTCCAATCTACACTTTGAAAGGCTGATACGTTAGGTTTTTCGGCATAAGAATATTTTTTATAAATTTCTGAATCCAGCATGTGTTTTAAAAATTGGGTTGTAAAAATAATATTTTCAGGATAGGTAATAGTTATTCGAGATTGTAAAAATTTATCGTTGTAAGGTATCCAAGGCGACTTAAACAAGACTTGTTCTAGAGACATTCGAACTTATTTTAAACAAAGGATATGGCGGAAATAGAAAGAACCCTACGTATAGCTACGGTGGCTGCAGAGGCAGTCAAAATGACAGAAACATTTAAACAATATTCAGGTAACAAGTATATTGATATTTTGTCACACAATACGTTATTAATTCCTGAGGCATACGCACCAGATCGTTTAGAGGATTATTATAAAGCTATACTTGAGAACTTTTATACTGAGACGGGACAGCTACTAAAAAAAATCCCAAACTTTGAGAATACAAAAAAATTAGTTAAATCTAAAATAACTGAATACGTTTTAAAAAATTACGCTTCAGCACATGGAGGGTTTGAAAATCCGTTTGGCACAGACTTGATATACATTGATAAAAATAATACGGATATCATGCCAGATGTGAGGAAATTTGTAAATGAAATATTCGGCGATACTGAGCAATATGAGTATCCATTCAATTTTTCCGCATCAGAAAATGCTTATCAAAGTAATATAGTAAGCTCTTCTGGACAACCAGACGATTCCCAAGACACATCAAACTCCCCAGCGTCAGAAAGTAAAACCCCATTGACTAGAGGAAGCCCAACAATACCAGCAATAAAATTCACACCCTCACAAGTTACAGCCTCACAAGAAACATTTATTGATACTATGAAGGATAAATATTATGGTTTACTTAGAAAGGGTGATGCAACATATCCAAATACAAGATTGGCCTATCATTATTTAAGTAATCGAGATCATCTTCAAACTATGCAAAGAATTTCAAACCTCATCGAATTGTATATGGGTAAAGAAAAGGAATTTGCAACAGTCACCATTAATGACGACGAAACATATACTGTAAATCATCATTATTTGCAGAAACATAAAAGAAATACTGCCAAAGAACATGCGCTTGTAGGAAAACATTTAAATGTATATGAAATGAAAGCTTATAAATCAATAAAAAAGAGGAAATTAGAAGAAGCAGCTGAAATGGATGTGTAAAAAACTAACCAGCCGTTAAAAAAAAAAAAAAAAAAAAAAAAAAAAAAAAAAAAAATTTTTTTTTTTTTTTTTTTTTTTTTTTTTTTTTTTTTTTTACACATCCATTTCAGCTGCTTCTTCTAATTTCCTCTTTTTTATTGATTTATAAGCTTTCATTTCATAAACATTTAAATGTTTTCCTACAAGCGCATGTTCTTTGGCAGTATTTCTTTTATGTTTCTGCAAATAATGATGATTTACAGTATATGTTTCGTCGTCATTAATGGTGACTGTTGCAAATTCCTTTTCTTTGCCCATATACAATTCGATGAGATTTGAAATTCTTTGCATTGCTTGAAGATGATCTCGATTATTTAAATAATGATAGGCTAATCTTGTATTTGGATTTGTTGCATCGCCCTTTCTAAGTAAACTATAATATTTATTCTTCGTATTATCAATAAATGTTTCTTGTGGGGCTGCAGGGGGGACCAAGGTTTTAGAGTGTTGTGGAGCTGCAGGAGGATTCAAGGGTTCTACGA
Organism: Salticus scenicus; assembly: GCA_963930645.1. Taxonomy (NCBI): domain Eukaryota; kingdom Metazoa; phylum Arthropoda; class Arachnida; order Araneae; family Salticidae; genus Salticus; species Salticus scenicus. Next base: position 70,011 of record CAWVNO010002506.1, on the reverse strand, counting down.
CTGCAGGAGGATTCAAGGGTTTTACGGGTGTAGGAGGATTCAAGGGTTTTACGGGTGTAGGAGGATTCAAGGGTTCTACGGGTGTAGTAGGATCCAAAGGCTTAGAGGTTACGAAGGGTCCAGTGATTGTCGAATCTGATACTTCTTGGTTGGATACCGGATCTATTACTTGAGATGGTACGTTATTTAAGACGTTTTCAGTAGTTGAGTCTGGATCGATTTCTAATTTTTCTTTCGAGGCTAAATTGGTTGGCGTATCGCTCTCATGGTCATCTTTAAATAAATCCTCTACATATGCTTTCACAACTGCTGATATATTCTTAACCCCCTTTTTAAAACTACGAAATTCATTGTCTTTAAACGGATTCATATACCTATTATTTGGAAAATCCAAATTTCCCGTAATGTGATTATATATTTTATGTTTAATATTAATTTTTTTCTGCTCAAAGTCTGGTAGTTTTTCTGGTATGGAATTTCTTAATTTATATAAATTATAAATTATAGCTGTATAATATTGCTCTAAATTTTTTATATGTTCATCAGGAATGAAAACTACAGTATCTAGTACAACATCAACATACTTCTCACCTGTATATCGTTTAAATTGTTTTGTCATTTCGGCAGCCTCTGCAGCCAACTTAGATATAGTTTCTTGTATCGCCGTATCATCCATATCCTTTGTTTAAAATAAGCTCGAAAGTCTTGTTTAAGTCGCCTTGGATATTTTACAACGATAAATTTTTACAATCTCGAATAACCCTTACTTATCCTAAAAATATTATTTTTACAACCCAATTTTAAAACACATGTTGGATTCAGAAATTTATAAAAAATATTCTTATGGCAGAAAAACTAACGTATCATTTTTTCAAAAAAAAAAAAAAAAAAAAAAAAAAAAAAAAAAAATTTTTTTTTTTTTTTTTTTTTTTTTTCAAGAGTGGGCGTGGCTCATCTATATATAGTATTGTTGAAATGCCATCTCATCATTCTATCTTAATCTTTGCCAGCAACGGTCATATCTTTAATTTAAACCTATATATACTAAAGCTTGTTTGAGAAATTTAACATTGATTGCCATACTGTATTATTTGAGATGGCTGATGAAGTAATTCAACATAAAATTCTCAAGTATTTAACTTTACAACCTCATAGTGCCCGTTCTATTAAAGAAATTTGTGAATCTATTGGATGTGATAAAAGAACGGCAAACATATGTTTATATAATATGCAAAGATGTTACTTAGTTATAAAAACTAAGGAGAGTAATCCACCACTATGGAAAATAAAATAGATGTAAAAAAAAAAAAAAAAAAAAAAAAAAAAAAATTTTTTTTTTTTTTTTTTTTTTTTTTTTTTTTTTTTTTTTGGGGGGGGGGGGGTTATATATTAGGCTTATAAATACCAGCTACAATCCTCATCATCAAACATTTTTTAAACAACTTACTACAATCCAGACATGATTGAATACTACGCTGCCGAAGACGCGGAAAAAGCCTTACTATACCTTCTTCAAGACTCTATTTATATGGCTAACTGGAAATTACAAAATTACACATTTATAGATGATGAGCCAAATTTTGATGGAAAAATATGTGCCATGTCCCAGTCTATTCAGAATATATTATATGAATACTTTACTACGTATCCTGGCATTGGTAAAGTTACAAATCCTAAAAATATGTCTGACGTCGGCCCTATTTTAAAGACGAAATTAATGCATAAGATCAAGCAAAAACATTTTCCAAGAGTCTCTCATGTTTTAAAGGATAAAATTTTCAATCGGAATCCGAATTGTTCAGAAAGTTATCAACCATGGGTATTAGAATGCCTTATCTATACTGGGATGTATGCGGCCAAATGCATGACTGTATTACATAGTCCTGATAAAATTTTTGAAATTACATCTCAAATAATGATTAAATTTTTAGAAGGCGCATGTGAGGATATAGTTGATGACATTTATATACGTAAACTAAATCCGTTTATGCCAATAAATAATAGTAGTTAAAATTTGATGTAATACTGCCACTCTACAATAATTTTTGAAATGCTTCAACGACTCATCAGAATTTATCAACCAAAAATATTAACTAATTGAAAAAAAAAAAAAAAAAAAAAAAAAAAAAAAAAGCTAGCCACCCTATATATAGCCGAGCCACACCCACCCTTGAAAAAAAAAAAAAAAAAAAAAAAAAAAAAAAAAATTTTTTTTTTTTTTTTTTTTTTTTTTTTTTTTTTTTTTTTTTTTTAAGGGTGGGTGTGGCTCGGCTATATATATAGGGTGGCTAGTGTACCAACGCCATCATTCTGTTTGAACTTCTTCCAGGGGTCAGTAACATTTTGTAATACACCCTTCGTACTTTGGACAAATAACACTTACTTTGCATATGCATCGAATTATAGCATGTAAGGTTGGAGGCAGCGTTGATTCTTTTAAATAAACTAAATTACCACCCGAATCTTTCAAATAAACGAAAGGCTCGTTTTGTACGAATTTGTCCATATGATTCCAAGGAATCATAGGATGACCTTTATGACTTTTGGCATAGTACACATCTCCGTCCCGTTTTCGCATTAAGTAAGGATTTTGGTCATCTAACAAATAATACTCGTTTCCAGTAGAATCGACTGGATATCTTTGAGTACCATCTGAATAAAGAGCGAATTGTACATTTTGATTATAGTGATCTTCTATTAAGACTGATTTATTTCGTTTTAAAGGATAATATTCGTCTCCGTTTTTGTCTTTAGCATAATAATATATACCAGACGCGTCTCTTGCAAAAAGAATTTGCTTTGACTTTGGATAGATTTCGTTACCTTTTCGATCGCGTGCGTAAATTTCCTTACCATATTTATCGGTAACGAATTTGTCATTGGGATAGTACTCGTCACCGTTTAGTTTTCTCGGATACATCAACTTTGTTATAACATGTCTGTAAGCCGATACCGTATTTCGATGTTGAAATTAAACAAATGTACTCTACGAATCGAGCCGCAAGAGTTACTTATAATATTACGAGCTTGGCGCAAGAAAAACGCGTTTGCCTCTGAATGTCTAAAATGTAAGAAAAAAATCGAATTCGGATCTAGAAATTTCAATATGTGTTGCAGTCAGTTTTATTTCAACGACGAGCTTACCTGTTATCCTCTTCAGTCTATAGCGATACCTACTCCAGGATATATTTTTGTATTACCCCAACATAAACGCATGATGAATAATGCAGGCATTCAATGCAAACAGGAATTTTTAGTTTTACCAGATCCAATTTATTGGCAGTTGACAACCACTCTCGTTTACGATAAAGTCATGCGTTTCGTGTTGGGAGAGCCTATAACGAGTCGTACGAAAACCATACAGCCTTCTTCCAAATCTGTCACTTTTTATAAACAGATACAGGAAGCGCCTTTAAATTACGGCAGTTTGGATTCGCGGTCTTGCGGCAAAGCTACATTTATTCGTCAAGTAGCGTTCGGTAAAAGATGTTCTTATTCCATGAGAGGTATGATTGTTCCAGACGCAACGCTGAGACCTAACGAAATACATATGCCAGAGTTCATCGTAAAAAAATTTGGTTTGAAGGGTAAATGGGTGCTATTGAATAGAATGCCGTCTCTACAACCTGAAAATTTCGTGGCTTTGCAAGTACCTGTAGAAGGTCCCGCATGGACCTACGATTGCTTTGGCATACCGTTAGAAATTTTGTCGTCTATCAATGGAGATTTTGATGGCGATGAAGTCAACATTTATTTGTTTTATAGTGCCCTGTCTCAAGCGGAATGTATGATTTTATTAAATCCAGAATGGGAAATGGGTAGTTCGGTCATGGATATGAAGTTGAGTCCGTGTCAAGATATGCTAGTCGCCTACTATTTATTTAAAGACGAAATTAATTTTTTACCCTATAAAGAAAACGATTTGAAAAAAACATTTAAAGTAATATATGAAATTTATGGATCGAAAAGAACTTTTCAGGCATTTGACGATATGAGAAAATTTTATCTCTATAAATTCGAAAACGAAAAAATATTTTCGCTGACTTTAGAAGAAATGGAATGGTTGATCGATACTTATAAAAAACGAGGTGACGTCCAACAAGGTAAAGGTTGCTTAGTGACCCAAATATTAGCAAACGCTAAAGGAAATTTTGAGATTTTAAAACAAATGTTTGGAGAAATAGGTATGCAAGGGGATGTAAAAATAAAAAATTCATTTTGGTCAGGGTTGACACCCATAGAGGCAATCGCTCATGCAAAAACCTCTCATGTAGCTCTTTGGCAGACTTCAAAAATTTGGCAACCGGGATATGGTCACAATAAAATTATATTTAACCTGCAAGGTTTAGTCATAGATTATTTGGGTCGCGTCATTGACGGAAATAATCGAGTCGTAGAACAGGACGTGGCGGATGCGATTCATTATACAGACGCCATGTCAGAAGAAACTTTTAACTATATATTGAATCAGGTACTGGTCGAAAAAAATTTTCAGTTGGCATCTATGTCGTAATAAAACAGGGACAAACATTTGAGTGCTTAGAAAATGCCCCACCCACATTTAAAAAAAAAAAAAAAAAAAAAAAAAAAAAATTTTTTTTTTTTTTTTTTTTTTTTTTTTTTTTTTAATGCCACGCCCACCCTTGAAACTTGTCTATATTAACTGTGGGTAACGTGACTACACCCTCATTGTGTCTCGCCAGCAACAGTCGTTTAGTCACTATGTCTCGTAATGTGTTTTCAGTAAGATGTACATTGACCGACTCTAGATAGTTAGATTTTTCTATAAGAGCCCATGATTTATTCCGATTTCATGAAAACCTGCAATATCTTGTCATTTGTCAGGCAAAAATCTATAAATATCTTGTTTTCAAAGCCAATATTGTATAAATAACGCTATTTTATCCTATTTTAAAGGAAATGGGTCAGGAGCGAGTTTATGCATGACCGTACAGTAGAAGAAATAAATTCCACTCCCACCCACCCTAATAGATATACTATATATATACTATATATATAGACTGCAGCGCCATCTATAATGATTGGCTAAAAAAATATAACTTTAGCAGCCAACTGAGAAATATAACTTTAGAAACTAATTACATAAACCAACCAACCAACCAACTGTTAAAAAAAAAAAAAAAAAAAAAAAAAAAAAAAAAAAAAAAAATTTTTTTTTTTTTTTTTTTTTTTTTTTTTTTTTGAGTGGGCGTGGATCAGCTATATATATGACTGCGAGCGTATTTATACAATCATTATTTCTCGATACCTTCTAGCAACAGTCTTCGTGAAATGCTTATATATATGACTGGTTTTGTCCAACATAGACCGCAGGCTATATAAATTAAGTAGCAGCGACAAAATTTAATTCGTCAGCATGATATCCTTGTTGCAACTCATCAAATTTAGTTCCAAGCATAGTGAAAGTCATAGTGTGTTAATTGACTTTCAACAAATCTATGTTCGTAATATTCTTTTATTTTGTACGGGCCTTGGCATGGCTCGCATTTTATTTGGACAAAATATAATTTGCCAAGTAACAGAAAAAAGCGTGTCGCAATCTTTTGTCGATACAAAATGTTTCATAAATGGAACCATGACTAGAGATGAACCAGTAATTTATCACGATTATTATCAATGGGTGTCTGTTTATTTACTATTATTGGCATTTGGATTTTATTTTCCATATTCCGTTTGGACAAAATTATTTGGAAATTATCTACGATACCTAGAAAGCTTGGCTGATAAACCTGAAGATGTAATTCGAGTCATTAATGATTCGAAAGGAAATTTAATATTCTTTAAAACGCTGGCATTGGAAATATTTTATATATTTTACGTAATGTTAATATTATACATAACCAATATTTTTTTTAACAACATTTGGGGTCATTTCGGCTGGTCAATAAAATCAATTTATACAATTTTTCCAGACAACGGGTCGTGTTTCGTTACCTATTATCACAGTAGTGGATCTACAGCTGGAAAATTCAATTGTCTCTTACCATTAAGCAGTGTATATCGTAAAATATTTATGCTACTTTATGGGATTGTACTCATACTAATACTATTAAATTTTTTGACGATGCTATATAGAGTTCGAATGATAATTGTCAGAAATAAATATATAAATGTATGGTGGGCATTTATGATTGCAAAACAATCTACTGTTTCGTGGAATGATAGAAAGAAATTGGATTTAGCGTATTATAAAATGCTGAGCAATTCTAAGGAAAATTTGATACAGTTAAATGATATGCTTTTAAAAGATGAAGAGTTAAAGATTGTCTAAAAAACAACGTTGAAAAAAAAAAAAAAAAAAAAAAAAAAAAAAATATTTTTTTTTTTTTTTTTTTTTTTTTTTTTTTTTTTTTTTAAAGAATTGGGCGTGGCTTTTATTTAAAGTATATAAGTGTTTGCATTTACAATTTGCAACATTTTACTTGTATCAGTCAAATGGAAGACGTATTAGATTCCGAAGCATACTTTAAATGTGACTATTGTCCAATGTTATTTTACGAAGAAACATATTTGACGGCACACATTAATGAGGGCAATCACTTATATTCGTCAATATGTAGTTATTGTCGCAAAATATTTTCACCTGGGACTACTAAAGATATTTTTGATGATCATTTCGCTAACACATGTATTTCGTCAAATGATCAAGGTATTGGAACTATATCCTTATTCAAATCTGAGAACAACAAAAAAACTAATTGTTGGGCATATATCGACGGTCAAACATTTTATTTAATACAATCTGCAGAAAAGGTTTCAACGTTTCCATTTTTTTGGCCTATTATACATTATTCTGATGACACAGTATTAAATGCGCTGCACTGGGAATTTGATGAGAGATTACGGTTGCGAGTAAATTATAACATATTTGGATAAAACTCTGATATCTTGTAGAGGGTCTTCCGAAACGTGTAAAAAACCAAGTCCGGTTGAAAAAAAAAAAAAAAAAAAAAAAATTTTTTTTTTTTTTTTTTTTTTTTTTTTTTTTTTTTTTTTTTTTTTTTAAGGTGGGTGTGGCTCGGCTATATATATAGGGTGGCTAGTGTACCAACACCATCATTCTGTTTGAACCTCTTCCAGTATCAGTCCGACCGCATAAATAGCTCTTGAAAACTTTATCGAATCCTGTTTTCGTGCTCTTGTGACGTGTTTCAAGATGACTACAACTTATTTAGATGCTCTGCAAAAGAAGTACAAGATTTATAATAATCGAGTTAATATTTTACATTTCGAAGTATTATCTCGTTGTAATAATAGTCGTTTGAAATTTCTTTTGAACAAGAGAGATGAATTACACTTAAATAATTGTGTATGGTGTCAGGACGATGTAATAGAGGGACCTGATACTTGTCTTTGCATCTACGCTAAGAGATCTCCAGAAAAATATTTAGCTGACGAAATGATTTCAGGAAATTTTCAAAAATTACATAAGGATAAGGAAGAACGTTTAAGCGGATCTTCAGCAGCGTTTACTTATCCCGATTCTCATCAAATTGAAAATGTACGAGATTTTTACAAGCGTTGTGTATCAGACAGACAAAATGTCTTCAAATGGTATGAAGAATACAAAACTACAAAGAATGCTATACAGTTTGAAATAAAAGTGAGAGAAATGGGAAAAAATCGAGAAATCAATGTAATTCTTAATCCTGAAAGTAGAGAATGGCACTTGACAGATTGCATGAGATGCGTTTTAGCTGAAGGATCTCCAGATACATGTTCTTGCCAAAAAGCCTTAATGGATCCTGCAAAATATCTTCGAGAGCGATATAATTTAATAGAACAGACAAAGGAAATAATACCATATAATTATCTTACAACTTAATTAAAAAAAAAAAAAAAAAAAAAAAAAAAAAAAAAAAAATATTATAAATATATTATAAATATATTATAATATAAATATTATTATAAATATATTATAATATAAATATAATATAATATAATATAAATATATTATAAATATATTATAATATAAATATAATATTAATATAATATAAATATATTATAAATATATTATAAATATATTATAATATAAATATAATATAATATAAATATAAGCATTAAAAAAAAAAAAAAAAAAAAAAAAAAAATCTATCCATTTCTATAGGGTAGCTACGATTCATGCTCCTACCTTCTCCTATTTTGCTCCGACTTGCTTTTTGTGGCAACGAGCTTCAAGGTCATACAAAAAAAAAAAAAAAAAAAAAAAAAAAAAAAAATTTTTTTTTTTTTTTTTTTTTTTTTTTTTTTTTTTTTCGATTGATATATATATTTACTCGACTATATAAAGGGTAGCTAACATACCCACATCCTCATTCTGTCGCGTGCTGCGAAAATGCATCCGGTCATACTAAGCTCTGATCTACACAATCAAGCTTATAATGAGTTGTGCGCTATCTGAACAGGATTACCATAAATTTATTGACGTGTATGGAAATAAATATAATCGACAGCATTTTATAGCCATACGTTTCAAACGAGCCATCATAACCTACCATTGTACCGAGTTTGATACGACTCCTATCGATCCTCCCAACGATAGTATTATCGTGCTACGGGGTAGCTATTGCCCAGACATTCAGCTCGATAACAAATGTATTTTACTTTACACGATTGGAAAGAACGTTATCAAGGGTGGCATACGCGTACCAGATCAAGCACCCAATACTTTACTGCGAGCCTTAATACCAGAAGACCAAACTAAGGTATGTGAATTTTACCACTCAACGCTTTACGTGATAGCTTCCGAAAACCCATTTCCAAAAATTACGAAAACGTGTAAGAAAAATAAGGCCTTTCGAGCTTTAGTGACTTTTGTGGAAGCGACGAAAAAAAATAGAATTTTGACGTTAGAAGAGGCTGCTAGTATCCGTTTCTTTAAAAGACACTGCCAAAAATTGAATAATTTTAACCGATGGAGTCCGTTCGCATTAAATATCGTTTATAAAAAATTTTATTCGCTAACCCATGCTTTACCAACAAGTCATATAGGCAAACAATTGTTTAGACTTTTAAAGCGATCGAAAAAAGCTCCCGAATACATTATCGATTCTGATTTTTACAGATGCGAGGTATTTTTTACAGATATCGAACCCGTCGGCGTAATGTGCCTCTTCGAAGCCGATAAATTGAAATACGTGTCGCCTATGGTAGTCAAAGAAACGTCTGAAAAATTTCGAGATACTAATTATATCGAATGTAATACGTGGTTGCCCCTTTACAAGGATAAACAAACTTGGAACGACTACTGTTTACCGTTTTACGTACATGATTTGAGCAAGAAAAAAATTCAACTCAAACAAGTACTTTTGTGGCTACAAAATTCAACGGTAGAAAAATATCAGCTACTCTACAAAGACTTAGAACAAATCGGAAAAATTCTTTTCGACGAATAGAAAAACAAGATGATTTTCAGAACCTTGATAGAGGCCATCATAAAATGGCAGCGAGATCCAGACGACGTGCTGGCTCTCAGTACTATAAACACTTTAAAAAGAGAATTGCAGAACGATTTGACTCAAGCGTACGATTTGAGCAGACCGCTCATCGAACGAAATGCAAACTTATATTGGACTAGCAGTAGTTTTTTAGATTTTTTATTCAAGCTATACAAACTACCAACAGCTATCGATTCTTCATCTGAAGATAAAGGTTTATCGAAGTTATTGGATGAATGTAAAAACGAAAAGGGTAGGTTGTCTAAAGAATTGGAATACTATAAAAACGAAAAGGATAGGCTGTTTAAAGCATTGGAATGTTACACAAACAAAACTAAGCCTAAACAATTTTTTGATGCGGATTACAGTCATAAAAATGACTCGTCGAGCGATCAGGCAAATCTCCTGACCGATTTAACAAAAGACCATGAATCTCTAAAGAAAAAAATGGATAGGTTCGAAACTGAAAACAATAGTTTAAAACAACAACTAGATGCATGCAAAGAAGAAAAACGTACTTTAGATAGCAAATTATCAGATGCAGAGAATAATATTACCTTTCTCACACAAACTAACAATAATTATAAGAAGCAGATACTAGAGTTGGAAACATCTATATCTGACGTTACTATAAAATCGGACCGTCAAATAGCAGAATTTAGGCTATTGAAATCGCGCCACGATAATCAAAACAAAATTTTCAAAGCTTTAATGGAAAGATCCGATATGAATACAATGTCTCCTTCAATGAATGAAACTGTTTTAAATCAACGTAATTTCCCAATTGAGTATGTTGATAATTCCGTCGAACAATCTCAAACGGCATTGACATATCCTGTCCAGTATGCAATACAATCTGGATTAGACTCACAAAACCCGATGCTAAATGCATCACCCATTGCGATGCCAGGAGTAGAAGGATTTCCATTGCAGTTACAATCTGGGGCCGAATCTTCAGTCACATCACAACAACTTGCGACAACATCCTATAACCAAACCGTAAATGGGGTAGTTACACAATTAAATAACAAGATAAATATTTTAAATGAAAAAATTGGTATATTAGAAAAGGAAAAACAAAATTTGCTAGAGGGTAAGAATGCTAATCAGGCAGAGATACTCTATTTAAAAGAACAATGTCAAAACGTATGTAACTCGGGTGTAAACGAACTTAATAAATTGCATCAAGAGGGTTCAGCATTATTGTTTCAAGCTCAAGAACGCGAGAAAAATTTGACTGATCAATTGCATAGTAATCAAAATATGCAGTATCCAGTTTTACCATTAACCAATTCGTCAGACAACATAAATTATTTAAAGTCAGAAATTCAAATTAAAGACGAAGAAATCAAAGACAAGGACAAAATAATACAGGACCTTGCAGAAGGTAAAACGGTTCCAAGAAAGGAATACGATGAATTATTAGCGAGGCTTAATAAGCTACATGAGGAACACCGAACCTTAGCTAATGAGTATGAACCGTTAACTAAAGCATTTGAAGAGGACCAGTACTTGCATAATAAATTAGGTGAAAAATATGAGAATTTGAAGAAAGAACATGTAACTTTACAAGAATTATATACTCAAACACAAAATACGAATCAAACATTGACCCAAGTAAATAGTAACTCAGATGATCGATATAGGGAATTGGTTGAGCGAAAACAAAATTTAGATGCTAAATACGAAACATTGTCCAACGATTATAAAGAGTTAGAAACTAAATATAATGCCTTATTAAAGACGCGTGAAAAATCAAAATCTCGGCACGGATCGGCAAGAATAAGACAAGGGCTATTGACAGAAACAAATGAGTCATTATTAACTCAAAACGACTCATTAAAACAAACAATAGACCAATTGCAAAATGAAAAACGTACTTTAGCAGAAGTACAACTATCTTTAAATCAAACAATGGAACAAGTTGTAGAATCAGAACAGCTAACAGGCGAAAACCAAACAATAGAACAATTGCGAGATGAAAAAAGAGTTTTAGAAGGACGACTAGCACACGAAAGCCAAAACCTGGCAGAATGCAATGCTAAAATAGAAGATTTAGAAACACAACTAGCAAATACACGGACGATATTTAATACTGCAGATCATACATTACAAACTGAAAACAGCTCTTTAAAACAAACAATAGAACAATTGCAAGCTGAAAAAAGTGCTTTAGAAGAACAACTAACACGCGAAACCCAAAATCTGGCAGAATGCAATGCTAACATAGAAAATTTACAAACACAAATAACAAATGTACAGGTATCAAATACTGCAAATCAAACAATAGACCAATTGCGAGCTGAAAAAAGAGCTTTAGAAGACCAACTAACACGCGAAACCCAAAATCTGGCAGAATGTAATACTAACGTAGCAGCTTTACAAACACAAATAACGAATGCACAGGTATCAAATACTGCAAATCAAACATTACAAACTCAAAACAACTCTTTAAATCAAACAATAGAACAATTGCAAGCTGAAAAAAGAGCTTTAGAAGATCAACTAGCACGCGAAAGCCAAAAGCTGGCCGAATGCAATACTAACGTAGAAACTTTACAAACACAAATAACTAATGTACCGATATTAAATACTGCAATTAAAAAATTACAAACTCAAATCGACACTTTAAATCAAACAATAAACCAATTGCAAAATGATAAAAGAACTTTAAAAGCAAAACTAACAAATGAAAAGCGAAAGCTGGTAGAAAATAATGCTAACGTAGATAATTTAAAAACGCAACTAGCGAATGCACAGGCATTACAAACTTCAGATCAAACATTACAAACTCAAAACGACCCTTTAAATAAAAGAATAGAACAATTGCAAGATGAAAAAAGAGATTTAGAACAAAAACTAGCAGAAACTACAAAGTCTTTTCAACGACAAATACAACGATTGGAACTTGAAAAAGGAAATTTAGAAACTAAAACTGTACAATCCACGGACATTTTAAATAGAACAATAGAACAATTGCAAGGTGACAAAGGAGCTTTACAAGAACAATTATTAGATGTAAACGAAAAGCTGGTAGCATGCAACATTAGCCTAGCTAATTTAAAAACACAAATATCGAATGGACAGGTATTAAATACTGCAGATCAACAAGTCATAGATTTTTTAAAAGATACCTATAATATGGAAAATTGGCAGAACTTTTTCTTAGAACAATGGCCAGAAGATACAAAACTCATTCTTGCGGTGAGTAAACAATGTGACAAGGTTAGAGACGAATCTAATTATGATAATATATCGGCGTATAATTTTGGCAATATAATATTATCCTTAACTTCCAGATCTCCTACTGATACTACGAAAATAACTGAAATTGCAACAATGTTTCGGATACCGAACGATGATAATGTCGTCGCGAATATCAAGATTTTAATAGATAAGTATGCGAGGTGTATCGATGCAATTAATCAGCTAGGTTGCGGTATCAATGCAGATAATTTTCCTACTAAAATAATTGAAATATGGAATCATATTAAAGAAGCTGCACAGCGTTTCGTATCAATTGATAATGAAGTTTGGTGTATAAATTTTTTAACGGCGATGCAACAAGAATTTGAAATAAATCATACAATCATCAATGAATTTCAAGCACTGACTCCAGACATTCCTAATAATGATAAATTACAATGGAAAGATTCATTTATTAAGCGATTTTATGAATTTCAAAAATTTACTCAAAATTTTATGTTTTCAGGAAATTCTGTAGAACAGTTCTCCCTTAATTTAAGTAATATCGCTAAAAAAATAAATCCAGAAAGTTTAAACGAGCAGCAATGGATGAAAATATTTATAATGAATATTACATCATTTGTTGAAAAATTACGAGACAAATACCCTTCGGAAAAAAATTTTAGTGAATGGGTAAGCGATATGTTATCTCCTTTGCCTGATAAAGTGATTAATTCAACAGAAGCCGAAAATATTGGTTTGTTGTATAAAGCATGGTTAAACATATTAAATTTTGAGCCTAATACAAGTCCAGAACAGTTCACAGATTTATTAAATGAACACATGAAAGCGTTCGCCAATAGGAAAAGAAGATCAATTCAAACGGTAGAGGGTTTGGGAGAAACAAGTGATAAAAAAATTCTATTAGATCAAAATTGGACTGTAATTGAACTACAAAATTTGTTTTATAATTTATATAGGGGGTATTTCAAACTACGATTTAATATTTCGAAACAACTTTTGCCCGACGTTGAAGATTATAAAGATCAAATTGAAGTTAAATTGCGGATATTAAGGAAACTTAAAAGAGACATTCGGGGAAATACACTTATGGCAATTTATCAGGATTACTTATATTACGATTTAAAAACCATACTTAGAATAGACTTAGACAAAATATTTTTGGATACTGTGGATAAAGATCAATTATTTATTACTACTTGTAATGCAACTGAAAATTATTTACACACATTATTGTCTAATGAAAATGCTATACCGTTATCAGAACCTGCATTAAATATTTCAAGTGCTATTGGTATGGACTCGGAACAGATTGAGGAAGAAGAAAATATGGAAGCAAGAAATGAGGAAGAAGAAAATTTACACGCAAAAAGGATGAATACGGCTAGTTGAAATATATAGATAAACTACACCCAACCCTTTAAAAAAAAAAAAAAAAAAAAAAAAAAAAAAAAAATTTTTTTTTTTTTTTTTTTTTTTTTTTTTTTTTTTTTTTTTTTTTTTTGAGTGGGCGTGGTTTATATAATATATATATATACATATATATATATATGCTGGCTAGTGTACCCACACATTATTATGTCTCAAGGTATGCTGGCAACAACCTTCTAGTTTAGACTTTGAAAAATTTGTTAAATTAAACATTGATATTATTTATAGATTGTCTTATGAAACGCGTAAAAGGACTAAACATAATATTTTCTTACATGGCTTTGGCGACACGATCGCACTTTATATGACTTTTTATAATTCGATAAATTCACGAGGATAAAATTCATCACCATTTGCTTTACGAGCGTAGTATGGTACTAGTTCGCCATTTTTATACAATATGGCACCTTTTTCAGAGCTACCGTCTTCAGCTTTCAGATAAAATTCGTCCCCATTATTCCGTTTTGGATAAAATTCAGACCCATCTGGGTTTTTGGCATATTTATATGCGTTCAGAGGTAAGTCATTACCATTCTCGTCCTGACGATAACTTTCTTGACCATCCTCATCTATGGGATAAACATAATTTCCATTTTCATCTTTAAGATACATTTCCTCTCTTGTTAAAGGATACGTTACCTTAAGCGTAGTTAAATTTAGGGGGTATTTTGGACATCCATTTTCATAAATATAAACATTTGTACCATCTTTCTTAGCGCATGGATATTCAATCAAATATTCTTTATCCCCGTCTATTACTTTTTTGCAAGCATAAACTAATTTTCCAGCTTCATTTTGCCAATATTTATCATGACCTTCAACATCCTTTGCGTAATACTGGTCCATATTATTATTTTGCAAACAATAACCTCTTAAATAAATTTCGTTATATTTTTGTTCTAACACGTTGTCGTCATCTTGAGGCACATTATCCTTAGCGACTTCACCCCCCAAACCATTTAAATTGCCGGGACCAGGCAGAACGGGATCAATTGCGTTGTTGACAGGTAAATTTACGTTGCCGGGACCAGGCTGCTCATCTCCGTTGCCGAGACCAGGCTGCTCATCTCCGTTGCCGAGACCAGGCTGCTCATCTCCGTTGCCGAGACCAGGCTGCTCATCTCCGTTGCCGAGACCAGGCTGCTCATCTCCGTTGCCGAGACCAGGCTGCTCATCTCCGTTGCCGAGACCAGGCTGCTCATCCTCAGGTTGATGTTCAAGACCAGCGGGTTGCTCGCCTACGATTTTCTCCATTTTAAAAGCTTTGTTCACAGTATTAGAAGAAGAGATATCTCTTCTCTTGCGACTATTTGGCTTTAAAGAAGTTGAAACTGGTTTACGATTAGACATACTTTATTTGTACATTTAATAGCAAGAGCATGCCAATTATATTATTGTGTATTTGCATGTTATTTGTCTGTTGGAATCATAGGTTATATCGAGCATATATAAAAATTACATTGAATACTTTATATTATAATATGAACCCAATGGAATGGCGAAAATATCTTATACATAAACAAATTCAAAAGAGTCCAGGATGGGAAATAACTACGAACATAAATAACTGAATATTTCATCTTGTTTTCAAAGCCAATATTGTATAAATAACGTTACCCCATCCTATTTTAAAGGAAATAGGTTTGGACATCGCGGAGCTGGTTTATGCATGACCTTACAGTAGAAGAAATAAATTCCACTCCCACCCACCCTAATAGATATACTATATATATACTATATACATAGACTGCAGCGCCATCTACAATAAATTTGATTGGATAAAGAAAATAGAAACTAACTGAAAAATATAAATTTAAAAACTATCAACCAACCAACCGTAAAAAAAAAAAAAAAAAAAAAAAAAAAAAAAAAAAAAAAAAATTTTTTTTTTTTTTTTTTTTTTTTTTTTTTTTTTTTTTTTTTTTGAGTGGGCGTGGCTTGAATTCATTCTGTATAAATAGTCGTACTCAAACCTTCATTTTGTCTTCTAGCATCAATCTTCTGGTTTTTTATGCGAACTATGGGGCATATATATAGATATGAGAAACCTTAAAATATTATTTTCAAACTATATAATCAAGTTTTATAAATGATATATACTTTGCCATCCGCTATTAAAGGTAAATTCTTGGGTAGCCATGACCCACCCTATTTAGAAGGTGATAAAGCTACTCTGCAATGCGATGATGGATATCGATCTAACACTATATTTTCTATTTTAACAAAAAAAGATGACGAATTAGTATGGAATCCTTCGTCGGTCGAATGCTTTCCAAGGTCTTGTGGTGCACCTCCTGTTATTGAAAACGGCTACCATACAGGCTCAGTATATTCATTTCCTAGTATGGTAACTTATAAGTGCTTTGAAGGTTTTAAACTCAAAACCCTTTACAAATCTCTATTTTGTTCTGCTACTGGCGAATGGATTCCATCAGTAAAAAAAATTGAATGCGAGCCCATACAATGTGAAGAGTTAGACAACCCCGAAAACGGTTCCGTGTCTTATCCGAATAGGAACGTTGATTCAGTAGCGACTGTGGTTTGCAACCCAGGATTTTATGCTGTCGGTAGCAACAAAAGAATATGCCAGACGAACGGACAGTGGAGCGGTCCAGAAATAATATGCGATCCATGTCCGATAATACCAAATGCCCGAATAATTTCACCAGGATTTGCAGCAGTAAAGTGCGACGGTAAAGAGGTGCTTGTAAGATGTAAGGCGGACGGAACTTGGACAAATCCAAATTGCCCAGAAAATAATTCTCAACTGCCCATTGCCAACCCAGTCTCGCCAAGTTTACCCATACTACAACCTAATCCAGTCTCGCCAGGTTTACCCATACTACAACCTAATTCTCAAATACCCAATCCAGTCTCGTCAAGTTTGTCCACACTACGACGACGATCCTATGAATGGATCATATCAGCAATTGGTTTAATAGCATCCTTCATTTTATTTATAATAACATTATTTAGATATTATAACATTTAAAAAAAAAAAAAAAAAAAAAAAAAAAAAATTTTTTTTTTTTTTTTTTTTTTTTTTTTTTTTTTTTTAGGTTGGTTGATTGATTGATTGACTCTAGCTAGCCTATATATATCATGCTAAAGTAACAGTTTATCTAAATTTGCTGATGTGCCACCACCTCTGTCAAAATTTTCAATTTTTTTTAATTTGAAAAAAAAACGACTGAATGAATTAAATTGCTTATTTTACTATGTATATGTAATAAGAATCACGATTCCACGATTAGTTTTCAAAAATATTTTTATTTTAAGATTACGTTTCTAAAGTTGGTCGAATTTACAAAATTTTCAATTTTTTTTAAATTTGAAAAAAAAACGACTGAATTAAATTGCTTATTTTACTATGTATATGTAATAAGAATCACGATTCCACGATTAGTTTTCAAAAATATTTTTATTTTAAGATTACGTTTCTAAAGTTGGTCGAATTTGCAATAGTCAACTCAAAGTCTAAATCTTCATTTTTGAAAATATACTTAATTCAATTAACATTATAAATATATATCAACCAACCAACCTTGAAAAAAAAAAAAAAAAAAAAAAAAAAAAAAAAAAATAATTTTTTTTTTTTTTTTTTTTTTTTTTTTTTTTTTTTTTTTTTTTTCAAGGCCATATTTTATATATAAATATGCTTGACTCTGAACATTTCATTTACTTTCATCATGGCTCCTTACATTGTCTGTATCGACGGATTGATTGGGGCTGGCAAATCTACTTTGATGCGACAACTGGCTACAGATTTTAAATGTTTTCCTGAACCCATACACGAATGGACATTACTACCCCATCTGTACGAAAATCAAACGCTTTACGGACCGGCTTTCCAATTCCAAGTCTTAATTTCTCAATACAATCAAAAAATGTCTTTTCCGAAAGGTGACGATTTAATTCTAGTCGAACGGTGTCCTTGGACTTCCAGGTATATATTTGCCCCGCTGATATTAAACGAACAAGATCTACATACGTACGACAAAATTTATCAAGTTTTAAATTTTAACGTAGATTGTTTCATTTATTTAGACGTAGAGCCTCTCGAAGCGTTTAATCGAATCCGGGACCGCTCTCCGATCGACCGTTTGATAAGCTTAGATTATTTAGAACGCTTGCATGATTCTTACAAAGAAAATCTCTTGAAGGCTCGTTCGAACGTTTACGTAATCAATGACCCTGTCGAACAACAGGTTCGAGAAATTTTATCTAAAATAACAACTTCAGTTTTTCCAAATGAATAGAGAGTGTTTTTTCTGCCCAGCTGCCAACATTCTTTAAATGTTCTGGATTTTGAGTCGTCAAATACATTACGTATGCAGTCAGTCCTATAGTCAACAGTATCAGTAATACGAAAATCCAACGACCTGTGGTCACCCCAATACTCAGCAGTACGCAATTTATATATAACGAAGAATAAAATAGCACACCGTGGGCCAAAGAACGTTCGTCCATACTTCTTGGTTTATACGTACAGATCTTCTTTCAAAAATTCGACGATTTGAACGGGTTTATATGTAGGAAGTGTTATCGTTTTATTCGTAAATTGTCCACGCCTGACTATAAATCCAGACAAAGAATCGGAAACGAGTGCTTTTCGCCCCGCATCGCTATATTCAAACGCCACGTTGGGTGGATAGGTCACTCTATATCGCACTTGGAGCTGAACGGGTTGGTCAGTGAATAATTTAAGCCTCATGCCCGTATCCAATTTTAAACCTTTTTCGGTTAAATGTATTGAATCCATAGTTTTATTAAATTTGACGGACGGTGGATTATTTTCGTTCCAAATCGCAGGTTTTATTTGTCTGAATTCTCCAGTCGCAAAATCTAACCAATCGTTCAACCAATTGACTACATATTCCGTAGTCGGAGGAGGCTCGCAGGCATATTCTTGATCAGAGACTGAAATGATACGTTTCGTATGCATAGAGGGACAAAATATGAACGGTCGTTGGATATTGCACGTAGCATAGACAGTACTATCCCAAATAATATTTCCAGTTTGTATTTTCTGACCAGGTTGACAAGGCTCTTCTGGCCAGTCTGATATTTTCTGCGTCCAAAAATTATATGTAAAATGGACAGGTTCTTTTTTCAATAATCTTTCATTTTCGTAAAATTTACATTTGGCTGCATGTTCGCGAGGTAACAGGACGGCCATTTGTGGAATCTGAGACACGAAGGCGTAGTTGACACAATCGGGATGAGAACAAATATTATACATCTGGATATAGATTTCGGATTTTTGACAAGTTGGTATGGTATCCTTATGGTAATTAAACGGCTCGATCCAAGATTCCA
Organism: Salticus scenicus; assembly: GCA_963930645.1. NCBI lineage: Eukaryota > Metazoa > Arthropoda > Arachnida > Araneae > Salticidae > Salticus > Salticus scenicus. The sequence continues at coordinate 50,596 of CAWVNO010002506.1, read as the reverse complement.
AATTTAAATTGTCAAATTCGAACAGATAAAAATTATTATATTTGAAAGCATTCTTAGGCTTCTGAATGCATTTCGATCCAGTAAAAACTGTGCCATCAGGACATTTCAGATGTTTCTTTTCAGCGCAATCGTAATAATATTCTGGGGCGTCGCGTATGAATATTTTTTCATCCGAAACACATACATCTTCGATTTTATAACGTTTAGAAATTCGTTTGCCTTCGTCGACCAGTTTTCTTTTACGAAATCCATTTTCACAGATAAAGCCTGCAGTGCGATCTAAATCTTCAGAATTCCTCCAATTTTTAACGTGTTTGGTAAATTCGTAAACGGGGACGATAATATTTGGGTCATTGGAAAAGACATTGTCACAAAATATGGGTTCCGTACATTTCTGGCCGTTGTAAACCATAGGTAAAAATGGCAAGTTATCGCCTTTCGATTTATCCCAGTTCTGAGGACATTCTACAGTTTCATCAATTTTACCATTCTTACAAGTCATGTATCCAGGCGTGAAATTGAACGGAGGCATTTCTGTTGCAGGCAAAGATATGTTACTACCGTCCGGTAAACCATCACAATTGATAGGTTCGCAATAATCTTTACCCAAAAATTTAGTTCCAGGTTTACAAGTAATGAATACGGGCTTACCGTTATGACATTCGACTCGCGTTTCGTCGTTATGAATAAAAGGTGTATTTGGAAAAATTTTACAATAATGATTTAAATCTTTGACGGGTTCGCATCGATCGTGATAAAACAGGGTTCCGTTACGACATTTTATAAAGACCTCTTTTCCATTCTGACACATGATATACTGGGATATGTTTTTAGGATTTGGTAGCATTACTCCGTTCGATCTGCCAGTACACGCATTGACGGGCTGGCAAGCGTTCGCTATGAGAGTAGTTCCTGAGGGACAGATTTGGAGACTCGAGACACGACCGTTTTGACACTCGAAATTGAAAACGGTTCCTTTATGAACGGTAAACTGACTATTTTCTTTAAAATTTGGAAGGTTTTTCAATTGAGGATCCGATTTCAAGTGATCGTAGAGATTTTGTCCTACAGCCGGAACCAACGAGCCGTTCGATTTTCCATAGCATGGATCGACTGCCAAAATTTGGCCTTGATGAAACATGTAAGCGTCACTGGATAAGGTATGCTCCCAAGCTAATTTTCCGTTCACTGTAAACTGAAAATGTTTTGGCTTCTTCGAATCGAATACGTAATCGAACGACGGGGCTTTTGAGGGTGAACCAGCAGAAGGTTTCGTAACGCTTTCAGACCCAGGCGCGTAAAAATACCAGTAATAAATTAACAGCAAAGACAAGAAGAACACTCGTATCATTTCTGTATCGAGGCTTTATTAAGAATGGATTTTCTATTTAATGAAGAAGAATGCAAACTATGGATTCAGAAAACAAATGTTATGAAATGCTGCAACGAACCGACTTATGAAACTTTTTTAAAACAAGATAGGGCGATAGATGAAATGCCCAATTTGTATAAGAAATGTATTCGCTGTGGAAAAATTGTTAAAATAAAATAATGGGATTCACTCTGTCAGTGTATGGTCAGCAACAGTCTGACTTCATGATAATATTTTTATAAGTTTAGTAAAGTCCGAGATATGTGTTAATGAACTTTAGCAACCAACCAACCAACCGTAAAAAAAAAAAAAAAAAAAAAAAAAAAAAAAAAAAAAAAATTTTTTTTTTTTTTTTTTTTTTTTTTAATGTTGGTTGGCTTGACTATATATAAGCTAACTAATGTAGCCACATATTCATTATGTCTCGACGTCCTCCAGTAACAGGTCTCATGACCTCGTTGATTCCCAATTTTATCGAAAAGTCCGATTGGAACATAGCAACCTTTAAAATAGAAAATTTTCCATTAGTCAGAGACAGTATCTGCGGAGACATAATCGTCATGATCAGTCTTCTTAAATGGAATAAGGGAGTTGTTGAAAAACAAATACTCTATATACTTCCCAATGGAGTGCAACCCTTAAAAAATTATGAATACGCGACAGCTTTTGCATCCGAAGCTGAGATGCTGACCCAGTTTCATGCTTTGCTAGACGGTGTTCAAATTATAATCGGCTATGGTATTAACACGTACGATTTAACTCCTATTATTGCAAGACTGGTGTGGTTAAAACTGTACGGTATCCTTCCACGTTACAAATCTTTCAAAATATATAACGATACAGTGTCTTTGTATGACGGCAAACCTACCATAGATATTTATACTACCCACACGTATAATTTAGAAAAAAAAATAATGTCAGTGCTCCGCCTATATTACTTTATAAAACAAATATATAAAATGCTATAAGTTAAAAAAAAAAAAAAAAAAAAAAAAAAAAAAAAAAAAAAAAATTTTTTTTTTTTTTTTTTTTTTTTTCAAGGTCATATGTATATATATTATATATATATAACGTAAGTATTTCCTCAAATCTCCTTAGTGATGAATTTCTCAACGAAGTGGTCCTGTGCCTGGCGTCGAAAAAATGTCATTGGTGTAGAGATATCATTTTTGAATAAGGATGGTCATTACGAAAAACAACTTAAACATTACACAGAATGGATAGGGGTATGTACAAATAATATTGATACTGTCGTTCGTAAAATTAAAAAATATTTTCCGGGTAATGATGTTACCTATATTGAAATCACTCAACTCAAAAAAGTTTTACCCTCGTTCGAAGATAGGCTAGCTAGAAACAAATTAGAATATAGATCGAAACCTTTTTATAAAATATATACGACAGCCCCTCATAAGAGTGTTGGACGCTTATTTAACTGCTATAAAATGGTTTATTATAACCCCGAGGATTGGCTGACGCGAATTTATATTGATCTGTGTCTAAAATTTAATACATATTCTTTCTACTACAAATGGTACGAAATTCTAAACAATTCTTTAGATCTCATGTCCTCGTTGAGTATGACCCCCAATTGTTTCGAAGAGCCCGATTGGACGATGGCAGCATTTGATATAGAAACTGTTCCATTAATCGGTAACCATATTCCAATTTGCCATTTCAGCACAGATAAAATCGTTATGATAAGCCTTTTTAAATGGAATAAGCGGAATGGGGTCCAAAAACAAATACTCTATTTACTTCCCAACGGAGCTCAGCCCTTAACAAATTATGAATGCGCAACAGCTTTTACATCTGAGGCCGAGATGCTAGCCCATTTTCATTCTTTGCTAGCCGACGTTCAAATCATAACTGGCTATAATATTAACGCATTCGATTTCCCATGTATTATTGCAAAACTGATATGGCTAAAACAGTACAGTACCATTCGACGTTACAAATCTGCTAAAATAGGTAAAGATAATGTGGCTACGTTCGACGGTAAATTTGTAATAGATCTTTATACTTTTACAAGAGTATTTTCCAAAGCCGATTTGCCAAGTTATAGATTAGATGCCATAGCTAAAATGAAATTGGGTGGTGAATCCAAAATTAAAGTAGCCACCGTTGGGATATGGGCTTGGTATCGCAATGAATTGGCAGCTCAGCTGTTGGAAGAAACGCAGACTGAAATATGCTATGAAATGCTGAAACCCTACAAAGTCTCAGATGCGTCTGAATTTGGTACGTTTCGCACATATTTAGATTATTGCTTAAAAGACTCGGAATTGGTTTATCGATTGTTTCAACTCGAAACAGTTTTTACGTTTTTGTTATCACGGGCCAATATCGTGGCACTGAATACCGTAGAAAGTTTACATTTGGGCAATTCTCGATTTATAGAAGAGGTTTTTAAAACTCATGCGATATGTAGAGGTTTTTTGATTAATACTAAATATATTAGTTTAGCAAACGATTTAAAATACCAAGCAGCTTTCCGTGGAAAAACTTACCAGGGTGCGTTAAATTTTTGCTTTCCCGAACGATATTATGAAGATGTAGTGATTATGGATTTTGCCAGCATGTATCCTAGCACTCTGCTGAGTAGTAATTTATGTTATGGCACTTGTACTATTATGAACCGCGACGAATGGCTGGCAAACGAGACCGCTCAGAAAATGACTTGCATCCCGTACCGCATCCATAGCAACGATGATTTTTTGGAAGATCGGCCTATGACAGACAAATTTACCTATCCAACATTCAATCCAGAAATCGACGAGTACGCCATAGTTATTAATACGAAGACGGAAGCCTTTCTACCTAATTTTGTTAGCCATTTCATATCGCTGCGTAAAAATCATCAAATTGAATACAAACGAACGAAAGACATTTATCATTACAATAGCCAGCTGGGCTATAAAATTTTAATTAACTCGCTTTACGGAGTCATGGCCGGTAAAGACTCGACCCTAGCCTATCTTCCCATAGCCATGTCGATCGTGACCCTTTCTCGATATCAGCTACTCGGATCCTACCATTACGCGAAAAATTTAGGCTTCCACGTTTGTTATGCAGATACCGACAGTCTGATGGTTCATAAGTGGGAAAAAGACAATTGCGATAGCATAAACGCGTTCCTAGATATACCAAACGTCGAATTGAAATACGAACAGCGCTTGAGACGCTTACTCGTCATATCTAAAAAACGTTATATTTATGAATCTATGGACAACCCCCAGCCAGTCACGAAAGGTTTTGAAAAACACATTAATGAAATCGGCCAATACTTGAAAGATGAAGTCATAACGGCCGTTTGGGATGCGCTGTTCATACATCCTGAAAAAATGACGCCGTCAGTAGGATGGCAGTTATGGGCTAGAATTTTACAGGAAGTTGTTTATAAGTGCCGCAATCCAAGAAAATATTCAATTTATCGTAAAGTTAGAAGATTGGAAGAATATAAATCCAAATCTTGTGCCGCTGTAAAATTTCTCAATAAATATCCAGGCATAACCGAAGAATTTGTCGAATTCACTTACAGCCAAGCGGACGTAGCGAAAAAGGAGATCTCGAATTGGATTATGAGTGCGGCAGACTGTCAGTGGGTAGATTATGAAAAATTATTCATCGGTCAAAGAAAAGCCTTTTGTATATTGTTAAACATAGCATTTTGGCATTTGCCTGAACCCCTCTACCCTGGATATATGGTATTAAACTCGCTGCATTGGAAACGATTCAATAACGCTGAACTCTTACACTGGAGCCGGACGGGTAGACGATTGATTTTATTGACAGAACCAGGCGTTAAATATACATTTACAAAGAACGATCATTTGTTTAAGGAACGCAAGAGGGGCCGCGCGAAAAAGGCGGTTATTGAATCGTCGAATAATAGAATGGACTGCGAAGAAGTTAGTAATGCTACTAGTTATTCAGAAATTACGTTGGACGATTCAACCAATATGGACCAAACATCCGACGACGAGTTAACTAATATGGATCAAACGACCGACGAAGATTCAATTGACGAATGGTTAGACACATCCTATAATGAGCGTAATTCGCCAGATTCTGACGCGAGCTACAACGAATTATTATATGACAGTCCCAGAGAATTATCAGACGACGAATATCCATCAGAAGAAGAATCTGATTGAAAAAAAAAAAAAAAAAAAAAAAAAAAAAAAAATTTTTTTTTTTTTTTTTTTTTTTTTTTTTTTTTTTTTTTTTAGATGCCACGCCCACCCTTGAAGCTTGTCTATATATACTATGGCTAACATGACTACACTCTCATTGTGTCTCGCCAGCAACGGTCGTCTAGTCACTATGCCTCGTTTTCAGCAAGATGTACATTGACCGACTCTAGATAGTTAGATTTTTCTATAAAAGCTTATGATCTATTCTGATTTCATGAAAACCTGCAATATTTTGTAATTTGTCAGACAAAAGTCTTGTTTTCAAAGCCGATATTGTATAAATAACGCATCCTATTTTAAAGGAAATGGGTCAGGAGCTAGTTTATGCATGACCGTACAGTAGAAGAAATAAATTCCACTCCCACCCACCCTAATAGATATACTATATATATACTATATATATAGACTGCAGCGCCATCTACAATGATTGGCTAAAGAAATATAGCTTTAGCAGCCAACTATGAAATATAGCTTTAGCAGCCAACTGAGAAAAATATAACTTTAGAAACCAACTGAGAAAAATATAACTTTAGAAACCAACCAACCAACTGTAAAAAAAAAAAAAAAAAAAAAAAAAAAAAAAAAATTTTTTTTTTTTTTTTTTTTTTTTTTTTTTTTTTTTTTTTTTTGAGAGTGGGTGTGGCTTGAATCCATGCTGTATAAATAGTCTCCGCACTCAAGCTACATTCATTCTGTCTTCATCTCTTGCCTAGTCAGTTCATTATAAGTCATTGTAAGCATGATTAAGTGTCAATGTGAAGGCATCTCAAGTAGTTATTATTATCGTAGATATTATGCCCACAAACATAAAAATTTTAAATTTATATATCAAGCCATAATAAAACAACAAAAAAATGCGTATCATTTATTTGATAAAATTATCAAAACCCATTCGATAGAAGTCATTAACTATATACGCCATTATGAACAACTGGAGCCACATATACATGTGTTTATAGGTTCAGAGAGTGAAATTGATCAAGACGTTTGGAAAGATTTCTTATTTGGATTTAAAATAAATTTAATAGATTATGAAATATATGATAAACTATATAAGGACTATCCTCAAACACTTGAGAATTGCAATTATTATTTTTTTACGTTAGAATATTGGTCCCTTAAAACGATATGGGATAATATTACAAATTTTCATGATATCGAGAATTTAAATTTGCCTATTAGGCTCTTACAAAAAGCTATTCAAAAATATGATAACTATAATATATATACTACTCAGTTTAAAGAAAAATATGAGAGCTTAGAACCACGTCTTAAGGATTCTTTGAAAGGTAAACTTATAGAAAAATTATTTTCTAAAATAGATACAACATTTGACAAATATAGCGCATACTATATTAATCAAAGTCGAATGTATCGCATGCCTGAAAGAAGAAAATTGACAGATCATTTGTATAAAATTCGATCCTTCTTTGTAAAGGATAATAAAAGAATTAATATGTGTTTGAAATGTACGAAATTATTTTTTTATGGAGAAGAGTGTTTAATTGAACGATATTTCAATATAGTATATATTCTTAGCACTAAAAAGTTTATATTAAATATGAAACATTGGTGTCGCTTATGCAAACAAACGCCTTTATTTCAAGTACTAACTGAGGGAAATGTTGAGAGATATTATAAGACTTTTATCAATCCCATAAAAGTTCAAAAATATCAGTTGTGTAAATATACCATGAATGAAACATCTTGAAAAAAAAAAAAAAAAAAAAAAAAAAAAAAATTTTTTTTTTTTTTTTTTTTTTTTTTTTTTTTTTTTTTTTTAACCTTAACGGAGCGTGGGCGTGACTTGGCTATATATAAGCAGTAGCTTTACTGGCTGTTGTACATTATTTTTTAGAATTATTTTCATGTATGGAGTTGCAATGTGCACATCCTTATGACGATGATTATGTATATAGTAGATATCGGCGCCACGAACATAGAAATTTAAAATTTATATATCACGCCATAATAAAACGACTGCAAAATACGTATAGTTTATTTGATAAAATTGTCAAAATCCATTCGATAGTAGTCATTAATACTATACGTCATTATAACAAAGTACTGGAGCCACATATACATATATTTATAACTTCAGAGAGTGAAATTGAACAAGACGTTTGGAAAGATTTCTTATTTGGATTTAAAATAAATTTAATCGATCAAAAAGAATATGCCAGGATATGTAATATTTATCCTAAGGGATTTGAGATTGTTGAGATTTGCGACTGTCACTTTTTTACGTTAGAAGATTGGTCCCTTCAAACGATATGGGATAATATTATATATTTTCATGATATCGAGAATTTGCATTTACCTACTAGGATTTTTCAAAAAGTTGTTCAAGAATATGATAAATACAATACACATACTACTCAGTTTAAAGAAAAATATAAGAGTTTAGAACGACGTCTTAAGGATTCTTTGAAATATAAACCTATAGAAATATTATTTTCTGAAATAGATACCACATTTGACAAATATAGCGCTTACTATTTTAATCAAAATCGAATATATTTAAATCACGATAAAATGTTAAAATTAATTTATGTTCGATGCTACTTTGTAAAGGATAAAAAACAAATCCATATGTGTTTAAAATGTATGAAATTATCTTTTTATGGAGAAGAGTGTTTAATAGACCGATATTTCTTTAGGGTGCGTGGCACTGGATATTATACACAAGATATAAAATATTGGTGTCGCTTATGCAAACAAACACCTTTATTTCAAATACTAACTGGGGAAAATTTTACAGAATATTATAAGACATTTATCAACCCCATAAAAATACAAAAATATCAACTGTGTCAAAATATAATGAACGAAATAATTTAACACAACCTTGAAAAAAAAAAAAAAAAAAAAAAAAAAAAAAAAAAAAAAAAATTTTTTTTTTTTTTTTTTTTTTTTTTTTTTTAATAGTGGGTGTGGCCTAGCTATATATAAGCTACGCGATCGGTCAGATTCTACTCATTCTATCATCATGTTCGATTACAATGCCCTACAGCACGAAGTTGCCCAGCATTATTTCAGACTCTTTAAACCTTATCAAAAGATGGAATTAACTCGTCAATTTATCCGTCGTACAGTCACCAGAAAAATTAATCGAGCGCTGACCCCCCCCCCAACAAAAAAAAAAAAAAAAAAAAAAAAAAAAATCCATTATAATATTTAACCGATTGATAATAATAATAATAATAATAATAATAATAATAATAATAATAATAATAATAATAATAATAATAATTTTGAATATCAATCGAATTAATTCGACTCCAATTTTCAATAGTTATCATTCATCTCCCAACGTATACATCCTATATTGGTTATAAAAAAATATAGATAATAATCATTTTTAAAAAACGAATAAAGATGACGACGGATGGATGTAAAGAAATCGAACAACTTTTAATTGAAAAGGATAAATGCGGACAAATAGAAGAACTTCGAATTGAAAATAAATTGTTGCTCTTAGAAATTAAACGGTTATGGGAAAAATTGGATTATTTGCAAAATAGAGACTTAAACAGGTTGAATGAAGAGAATGTCCAATTAAACGAAAAAAATGTCAAATTAAATGCGGAAAACCTTTGGTTGACGGACGAAAAAGCTAACTTGAAGGAAGAAAATGTCTGGTTACACGAAGAAAATTTTAAATTGAATACGAAATTTGCTACTTTGAAAAACGAAAATGACACCTTAAAACAAGAAATTAATATTTTAAAAGAAGAAAAAACTAGTTTGAAAAAAGAAAACGCATGGTTACATGATCAATATACCAAGGCTACCGTTAAAGATGATGCTATAAAAGAAAAATTATATATAATTGAAAATATCTAACAAACATTAAATAATATGATTATGCATCTATAATGTTTTTAAAAAACTTTCAGATTGTTTACATTTATGAAATAAATAAGAAATTATTTTCTTTAAAATTAATTAATTAATTAATTAATTAATTAATCAATTTAAAAAAAAAAAAAAAAAAAAAAAAAAAAAAAAAAAAATTTTTTTTTTTTTTTTTTTTTTTTTTTTTTTTTTTTTTCATCAACTCAAACATATAAATAGTTAACATACTCCGTGTAACTTTATTAATTTTATTAAACGGTAAGGTAATTATGGATGTTTCTCTATCCGATATTTGTTTGGTGGTAGATATGGATGGTTTTCCCATTTACCAATTCTTTCTCACGAGAGAATTTGGATACGAATCCCTCATTGACGGTACAAACGACTCACAGAGGTACGATCTGACGAAAATGCAAGAGACATTATTCGAAAACCCATTTGAAGGTGTCAAGGAATTTCTAAAAGAGGCCGGCATGGAAAAGGAATACGAAGAGCACGGGTCGAGAATTCGAGAAAAAATTCGACGGCAGTTTTTTGGGAAGGAATTGGAGACTATTAAAAATATGACGAGTGAAGTGCATGGTTTACCATTTACCCCCGTTGACCAAGAAGTGGTCGAGAAATATGAAAATATGGAATCCGACATAAAAAAGTTATACGAATCGCATAAGACCGAAGACAAACCGATTGTAGCCTATAAAGGGGATAAGTGGATCGAAGCATTGATGGATTCTCTCAAAATACCCACAGTCAATCTCGAAAACTTTGGATGTCCCGACTTTAAATGTTTACCGATGCCGGAAAAAAAGAAATGCGATTACCACGCCCGCGATGTTAATAAAAAATTTTCGTGTCCCAAAGAGAGATGTGCCGCTTATGCAAACTGGATTAGAGAACAGTTGGTAGAGATTTCAAAAATTACCGTATCCAAAGACGGAAAGTGGATAACCTTTGGTTGATGGACGAAAAACCTAACTTGAAGAAAATTTTAAATCGAATACGAAATTCGCTACTTTGTCTAACAAATATTAAATAATATAATTTTGATTGATATCTATAATTTTTTAAAAACTTGAGATTATTTAAATTTATAAAACAAAGAAATTATTTTCTTTAAAATTAATAATTAACTTAAAAAAAAAAAAAAAAAAAAAAAAAAAAAAAAAAAAAAAAAATCGAAAGTTGATTTTTCTTCAAGTCCAAAATGTAGTCTTCATTTTTAAAAAATAATTGATTTATTAATCGATGATTGATTAATTAACTAATTAATTTTTTAGAAATGAAAACGACTACATCTTAGACTCAAAGGAAAATTTAATTTTCAAAAAAAAAAAAAAAAAAAAAAAAAAATTTTTTTTTTTTTTTTTTTTTTTTTTTTTTTTTTTTTTCCTCCCAAGTGTTGGTTGAATTTTAATATATATGATATTGATAGGACTAGATAAATTTATTGTGACGAAAAGCAGGTTATCAAAGATGAAAATATATTTATTTTTGACTAACTGAAAGAGTGAGGGTTAAAAAACATATATAAAACTTTTCATTCAAATTTATATGTAATATTTTCAGAGTTATATTTTCCCCATTTCTTTAAAGGTCAAAAATGTAAAAAAAAAAAAAAAAAAAAAAAAAAAAAAAAAAAAAAAATTTTTTTTTTTTTTTTTTTTTTTTAAATTGAAGAAAATATAAATTTACAATATTGATAGGTTTAAATAAATTTATTATAAATGATAACTTAGACTGTGTGTCGATTTTCGAAAACTCAATATAAGAATTAAAAAAATTTTTAATTTCTATTTATTTTATAAATATTAAAATTATAAAGAATAAATATATAAGTAAATAAATATAAAAAGATTAAAAAATAAATTTTATTTGAATTTAAGATGTAGTTTTCATTTTGAAAATTAATTGATCAATGAATTATTTTAAAAAATAAAAACAAATAAATATTCAATTTGAAAAATAAATTACTTTAATTTAATCATTTTCAATTTTGAAAAAAAAAAAAAAAAAAAAAAAAAAAAAAAAATTTTTTTTTTTTTTTTTTTTTTTTTTTTTTTCAAGTGTTGGTTGAATTTTAATATATATGATATTGATAGGACTAGATAAATTTATTGTGACGAAAAGCAGGTTATCAAAGATGAAAATATATTTATTTTTGACTAACTGAAAGAGTGAGGGTTAAAAAACATATATAAAACTTTTCATTCAAATTTATATGTAATATTTTCAGAGTTATATTTTCCCCATTTCTTTAAAGATTAAAGGTGAAAATAATTAATGTAATAATTTCATTATCCATTCAAATGGACTTGGACATAGTATTTTCTAATTTATATTTTTAATGTCAACACCAATTAACGTATATGACAAAGAAAGGTATGCTGCAAACTTGAAGAATATTATGTTTATGTAAGTTATTTTTCATCCGATGAGGAAAGATTTCCACCTGATGGAGAAAGATTTCCACCTGATGGGGAAAAATCATTCTAAAATTCACCATAGTAAATATTTATAATCTAAAAATTTTTTGAGATAAGTAAAAGATTTGGAAATTAAGACGAATTAATTTTTTTATCATCATTCTAAAATAGACCATAGTAAATATTTGTAATTTAAAAAAAAATTCACGGTAATTCGGGAAAATAAAGACCATTCTAAAATGGACCATAGTAAACATTTTTAATTAAAAAAAATTAGGATTGATTCGGAAAAATAAAGACTCAAATAGAATTTTACTCTATTTTTTATATTTTCATTCTAAAATGGACAATAGTAAATATTTAAATTAAAAAAAGTTTTGAGATGATTCTGAAAAATAAAAATATTTTTATATTGCCATCTAAAATGCACAATAGTAAATATTTAAATTTTAAAAGTTTTAGGGATGATTCTAAAAAAATAGAATTTTACATGCATTATTTTTTATATGTACATACATTATTTTTTATCTTCTTTGAAAGGCACGGACAAATTTTCATCGCTCAGATCCAAGGCAATATGGATGATGCATTAAACATAGACATTGATCCGGTTCTTTTACTCGGTTATGAATCGGATAAATAGAATGCGGACGGTATTTTCTTGGCAATATAGATATCGGTTCGGCCCTTTCGCTTCGTTATAAATAATTCAGCGATGTATTTTCATTTGTTCTTTCAGAGGATCAACTAAGTTTTTCTAATTCATTTTTTGAAAAATTGCTCATCTTCAGGTGAAAATCTTTCTTTTTCAAGTGGAAACTTTTCATTTTCAGGTGAAAAATCTATGACTATCAGGTGATAAGTCTATGATTATCACCATTAAAAACATTTTGAAATACTTCACTGCAAGACAGGTTATAAAAAGTTTAAGACAGGTTATAAAAAGTTATATTTGAAAACGGCTTCCGAAAAACAACTTTAACATTTAAGACAGGTTATAAAAAGTTATATTTGAAAGCGGCTTCCGAAAGTAATTGTTAATCTGACTCTGTCGAAGTAAAATTTAGACAGCTCGAAGATAAAACAACTTTAACATTTAAGGTTATAAAATTTCTTTGTCATATATTTATATTGACATGGAAAATGAATCATAGAAAAATATTATTTATTAATTAATTAATAATTAATGATTAAATCTTGGACTCGAAATAATAAATTAATTTAAAAAAAAAAAAAAAAAAAAAAAATTAAATATAATTCAATATAATTCAATATTGGATAATAGTTTAACGCAAAAAATGGGAGTTGGACAAAGTATCGTTGGCCATAAAAAACTATGATCAACGATACTTTGTCCAACTCCCATTTTTTACTCTTAATTTTTTTTACCTTTTATAGCTTTACACTATAAAAAATCATTAAGACTTTCAATGTAACTTAAAGAAAAAAAAACAAACAAATACAAATAGATAACAAAAGTTTTATTATACATAAATAATATTTACAAAACAAATAATATTTAAAATGAATATATTTTTTTCTCAAAAAAAGTAGAAGAAATGTAAGTTGCATATATAAAAGATAAAAAAAATATTTATCGACTCATTAAAATATCATTAAAAGTCTTATTAAATTCTGCTAAGAAACTCATATTTTCATCTTTTAAAAATTCATATCTAAGTAATAAACGTTGAATTTTTTCTTTTTCCCGGACACTGCATTTCAATTTGTTAAATTTTAAAGAAACTAATTTTATCATATTGAAATTATTATTATGAAGTAAAAGGCACGACCTTTTAAAATCTATTTGGAGATCTTTAGCTAGACGATAGGATTCAGAAAGTGGCAAACTTACATTTCTTCTAGAAGTCGATGGTCGGGATTGAAAATATCTCGATTGAAGAAGAGGACGGCCGGTGCTCGACGGTTCAGCAGCATCGGGAGGAGATTGGAAAATTTCTCGGTCGTCTCGAGAGTTCGCAGAGGAATTCAATGTCTGTTCTGGCACTTCGAAGTTTCTTTCGGAAGAGAGCAATTCCAGGTCCGGGCGGGTGCTCGACGGCTCCGAATCATTTGGAGGAGATTGGAAATTTTCTGGACCGTCTCGAGAGTTCGTAGATGAATTCGATGTCTCTTCTTGCACTTCGAGGCTCTGCTCCCCGTCTGAAACTCGAGACTTGTTCAAATCGTTTTCGAGCCAACGATAAAAACAATTTCTTCGGCAGATGGAACATTCGAAAGTAGATTTAACCGACAAATGATCAAAATAGGATTTCAAACAAGTCCTGTGATAGGCATGTCCACAGGCTAAACAATATTTGTCTTGTAATATCAAATCTAAACATATTACACATTCCATCGCAATAATGTAAAAAAAGATCAAACTCACAAATGCAGAGCAATGAGAACGCCAAAAAATTGAAAGACCGACTGAAAATCCGTCGCTATATATACGCCTTTTTGAACTTTGCATCGAGGGACATTTGACCTCTGATATCTCGATAAAAACGCGTTTCTTTTTCTTCCTTCTCGAAAAGGAAAAAAAAAACAAAACACTTGAACTTTTTGCACTTTGTATCTTTATCAGGTCGCGTGATTTCGTGAGAATCGAGGTCACGGGGAAAAAGAAATGCGTTTATCTTTTTCTAAATTACTTTGCGTGAGAAAAAGATAAACTAGATTATCGGGGTTAAGATTTTGAAATCAAATTCTACAAAATTGATCGTGAGGTCGAAAGCATCGCGGTTCAAAGTATTTGGGACGGGTTCACGATGAAAAAAAAAATATTTGTATCGTGATTTCATGCGAGGTCAGGTCTGTCTACGGGGCAACTTTTGTAAAAGCAAGGGTTTTTTACACCGCGCTAATCAAAATCATTTACAAAAAAAAACAAATGAGATTGCTTTTTAAATATCAAATCGTTTTCCAATAAAAAAATATCTTTTTGATAATCTTCCAGTTTCATAAATATAATATTTTTCGAGTAACGATATAAAAATTAGTTAATTCTCTGAAAGAACAATAGAAAATAATTATGATAGATTGTTATCGTTAAATTAGGATATTGTTCTCGAAATGTCTTTCATTTTTGAGTGTCTAAAAACATTTTAGCGTTTCCCGGTGAACTTGCAAATTTTTCAGCTCAACTTACGTTATAATTTCAAACTAGTAGGTTATTACAAAAAGACCAAGATAAATTATGATAGATTGTTATCGCTAAATTAGGATATTGTTTTCGAAATGTCTTTCGTTTTTGAGTGTCTTAAAAACATTTTAGTGTTTTCTACGTTATAATTTCAAACAAGAATTTCAAACTAGCAGTAATTACAAAAAGATCAAGATAAGTTATCGCTCAATTAGGATATTGTTCTCGAAATGTCTTTCATTTTTGAGTGTCTAAAAACATTTTAGCGTTTTTCCCGATGAACTTGTAAATTTTTTAGCAGCCTCGATCGTCAAATATTTTATTAGAAATCTTTAATATGCTTAAACTTACGATTGTTATCGCTAAATTAGGATATTGTTCTCGAAATGTCTAAAAACATTTTAGCGTTTCCCGGTGAACTTGCAAATTTTTCAGCAGCCTAAAAAATATTTTGTCGTATATAAGTTCATTGTTTGGTCCGTGGACAGATAATTCATGTTATGTAATATTTAGATATATGGGCAGAATTTATAATGACCGTTTCGCACCTCACTGAGGGAGGACAAGAAAACATCGCTTTAGCCAATCGGAATTCTATGCTTTTGATTTTTTATTATAAATTTCATCAAATATTTTGTCGTATATAAGTTCATTGTTTGGTCCGTGACTCTGTCGAAGTAAAATTTAGACAGCTCGAATATAAAACAACTTTAACATATAAGACGGGTTATAAAAAGTTATATTTGAAAATAGCTTGAATTTATTTCCCGAGAAATGACCGTTTCGCACCTCACTGAGTACGAGGACAAGAAAACATCGCTTTAGCCAATCGGAATTCTATGCTTTTTATTGTAAATTTCGAAATATTTTATCGTATATAAGTTAATACGGACAGACAATTCATGTTATGTAATATTTTGTCGATAAAAATTATTCGAAACTTTGTAAGTTTTTACAAAAGTAGAAAAATTATAGAATTATAAGTTTTTACAAGAATAGAAAAATTATAAATTATATGTTTTTACAAGAATAGAAAAATTATAAATTACATGTTTTTACAAGATTAAAAAAATAATAAATTACATGTTTTTACAAGATTAAAAAATAATAAAAACAATTAAAAAGGTAAGGCTTTAGTTTTTAACTTCTAAAATAATTATTCAATTGTAATTTGCTTTCGATAACCATAACATTTCGAAGCCAGGAAAATGAATATTTGAAAAAATTCGGTAGAAATAAATATTTATATATAGTTTTATACTTTGGAGAAAAAATAAAATAAAATAAAATAAAAATTAACTAATTTTCAAAAATGAAAAACGACTACGTCTTGGACTCGAAGGTAAATTCAATTTTCGAAAATCTTTTCTTAAAAAAAAAAAAAAAAAAAAAAAAAAAAAAAAAATTTTTTTTTTTTTTTTTTTTTTTTTTTTTTTTTTTTTTAACTTTGTTTATCTGTCAGAAAAGATTTTCGAAAATTGAATTTACCTTCGAGTCCAAGATGTAGTCGTTTTCATTTTTGAAAATTAATTAATTAGTTAATTAATCGTTAATTAATTAACTAATTTTCAAAAATGAAAAACGACTACGTCTTGGACTCGAAGGTAAATTCAATTTTCGAAAATCTTTTCTGACAGATAAACAAAGTTAAAAAAAAAAAAAAAAAAAAAAATTTTTTTTTTTTTTTTTTTTTTTTTTTTTTTTTTTTTAACTTTGTTTATCTGTCAGAAAAATTTTCGAAAATTGAATTTACCTTCGAGTCCAAGACGTAGTCGTTTTTCATTTTTGAAAATTAAAATTTGGAAATTAATGATTTGTTAATTAACTAATTAATTAATTTTAAAAACTAATTATAGAATTAATTTTAAAAACTAATTATAGAATTAATTTTGAAAACTAATTATAGATTTTTGAAATATTGATAAAATAAATAACAATAACTTTTTAATATTTTCTTTAAATATGTAAAAATTTCTTAAATAAATGTAAAAAAGTAATAAGGTGAATCGGGTTTAAAAGATTATCCATACGAAGAAAATTTTATTTAATTTTTATAAATAACTTTGTATGAGAATGGAAATAAAAATTTATTTATATTTTCCTACATTTTTTTAAGTGGATCGGACAAGTTCAAAAGGTGAAAAAAAAACAAATGATATTTTATCGCTAGAAAAATAATCTCATGCGAGGTCAATAGGTTTTGAGAAGGAGGCCGGAAAAACATCGCGTGATATTTCATAAAGGTTCAAAGTAATTTTTTAAGTGGATCCGACAAGTTCAAAAGGTTAAAAAAAGATATTTTATCACGAGAAAATTAATCTCATGCGAGGTCAATAGGTTTCGAGAAGGAGGTCGAAAAAAAAAACATCTTTGTAACGATTCAAAGTATTTAGGACAGATTGCAAGATGTCTGTCTGCGGGGTAACATTTGTAAAAAAGCAAGGGTCGAGGTCAATAGGTTTCTGATAAAGAAGAAGGAAAAACATCGCGTGATATTTGGTAACGGTTCAAAAGGACAGATTGCAAGATGATATCTACGGGGTAACATTAGTAAAAGCAAGGGTTTTTGAGTATAAATAGAGGCGTTTTCTCTCATATCGGCAGTCTGCAACTAGTTTGTCCAAGCTTATTTTTCTCAGACATACTTTGTTTTTTTCACGTTGAAATTTTTGTTTGCTGTTGGAAAAACTTTATTTTTTTGCTGTTGGAAATTTTTTGTTTGCTGTTGGAAAAACTTTGCTTTTTTCACGTTGAAACTTTTGTTTGTTGTCGGAAAAACTTTGTTTTTTTTTTGCTGTTGGAAATTTTTTAGTTGTTTTTTGGGGTTGAAACTTTGTTTTTTGCCGTCGGAAAACTTTTGTTTTTTTTTGGGGTTGAAACTTTGTTTTTTGTTTGCCGTCGGAAAATTTTTTAGTTGATTTTTTTTTTCTCACGAGTCATGGAAAACTTCATCGATCTGAACGATATTTGTCTCGTCATCGACTTGGACGGGTTTTTCATCAAAGGTAAAAACAAAAAAGCATCTTTTTACCCGAGAGAGTTGGGCTACGCGGGGATAACGAAACCTCGCGTGGATTGCGTCCGATTTCATTTGAATCATCTCGTACCCGAGATAAAAGAAAACGATTGGCGAACAAACGATTGGAAAACCGTGAGATATTGTTCGCATAACGTTCACGGACTCTCTTTGAGGGCGCAGTATCGCGAAGATGTGAGAAATTTGCACACGTTGGGACCTTTAATGGAAAACTTGTATAAAAATTACAAAACGGACGAGAAAACCGTAGTGGCGTACAAGGGTGGCGAAGAAGAGAGAAATTTATTAGAAAAACTCGGCATACCGTCGGTCAACTTGGAAAATTTCGACTGTCCGAAGTTCGACGACCTGCCGATGCCCGACGTACGAGACTGCGGGTATCACAACAAATTTAAAAATACTACGAAAAGATGCCATTGCAGCATGCAAGAGTGTGCCGCCTTCGCCGATTGGATCAGAGAAGAAATTAAAAAAAATTCTTAATAGAAAAAAATTGTTTTTTAATGGCTCTATAGCTATTGAAAAAAGTAAAAAATATTCTATTAAGAGTGAAAAAATGGGGTCGGACGAGATATTGTTAGCCAAAAAAAAAAATTCGGCTAACAAATATCTCGTCCGACCCCATTTTTTTGCGTCGAACGATGAACCAATATTGAAACTAGTTTTAAAATAAATCTTTAAAAAAAATTATTGATTTTTTTTCATATTGAGATAAATACTTGGAATTTTTTTTAAAAAGTAAATTTAATAATTTGTTATTTTTTAAAGTCTTTTCTTAATAAAATAATTTTTTTTATAGCTAAAAGCTATAAAAGTAAATTTATTAAGAGTAAAAAAAAATGGGGTTGGACAATGTATTGTTAACAATACATTGTCCGACCCCATTTTTTTACGTTTAATTTTTTACCAATATTGGAAAAACATATTTTTTCACTTGAAATTTCCATTTAAAAAAAATAAATCTTTATCTATAAAATAAATAGAAATTAAAAATTCTTGCATTGAGTAAATAATTTGTATTTTTTAAATTATAAATATTTACTGTGGTCCATTTTAGAATGACAACGCAAAAAATATATTAAGTAAATTTCTATTTTTCAGAATCATCCCGAAAAATTTTTAAATTATAAATATTTACTGTGGTCCATTTTAGAATGACAATGCAAAAAATAATGTAATAAGTAAAATTCCTTTGTATTTCTATTTTTCAGAATCATCTCAAAACTTTTTAAAATTTAAATATTTTACTATTGTCCATTTTAGAATGACAATCTAAAAAATAATGTAATAAGTAAAATTTTATTTGAGTCTTTATTTTTCCGAAATTTCTCCTAAAATATTTTTTATCGATGATTTTAATATTTCATAATTAGTTTTGAAAAATAATTTTTAATTTAACCACATTTTTCGAAAGTTGGTTGAATTTGCAATAGTCAGCATGAAAGCAAAGTCTTCATTTTTGAAAATGATAATCCGATCTGTATTATAAATATATTTTTTTCAAAAAAAAAAAAAAAAAAAAAAAAAAAAAAAAAAATTTTTTTTTTTTTTTTTTTTTTTTTTTTTTTTTTTTTTTTCATTTAAAAATTTTATAAGATAAATTCATTTGAAAAAAAATATATTTATCGTACTGATCAAGATAAATTAAATTTTCAAATATATATGATTTAGACTGTGCATTGATTATAGAGAAATTTAACCAAATTTTTGAAATATAATGTAAAAAATAGTATTTTTAAAACCTAATTATGAAATTTTGAAAAGTTATTATGTAAAATTAAAAAAAATATATTGTAATTTAATTTTTTTTACCTTTTTCTATTTATTTTTAAAAAATGTAATTTTAAAAAATATTAAAATAATATAACTAAAAAGTAATTAAATTGCTTATTTTATTATGTTTACACAATAACTTTTAAAATTACATAATTAGTTTCAAAGAATAATTTAATTTTAACCATATTTTTCGAAAGTCGGTTAAATTTGCAATATTCAACACAAAAGCTAAATCTTCATTTTTAAAAATGTATTTAATCCGATCTGCATTGTAAATATATTTTCTTGGACAGAAAGAAAAAAAAAAAAAAAAAAAAAAAAAAAAAAAAAAAAAAAATTTTTTTTTTTTTTTTTTTTTTTTTTTTTTTTTTTTTTTAATCAAATTTTTGAAAATGAAAAATAAATCAAAAATTTTTTTCGATTTATGTTCGAAGAAAAAATTAAGTCGTTTAGGATCCGCGAATCATTAAAGTTTATGATTAGTCAACATTTTCATATTTAGACAGTCTTCTTTTTAGTTCAACGATTTCAGTTTCTCTCAAATATTCGATTTTTTTCCATAATTGTTTAATTTCATCTTGAAGCAAATCGTTTTTCTCTTCCATAGTTTTCAATTTACATTTCAATTCCCTATTTTCTTCTTCGCGGCGCAATTCGTTTTCCACTCGTAAATTCTCAAATTTGTTTTTCCATTCCCTGATTTCATTTTCCAATTCGTTGCAACGTTCCATGATCGGTTTCGCACAGTCCAAACACGCTTGCTGTCTCGGACAAGTTTTCCACCAATCGTTTTCCACGGCTCGGTAAAACAACGCGTAATCGACGTCTTTTTTTAACTTTCTATATTTTTGTTTTTCCTTTCCCAGTTCTGCAAAATATAATTTATTTCCATCGTTCAAATGCAAATAGCGATCCGTGATCTCTTTGGAAATTTTGACATTTTCGGTCACCGGCAACACCAAATTCATCTCGATTCCAGGTAAATATTTGACTTGAACTTTCCATTTCGAATCGGTCTTTTTCATGGGAACGTAAAGTAATTTTTTGGGATCGCAACGGTTATAATTCTGTCCGATCAATTTTAGGACGCCCCCGTCCCACATCGTCGCCAATACTAATCTGTAATCCGAAGGTAATGTTTCCGAGATGCAAAAATGATTTTTTCCACTTTTATGTTTCCTTTTAATTTTTTGTTCGTCGTCGAGAAAAGAAACATCCTCCTCGTCGTAATATTTTTCGTATTTGTCCTTGCGAAAATTAAAATTACATCCGGATTTACGTTGGCTCAGATATCCCATCGCGTTCACCAGATGCATTTCGGATTTGATCCGTTTGTAATTCTTACATTTGAATTTGGGATAAGGCTTTATAGCGTGTCTGGGCACGACGACCTTTTTCCACACGCGTCTGAAATCACGCAGAGAACGCGAAACCACGATCATGTGTCGGTGCTGCCTGAAACGAGCCTCGGATTCTTTTCCGCCGTCGCACCAACAAGAAAAAGGTATGGTTTTGACACTTCCCTCGCCGAAATTATCCTCGTTGTCTTTTTCCGCGGCTCGGACGAAACTTTCGTAAACTACCGCCCGCACCATGACATGCAACCAAACGTGACCTCCTCGAACATATTTTTGAACGCACGCGGCGGCCAAATTTAAAGTTTCGTCTTTGAAAGGCACGGATAAGATTTCGTCGCTCAGATCCAAAGGACAAACGGGTTCCGTGTAATATTCTTCGATGTCGGATATTTTCTCGTGCCCGAAAAAAATATCTTTTTCGCACATGGGCGTGAAATCGAAAAATTTCAAACTCGTCATTTTTATTTTTTTCGGAATAGCCGATGATGACGAATCCTCTTTTTCAATTTTTCGTTTTGCACAGAGAGCCAAACCCAATTTGAATTTCTTATAACATTCTAAGAGATGGTCGGCATTGTCATTTTTTTGCCTTCTAGGAAATTTTACCTCGCCCGAACACCAAACGCAACACGTAAAACGATTCAACCCGTGTTTTTCTGTACAATGGGCTTCGTATTCTTTCGCAAGGAGAAGTTTTCCGCAGTCCGAATGTGGACACGTAAACGAAAAATTATCCCAATAGAGAGCATTGGAATAACGTTTTAATTCTTTGCCTGCAACCATATTGTAACATATAGTTTTAAGCAATACACTACTAACGTCTCATATATAAATATTTTAGAGGAAAAAAAAAAAAAAAAAAAAAAAAAAAAAAAAAAAAAAATAATAATAATAATAATAATAAAAAAAAAAAAAAAAAAAAAAAAAAAAAAAAATATTATTGTAGTTCCTTATTGTAGTTCCTGGCGCTTGTCGATTAAAATTTCATGGGCAACGATCGGTTTTGGCCAGATTTCATTTTCCAAAAATTTCGAAAAAATCAAATCTCCGAGATGCAAGTCAATCAATTAGTTTTCTAAAAATAGTAACAATGACGTCATCACCTTGACGTCAATTTCATAGAAAGAATTGTTTGTCAAGAAATTATGAAGACTTTTAGAAAACCGAACCATTTATATATTTTCTTGAACATCAAACATTTAAAAAAAAAAAAAAAAAAAAAAAAAAAAAAAAAAATTTTTTTTTTTTTTTTTTTTTTTTTTTTTTTTCATCCTTCGTGAATGTTTAACAAAATATATATTGATGATATTGGTCAGACAAGTTAAATTTTCAAAACGATTTAGGCTATGTGTTGATTATAGACAATTTAACCGAATTTCGAAAAGTAAAGTGAAAATAGTATTATTTTTAAAACCAACTATAGAATTTTGAAACTTATCGTATAAAATCAATAAATAAACTACAAACTTTCATTTTTGCACATATTTAAAAAAATCGTAATTTTTTTTACAAATTGAAAAAAAACGACCGAAAAGTAATTAAATGGGTCATTTTATTATTTTTATCTCATGAGTATCGCGATTCCATGATTATTTTTCAAAAATAATTTCATTTTAACATCATTTTTTGAAAGTCGGTAGGATTTGCAAATTACCAAAAATGATTTAGATTGTGTGTTGATTTCAGAAAATTGAACGCAATTTTCGACAAATGATGTCAGAAAAAGTATTTCAATTGTGAAATATTGAAACTTGTTACGTAAAATCGAAAAATTAACCTCAAACATTCATTTTTACACATATTGAAAAAAAATTGTAATTTTTTTATGTTAAAAATACAAAGATGAATTTTCTTGAGTATATTCAAAAGTAACAATTACTTTCGGAAGCTATTTTCAAATATAACTTTTTATAACCTGTCTTAAGTGTTAAACCGTTTTAAAATATAACTTTTTATAGCCTGTCTTAAATGTTAAACCGTTTTCAAATATAACTTTTTATAACCTGTCTTAAGTGTTAAACCGTTTTAAAATATAACTTTTTATAACCTGTCTTAAGTGTTAAACCATTTTCAAATATAACTTTTTATAACCTGTCTTAAATGTTAAACCATTTTCAAATATAACTTTTTATAACCTGTCTTAAATATTAAACCATTTTCAAATATAACTTTTTATAACCTGTCTTAAATGTTAAACCATTTTCAAATATAACTTTTTATAACCCGTCTTAAATGTTAAAGTTGTTTTATCTTCAAGCTGTCTAAATTTTACTTCGACAGAGTCAGATTAACAATTACTTTCGGAAACCATTTTCAAATATAACTTTTTATAACCTTAAATGTTAAAGTTGTTTTATCTTCAAGCTGTCTAAATTTTACTTCGACAGAGTCAGATTAACAATTACTTTCGGAAGCCGTTTTCAAATATAACTTTTTATAACCCGTCTTAAATGTTAAAGTTGTTTTATCTTCGAGCTGTCTAAATTTTACTTCGACAGAGTCAGATTCGAAAAAAAAATTAGGTTTTGCAAGAGAGTTTTATACCCTTTTGCTTTCAAAATGAAAAATCTTCAGAGAATCCGGTTTTCCGGTTGTGTCCGTTGCCTCGATTTCACATCGTTCGGTATTAGTGTCAAGGGCATCTGTTGCAGAAATCTTTTTTTCCCCAGCAAATGGATCACCAAAGCTATAATGAAAAATTATTAGAGTTTGATTGTATTTTCATTATTTTTTTACAATACTCTCTCCGTTTCCATCAGGAATGAGACTGGCATTTTCAACCGATTGCGTAAAAAATTGAACTCAATTTCGACAAATGAGGTCAGAAAAGTATTCTGATGGTGAAATATTGAAAACTCGTCGCGTAAAATCAATAAATTAATTGCAAACTTTCATTTTTGCATCTATTGAAAAAAATTGTAATTTTTTTAAAAATTGTAAAAAAAACGAACGAAAAATAATTAAATTGCTTATTTTACTATTATTATGCAATAAGCATCATGATTCCACGATTAATTTTCAAAAATAATTTTATTTTAACATTATTTTTTGAAAGTCGGTAGGATTTTCAAATTTTCAAAATTGATTTGGATTGTGTGTCGATTTCAGAAAACTGAACGGAATTTCGATAAATGAGGTCAGAAAAGTATTCTGATGATGAAATATTGAAATTTATCACGTAAAATCAATAAATTAATTGCAAACTTTCATTTTACACATATTGAAAAAAATTACAATTTTTTTAAAAATTTGTAAAAAAACGATCGAAATTTAATTAAATTGCTTATTTTACTATTTTTATATAATAAGCATCACGATTCGACGATTATTTTTCAAAAATAATTTTATTTTAACATCATTTTTTGAAAGTCGGTAGGATTTTCAAATTTTCAAAATTGATTTGGATTGTGTGTCGATTTCAGAAAACTGAACGGAATTTCGATAAATGAGGTCAGAAAAGTATTCTGATGATGAAATATTGAAATTTATCATGTAAAATCAATAAATTAATTGCAAACTTTCATTTTACACATATTGAAAAAAATTGTAATTTTTTTAAAAATTTGTAAAAAAACGATCGAAATTTAATTAAATTACTTATTTTACTATTTTTATACAATAAGCATCATGATTCCACGACTATTTTTCAAAAATATTTTTATTTTAACATCATTTTTTGAAAGTTGGTTGAATTTGCAATTTTTCAAAATTGATTTAGATTGTGTGTCGATTATAGAAAACTGAACGGGATTTCGATAAATGAGGTCAGATAAGTATTCTGATGATGAAATATTGAAATTTATCATGTAAAATCAATAAATTAATTGCAAATTTTCATTTTACACATATTGAAAAAAATTGTAATTTTTTTAAAAATTTGTAAAAAAACGATCGAAATTTAATTAAATTACTTATTTTACTATTTTTATACAATAAGCATCATGATTCCACGACTATTTTTCAAAAATATTTTTATTTTAACATCATTTTTTGAAAGTCGGTCGAATTTGCAATTTTTCAAAATTGATTTAGATTGTGTGTCGATTATAGAAAACTGAACGGGATTTCGATAAATGAGGTCAGACAAGTATTCTGATGATGAAATATTGAAACTCGTCGCGTAAAATCAATAAATTAATTGAAAATTTTCATTTTACACATATTGAAAAAAATTGCAATTTTTTTAAAAATTTGTAAAAAAACGATCGAAATTTAATTAAATTGCTTATTTTACTATTTTTATACAATAAGCATCATGATTCCACGACTATTTTTCAAAAATATTTTTATTTTAACATCATTTTTTGAAAGTTGGTTGAATTTGCAAATTACCAAAATTGATTTAGATTGTGTGTCGATTATAGAAAACTGAACGGAATTTCGATAAATGAGGTCAGATAAGTATTCTGATGGTGAAATATTGAAAATCGTCGCGTAAAATCAATAAATTAATTGCAAACTTTCATTTGTGCATCTATTGAAAAAAATTGCAATTTTTTTAAAAATTTGTAAAAAAACGATCGAAATTTAATTAAATTGCTTATTTTACTGTTTTTATACAATAAGCATCATGATTCGACGATTATTTTTTAAAAATATTTTTATTTTAACATCATTTTTTGAAAGTCGGTCGAATTTGCAATTTTTCAAAATTGATTTAGATTGTGTGTCGATTATAGAAAACTGAACGGAATTTCGATAAATGAGGTCAGATAAGTATTCTGATGATGAAATATTGAAAATCGTCGCGTAAAATCAATAAATTAATTGCAAACTTTCATTTGTGCATCTATTGAAAAAAATTGTAATTTTTTTTAAATTTGTAAAAAAAACGATCGAAATTTATATAAATTGCTTATTTTACTATTTTTATATAATAAGCATCATGATTCCATGATTATTTTTCAAAAATATTTTTATTTTAACATCATTTTTTGAAAGTCGGTAGGATTTGCAATTTTTCAAAAATGATTTAGATTGTGTGTCGATTATAGAAAACTGAACGGAATTTCGATAAATGAGGTCAGAAAAGTATTTTAATTGTAAAATATTGAAACTCGTCGCGTAAAATCAATAAATTAATTGCAAACTTTCATTTTTGCATCTATTGAAAAAAAATTGTAATTTTTTTAAAATTTGTAAAATAATGATCGAAATTTAATTAAATTGCTTATTTTACTATTTTTATACAATAATCATCACGATTCCATGATTATTTTTCAAAAATGTTTTTATTTTAACATCATTTTTTGAAAGTTGGTTAAATTTGCAATGTTTCAAAAATGATTTAGATTGTGTGTCGATTATAGAAAACTGAACGGAATTTCGATAAATGGGGTCAGAAAAGTATTCTGATGATGAAATATTGAAACTCGTCGCGTAAAATCAATAAATTAATTGCAAACTTTCATTTTACACATGCTGAAAAAAATTGTAATTTTTTTTAAAATTTGTAAAAAAAACGATCGAAATTTAATTAAATTGCTTATTTTACTATTTTTATACAATAATCATCACGATTCCACGATTATTTTTCAAAAATATTTTTATTTTAACATCATTTTTTGAAAGTCGGTAGTATTTGCAACAGTCAATCCAAAAACTAAATTTTCGTTTTTGAAAATATTTTAACCCAATTTACATCATAAATATATTTTCTTAAACATCAAACGTGAAAAAAAAAAAAAAAAAAAAAAAAATTTTTTTTTTTTTTTTTTTTTTTTTTTTACGCTTAAATTTTTTATAAGATAATTTCATTTAATAAAATATATATTTATGATATTGATTAGACAAGTTAAATTTTCAAAATGACTTAGACTGTGCGTCGATTATAGGAAAATTTAACTAAATTTTCGGAAAAATAATGTAAAAATAGTATTTTTTGAAATTTAATTAAGGTATTTATTTTTTACTACGATAATTCTAATATTTTAATGCTTGTATGCTGGGTGGTGGGGATCTCGACGGAGATCTAGATCTCGATCGAGACCTCGACCGATCTCTGTAAAAATCCGAATCGTTGAGGCCGGTGTAATCCAAATCGGAATAATAGAGTTCGGAGTCTGAATAATCGAGGTCGTGTAATCGCTCAAACTCTTCTAAATGTTTCAGACTCATCATCTTTCCGATATCTTTTCTAGTAAACCGTTTTTTACAAGACGGACAAGGCGGTAAAATGGATACGTTTGGGTTTTTATTCTTAGAATCTTTATCGGAAGCCTTTCTTTTCGAAGCGTTCCGTTTTCGTTGATTATATAATCGATTGGCGCATTTCGAATGGAAACGATGTCTGCATTCGGCAGTAAATAAATTTCCTTTCTTACCCCGACAAACCGTACATTTATATTTCATACTTTTTTTTTAAAACTGCGACGTCTAGATTGGGAAGGAGATTTTTAAAAAACCTATCGCTATCGGAACCCGGCGATTCGAGTTCTCGTTCCCGTCATACGACTTATTCTTCGGACATCATTTCTGGTGAAGTACCTATTACGGGTTGGACATTGAGGCAAAGATAGATTTTTTTTGGAATTTTTCTTAAGAGTTGATCGTTTTATTTTTAAAAAATATTATAAATAAAATACCTTAAAAGTATTTTATTATTTTAACCCTATAAATTTCAAAGTTCCACGATAACTTTTCAAAAATAATTTTATTTCGACCATTGCTTTCGAAAGTAGGTTGAATTTGCAGCAATCAACACAAAAGGTAAATCTTTAGTTTTGAAAATTTACTCAATCCGATCAGCATTATAAATATATTTTCTTGAACATCAAACATTAAAAAAAAAAAAAAAAAAAAAAAAAAAAAAAAAAAATTTTTTTTTTTTTTTTTTTTTTTTTTTTTTTTTTTTTTTTAGGATTTAGATTATTTAAGAATCTTTTCGATTCGGTCCAAGATGTAGATGTTTTCATTTTTTGCAATTAATTAATTACTAATTAATTAGTTATTAATTAGTGATTAATTTTTAAAAATGAAAACATCTACATCTCGGACCGAATCGAAAAGAATCTTTTTATAATCTTAAATCCTAAAAAAAAAAAAAAAAAAAAAAAAAAAAAAAAAAAATTTTTTTTTTTTTTTTTTTTTTTTTTTTTTTTTTTTTTGTTGTTTAAGGATTTAAGATTATAAAAGATTCTTTTCATTTTGATCCGAGATGTAGATGTTTTCATTTTTGAAAATTAATTAATTATTAATTACGAATTAATCACTAATTAATTAATTAATTAGTGATTAATTTTCAAAAATGAAAACATCTACATCTCGGACCGAATCGAAAAGAATCTTTTATAATCTCAAATCCTTAAAAAAAAAAAAAAAAAAAAAAAAAAAAAAAAAAAATTTTTTTTTTTTTTTTTTTTTTTTTTTCCTTTAAAGATTTAAGATTATAAAAGATTCTTTTCGATTCGGTCCGAGAAATAGATGTTTTCATTTTTTAAAATTAATTAATTATTAATTAACTATTAATTAATAATTAATTAATAATTAATTAATTTTCAAAAAATGAAAACATCTACATAAAAAAAAAAAAAAAAAAAAAAAAAAAAAAAAATTCTCTCTTTTTTTTTTTTTTTTTTTTTTTTTTTTTTTTTAAGACAATTTATTTATTTTTTTTTTTTTTTTTTTTTTTTTTTTTTTTTTTGATATAAAATATATATATATAAGACAAATTCATTTAAAAAAATATTTAATTTATAAAAAGATATATAAAAATACATAAATAATTAAAATGGTATTTTTTTTTCATCTTTCAAAAAATTATTTATATAGTCATAGTCGTCTCGAAATGAATGCACGACATTTTTTCATCTTTTTCCAAAAAATTATTTATATAATCATAATCTTCTTCAAATGGATGCAAATATAAAATATAATTGTCATTGTTTTCGTTTGACGCTTCGTTAAGTGAAACATTTTCTTCTTTCATTTTCGAAATATGCTTAGTCTCATCATCATCGATTTTAGGAATTTTATAATTTTTTAACCATCGTCTATCGGTTTCGGCACGTCGATTTATTTTTTTGTTTGACGATTTATGTTCACTGGAGAAAAATTTTTCTTTTTTCAAAGTCTGAGGTTTTTTTTGAATTGTTTCCAATTTTATATTTTCGACGATTTTCTTTTTCGCGTCTTTTTCACCCAATCGATTCATTTTTCTCTTTGATGATTTAGACTCCCTCGTAGAAAGATTTTCTTTTTTCGTTTCCGATACAAGTTTAGTTTTTACACATTCGACGGGTTCCTTTTTAATCTTTTCCGATTTAATACATTCGGCAGGTTCCGTCTTAATCTTTTCCAATTTCGTACATTCGACGGGTTCCTTTTTAATCTTTTCTGATTTAATACATTCGGCGGGTTCCTTCTTAATGTTTTTCAATTTAATACATTCGGCAGGTTCTTTTTTCACGATCGGTTGCGGAGAAGGCAATTTTTTCAAATGTTTTTGTTTCGCCGCTTTCCATAATTCGACCGACGGTGCGATAAACGGTTCGTTTTTCATTTTTTTAGACTCTTCGACGACAGTCAGAGGCTTTATCATTTTTCTTTTTTCGGCTTTCTTTTTTTTCTCGATTTTTGAAACTCGAGCACAGAGAACAGAAGATTTTTCATTTTTGGATTCTTTCGAAGTCGTCAGAGAGGATTTCGAACGATCGCGACATTCTTCTTTTGAATCGGAAGGGTCGCTTTTCGATGACAGAGACGACTTTGAAAAAATTTTCTTTTCATCCGTAGATTCGGGATCGGCAGAATTTTCGACCGTTTTTTCATCTTTGAAAGTCGAAACATTTTTTTTTTCTTTTACATTTTCCAAAATTAAACTCTTTTTTTCTTCATTTTTGACATTTTCCAAAATTAAACTATTTTTTTCTTCATTCCGTATATTTTCGGAGATTAAAGTATTTTTTTCTTCATTTTTTACATTTTCCAAAATTAAACTATTTTTTTCTTCATTCTGTATATTTTCGGAGATTGTTTCTTCGTACTTTACATTTTCCAAGATTAAACTCGAAGGGGGTGTTTCGACGAGAGGAGATGAAAAATCCATGTTTTCTTCATCTTGCTGAAACGGGGTAGCCGCATAATCAAATTCCAAATAATAATACGGGGAAAGTGGTGCTCTCGGCGTCGATGGTTCGTAATTATAATCGACTCTTTCGACTTTGGGAGTTTCTAAAGAAATATATTCTTGATCGACCATCGCGAGAAAGACTCGCAAACAAAGTGAAACGACTGTGAAATGCGAACCCCCCTTATATATAGGTTGGGAAAAATAATCTTATCTCGAAAATATTTTTAAGAATCGTGTCAAAAGTTCAAACGAGTCGCGAGGTCAGCTTTTTCTCATACCCTAAAAGAATGTTCTGGAAGGAAAAAAAAACCGACGCGTGACAGATCGAGGTCACATCTTATCGCGTGTGTCGAAAATAACCATTTCAAAACGAGTCACGAAGTCATTTCTCACATCCTAAAAGAATGTTCTAGAAGGAAAAAACGACCTCGAGGTTATCTTATCGCGCATTTCAAAATCACGCGTTTCATAACATGTCGTTCTAAAGGTCATTCTCGAATCGTATAAATAGGGTGGAATTTTTCGACTCGATTTCATACTGCTCGTTGCTACCGTCGGTGTCGCCTATTACTTTTTTTTTTCAGTCGATAGCAGCCTAGAAAAAAAAACTTTGTTTTTTTTTTCATAATGTCTTCGAATTTTCGACTTGAATTTCTCAACAAAACTAAATCCTCTTCGAATTTTCAACCGGGTCATGTCTTTCCCAAAACCGAAATATTTCCAAATTTTCTATCTTCGAATGTACGAAAAATAACTTATCCCGAAAAAAATTTTAAATATATCTTGAATAAATTCACCGTTCACGTATTCGTTTTATTTATGAACATTGACCACGTGATCAGCTTCAGTAAACGCTCCATGAATGAAAGATTCATGCAGAACGTCATTCAAATCGGCAAAGAATGTCAAACTTTTCGAGAATTTTTTCCAGAATGCATCAATTGGACGCAAATCATCAGGAGATATAAAATTCCTCCCACGAATTCCTCGAGGATCAACGCGGACACTCGACTCGGTTTTTATTTCAAAAATTGTTTTCTGGTGAAAGCTTATTTCACTTTCGGACAACGGACGGTCGAAAAAGACACTTGTCACATCCTACAAGTTTTGAACGTTCCTTTGTTGTTTTACCTCAACGAATCTCCGAAATTGAGTAAAAAAGATAAACTTTTTCCAGTCGATTCCATATTGGAGTACGATCGACTCATCTTGTCTCCCAATACCTGTTTTGAAATCCCGGCCGGTACCACGTATGTTCTTTTCACGACGCAAAAATGTTTTTTCAGTTTAGACGTTGTGAGAAAGGGTACGAAATTACCTTTCGATTGCGTGAATCCTTTGGAGGCTCGAGTGAGAAAATTAGAAAGACTTTGCGATTTGCCACCCATGACGCCTCACATAAGCGAAGAAAATCAAAATATCGATAATTGTAACATGCCCGAAGCGAAACGGCCACGAACGGAAGATGACATTCCTCGAGAATTATTGCACGAAACTCATCCCGAATATTTCATGTCTCCGGAAGAAAATACCAACGCATCGGTGCCGCAAACACAACTGACATTTTATTTGGTACCTTCTCAACCGACATTGCCTTCTGTTCGACCGGAAGAAACGCTCCAAGCTCCACCACCTGAAAGACATTTCCCACTGCCTATATTGAATCGCGAAATCATCGTGAGTTCGCCCGATTTTGTAAAATATTATGAGAAATTAAAAAACCATACGTATTTTCAAAATCCGCCGTGGAAACTATTACCCGATGATTTTATTTCACCCGAACGGGACGATATTCGACCTTTGGATTTGAGTGTCCGATCCATGGAAGACGAATCGGCACCTTCGTCGCCTCGATTGCAAAATGAAAATTTATCCGTTTCTTCCATAGAAGAATCATTTTCGTCGCCGCGACGAGATCTTTCTCAAGATGAAAATTTTTCGCTCTCTTCTGCACGACCGTCTCCCGAATCGTCTCAAAATAATGTATCGGAAGAGAAAAAATTCTATAATGACGTCGATGAAATTATATATAGTCAGCAAAAGACAGAGTTGGAAAATGAGTATCGCAATAACGAAATGATATATGATCGGCAAATTACAGAGTTTGAAAACGAGTACGGTAATAACGACTATATATATAATCGGCAAAGCACATATTTGGAAAATCAGTTGATAAATATATGCGAGAAAATAGAAAATGGCTCGGGTCATCAAACGGCAGAATTGGAAAATAATTTAAACGATTTCGAACTAATTTTTTAATTTTTTTTTTTTTTTTTTTTTTTTTTTAAATTAAAAATATAAATTAGGTAAATGGTAATTTGGTTCATGTATCGATTTTTCTAACATTTGATGCCATTTAAAATTTAAAAATATAAAGTTTTTTGAACTACAATACAAAATTGTCAAAAATTTAAAATTTAATTATATATAAATATATTTGATTTTTTTTACATATTGTAAGATGTTTTATCAAAATTATTTTTTTAAATTTAAAATAGAAGAATCTTTAAAAATAAAATAAAATTTTCTTTTGAGTTTGATTTTTTTTTAAAAGTTATTTCAATTTAGCGAATACTTTATAATTTCAATATCCATAAAAAAAATCATAAAATTTAAAAAGATTTCGTGTTAAAGATTTAAAATTAGCAATTTTGTTATTTTAAATTATTTGATGTAACATTTAAACCGATAATTTTTTCACGACATGATAAAAATACTCAAATAGATGAAAAACAAACCACTTGAAAAAAGTTCATGGGAAATTCTAGAAAAATTATAAAAAGAAATATTTATCTTATCGCGATTTGATAATATATTCGAGTAGGTCGAAAAACAAACCACTTCAAAAAGTTTATCGAAATTCTAAAAGTTAAAAATAATATTATCTTATCGCGCCACTTCAAAAAGCTTATGGGAAAAGTCTAGAAGAATTCTTAATGTTTTGTAAGAGACGTCAAAATATTATTTTCTCGCCTTTATCCCGAAAGAATCCTTGACATGAGGTCAAGTGTCTCCTAAAATTTTCAAGATATCTACACGATAAAAATTGTTTTGCTCGGCCTGAATATAAACTTTCCCAGAGAAATTCGAGTGGTTTCTTATCATTCCTTCGAGAAAAAACTCGTTTCTCAACCTGTTTTTTTCCCCGCGGGTCAAGTGCTCGTTGACCTCGTTTTTCCGATATGAAACGGCCGAGCAGTATATATAGAGAGGCTTTTCCGTTTTCTCATTCAGTTTCTTTGCTTTCTCTCCGTAACATCAACACGATGGAGTGCCCGATTTGTCTGGAAATTATCGACGAAGAAAATAAATTTGTGTTGCGGCGATGTTCTCATGAATATCACAAGTCCTGTTTACGAGAATGCTTTAAATATGTGCACGATAATCGACAGGCGAAATGTTCGATGTGCAGAGAGCCTATTTTCTTCGAAGGGCTCGAAGAAAAGTTGGGACTTCCGCCTCGGACCAGCCATTCCGAGGACGAGGAATATTCCGGAAGTCCCGACTTGCCTCTCAGTTTCATCAGAAGATATTTTCCGAATCGGTTATCTGACGATGCCTCGTCTGCCGCCGCTTCGTCTGCCGCCGCTTCGCCTGCCGATGCCTCACCTGCCGATGCCTCACCTGCCGATGCCTCCCCTGCCGATGCCTCGTTTGCCGATGCCTCATTTGCCGTCACTTCACCTGTCCATCCCTCATCCACTGCTGCCTCATCTTTCCATCCATCAACTTATCATCAACAAGAGACTTTCACATCTTCCCATGCCTCAGCTTACCATACCTCAACTTCCCGTGCATCGACTTCCCATCGACATAATTTGCCTCCGAGACGAAGAAATGTAAGTCACAATAATTTTTCAAAAGTTAAAAAATTATCTCTAAAAGTTAAAAAAAATTTGGAAAAATCTTTGGTTAATTTCAATAGTTCAGGACAAGATATTGAAAAAATGATGAGATTATCTTCTTCTTTTGTTTTAACTTATAAACTAGATAAATTATATGAGAGTTACCAACGCTTACAAAATGAGCAATCTAAATTTTTAAGAGAATTTGTAGAAAATATTGACTTGTAAAAACTTAATTTTTTACAAGTCAATATTTTCTATAAATCATAAATATATCCGAGTTAAATTTATTAAATTTTTATACCATTGATTCGCGAAATAATTAAATTTTCTTTATTTTTTTTTAAATTATAAATATATTCAAGTTAAGTTCTTAATTTTTTTTAATTGTAATTATAATTTAATATTATATAAGTAGCCAGACTTACATTTCTTCTTCTTTTCAAAAAAAATTGCATCTCATGTGTTATATATTGTAAATATTATTTATTTTGTATATAAAAATTTCATCACATGTGTATATAAACTGTAAAATTTTGTAAATAAATTTTTTTATTGTTACTATATTTTTGTTTGTTTTTCTTCTTGTATTTTTAAAGTCTTTTAATATATCTTAATAACAATTTTTTATAGCTTGAAGCTATAAAAGTAAAGTTATTAAAAGTAAAAAAATGGGGTCGGACAAGGTATTGTTAGCCATTCGGTTAACAATACCTTGTCCGGCCCCATTTTTTTACGTTAAATTTTTTACCAATATTGAAAAAAAAATGTTTTTTCACTTGAAACTTTTCATTTAAAAAAATAAATCTTTATCCATAAAAATCTAGAATTAAAAATTTAAAAAAAATTCTTATATTGAGTAAATAATTTAACATTTTATGATATCATATTTTTAAAATCATCTCGAAAATTTTTGAATTATATATATTTATTATGATCCATTTTAGAATGACACTATAAAAAATATAAGTATTTTTATTTTTCAGAATCATCCCGAAAAATTTTTAAATTATAAATATTTACTATTGTCCATTTCAGAATGGCGATATAAAAAATAATGTATTAAGTAAAAATCTATTTGTCCAAATCATCCCGTAAATTTTTTAATTACATATATTTACTATTGTCCATTTCAGAATGGCAATATAAAAAATAATATATTAAGTAAAATCCTTTGCATTTCTATTTGTCCGAAAAATTTTTTAATTATATATATTTACTATTGTCCATTTCAGAATGGCAATATAAAAAATAATGTATTAAGTAAAAATCTTTTCCATTTCTATTTGTCCGAATCATCTCAAAAAAATTTTAATTATATATATTTACTATTGTCCATTTCAGAATGGCAATATAAAAAATAATGTATTAAGTAAAAATCTTTTCCATTTCTATTTGTCCGAGTCATCTCAAAAAAATTTTAATTATATATATTTACTATTATCCATTTCAGAATGGCAATATAAAAAATAATGTATTAAGTAAAAATCTTTTCCATTTCTATTTGTCCGAATCATCTCAAAAAATTTTTAATTATATATATTTACTATTGTCCATTTCAGAATGGCAATATAAAAAATAATGTATTAAGTAAAAATCTATTTGTCTAAATCATCAAATCATCTCGTAAATTTTTTAATTATATATATTTACTATTGTCCATTTCAGAATGGCAATATAAAAAATAATATATTAAGTAAAATCCTTTGCATTTCTATTTATCCGAATCATCTCAAAAAATTTTTAATTATATATATTTACTATTGTCCATTTCAGAATGGCAATATAAAAAATAATGTATTAAGTAAAAATCTTTTCCATTTCTATTTGTCCGAGTCATCTCAAAAAAATTTTAATTATATATATTTACTATTGTCCATTTCAGAATGGCAATATAAAAAATTAATGTATTAAGTAAAATCCTTTGCATTTCTATTTGTCCGAATCATCTCAAAAAAATTAAAAAATAATGTATTAAGTAAAAATCTTTTGCATTTCTATTTGTCCGAGTCATCTCAAAAAAATTTTAATTATATATATTTACTATTGTCCATTTCAGAATGGCAATATAAAAAATAATGTATTAAGTAAAATCCTTTGCATTTCTATTTGTCCGGTTTCCTGGTGAACTCGCAAATTTTTCAGCAGCCTCGATCGTCAAATATTTTATTAGAAATCTTTAATATGCTTAAACTTACGATTGTTATCGCTAAATTAGGATATTGTTCTCGAAATGTCTAAAAACATTTTAGCGTTTCCCGGTAAACTCGCAAATTTTTCAGCAGCCTCGATCGTCAAATATTTTGTCGTATATAAGTTCATTGTTTGGTCCGTGGACAGATAACTTAAAAAAATTTTAATTATATATATTTACTATTGTATTTTCAAAACAATGGTCCGTTTTAGAATGATTTTTCCTGTGAAAATCTTTCCTCATCAGGTGGAAATCTATCTTTTCAGTCAAATATAAATATATTTGGATCTTTGATAACCTGCTTTTCCTCATAATAAATGCATCTGATCCTATCAATGTCATAAATATATATATTCTTTAACATCCAATAAACATAAAAAAAAAAAAAAAAAAAAAAAAAAAAAAAAAAAAAATTTTTTTTTTTTTTTTTTTTTTTTTTTTTTTTATTATTTGAAAAATATTTTTTTAAATATTTTTTTTAAATATTTTTTATTAAATATATAATTGTTTCTATTTTTGAAAATTATTGATTAATTGATTAATTGTTAATTAATTTTCAAAATGAAAACTACATTTTTGACTCGAATGAAATTTGTTTTTTTAAATCTTTTATAATTATTTATTTTTATTTTTATATATTATTTATAATTTCAATATTGATAAAATAAATAGAATTTTCAAAAAATTAAAAATTCTTACTTTGAGTTTTCGAAAATTAACACACAGTCTAAGTTATCATTTCTAAATATATTTATCTGAAACTATCAATATCGTAAATATATATTTCCTTCAAAAATTTAAAAAAAAAAAAAAAAAAAAAAAAAAAAAAAAAAAAAAAATTTTTTTTTTTTTTTTTTTTTTTTTTTTAATTTTGGTTAGAAATTATTTTTAAAAATTAATTTATTATTTCGAGTCCAAGATTTAATCATATTTATTTTTGCAAACTAATTAATTATTAATTAATAAATAAATAATATTTTTCTATGATTCATTTTAAAATAATTTAATTATAAAAAATATTTTAATGATTATAAAAAATTGTTTAATTATATTATTTTCTATAGTTCATTTTAAAATGACGACTCATTAAAAGTCTAAGATGTGGTGAAATTTGAAATATCGAGATGTTATCTCAAATATAAAAATTCTAATTACATATTGTATTTTCTAAGTTATATTTTTCCATGTCAATATAAATATATGACAAAGAAAAGTGTTCAGTGAAATATTTCAAAACGTTTTTACTGGTGATAATCATAGACTTATGACCTGATAGTCATAGATTTTCCACCTGAAGATGAAAAGTTTTCACCTGATGAGCAATTTTTCAAAAAATGAATTAGAAAACTTAGTTGATCCTTCTGTGATAATCATAGACTTATGACCTGATATTCATAGATTTTCCACCTTTCACCTGATGAGCAATTTTTC
Organism: Salticus scenicus; assembly: GCA_963930645.1. NCBI lineage: Eukaryota > Metazoa > Arthropoda > Arachnida > Araneae > Salticidae > Salticus > Salticus scenicus. The sequence continues at coordinate 12,888 of CAWVNO010002506.1, read as the reverse complement.
AAAAAATGAATTAGAAAACTTAGTTGATCTTCTGTGATAATCATAGACTTATGACCTGATAGTCATAGATTTTCCACCTGAAGATGAAAAGTTTTCACCTGATGAGCAATTTTTCAAAAAAAAATTAGAAAACTTAGTTGATCCTCTGAAAGAACAAATGAAAATACATCGCTGAATTATTTATAACGAACCGATATCTATATTGCCAAGAAAATACCGTCCGCATTCTATTTATCCGATTCATAACTGAGTAAAAGAACCGGATCAATGTCTATGTTTAATGCATCATCTATATTGCCAAGAAAATACCAAAGGACAGATAATTCATGTTATGTAATATTTTGTCGATAAAAATTATTCGAAACTTTGTAAGTTTTTACAAGAGTAGAAAATTTCATATTCTTAGCCGGATCAATGTCTATGTTTAATGCATCATCTATATTGCCAAGAAAATACCAAAGGACAGATAATTCATGTTATGTAATATTTTGTCGATAAAAATTATTCGAAACTTTGTAAGTTTTTACAAGAGTAGAAAATTTCATATTCTTAGCCGGATCAATGTCTATGTTTAATGCATCGTCCATATTGCCAAGAAAATACTAAAATTAAAATACTACGATGTTATGTAATATTTTGTCGATAAAAATTATTCGAAACTTTGTAAGTTTTTACAAGAGTAGAAAATTTTATATTCTGAGCCGGATCAATGTCTATGTTTAATGCATCATCTATATTGCCAAGAAAATACCAAAGGACAGATAATTAATGTTATGTAATATTTTGTCGATAAAAATTATTCAAAACTTTGTAAGTTTTTACAAGAGTAGAAAATTTCATATTCTGAGCCGGATCAATGTCTATGTTTAATGCATCGTCTATATTGCCAAGAAAATACCAAAATTAAAATACTACAACAAATATGAACAGGAAAAATATTTCCCTTCCCACGAAATAATAAATATGTCATTTCAGATGAAATATATATTGTTGCAGAATTTCCTAGTCCTTTTAATAGATTTTAATAAAAAATCTTTCAAATATCGATTTTTTGCCGATTCATACAATCAATGTACGATCGATGGAAAAATTATTGTTGCAGAATAATAATATTATTAATTAATAATTATTATTACCAATTAATTATTTATCTCATTATTTTTTCAAATTTATAAAACCAATATTGTTTTTTTTTATAATTTTAATAAATTATAATCCGGGACTCGAACCCAGAACTTCAACTATAATTTTTTATAGGGGGTCGAGTGCTTTAATAATTTTTCCGTCGACTGTCAGAGAAGGCTTTGCTACCACAAAATAATACATACACCTGAATTTACGGTACCTAGCAATACTTTTCATTTTAACATTAAGTGTCCCAAATAATTTTGGATTACGAAAATGGAAAATATTTTGCAAGATAAAGCCGATTTTTTAACTGGGAGCTTTAAAACTAAAGCGTAAATCGACTCTGTGAAAACTCTAAACTTGGGAAGAGGACTTTTCTGTATAACGGCGTTCAGGGGTTCACTAGTCGGCCACACCCATACTGCAACAATTTATATTTTTTCGCGACAATGGAAAATCCGTTTTATTTTAGAAATATAAATTTATATCTTTTTTCTAAATCATAACCTTTAAAATTTTTCAGTAAGAATGATTCATCAAACACCGAGGCCAATCAAAACGATAAGACTATTTTCAAATTGTTATAATAATTGTTTTCACTTTTCATAAACATAATTGTTTAAAGCGAAAGAAAAATATTTTTTATAACATGTCGGAGGAAGTCTAAACATTTATATAATTATATAAATGATTTAAAAAAAAAAAAAAAAAAAAAAAAAAAAAAAAAAAAAAAATTTTTTTTTTTTTTTTTTTTTTTTTTTTTTTTTTAATTTATTTATCAGTCAGAAAAGATTTTCGAAAATTTTAAAAATTAATTAATTTATTAATCGATTGCATTTTCTTTTTCTAAACTATTATTTGTATTTTTCAAACTTGCATTTTCTTTTTCTAAATTATTATTTGTATTTTTCAAACATGCATTTTCTTTTTCTAAATTATTATTTGCCTTTTTTAAATTGGACATTTCAGTCATTAAATTTTCGACTTGTCCTTTTAAATTTTTAATATCGGATTCTAGTTTCCAATTTCTTTCTACGATAGGTCTGGCAATTCTTAAAATTGTCTGGTCGCGCGGTCTCGGCGTCCACATTTCATCTTGTACGATTTCGTAAAAACAATTACCTCTCTCAGCCTGTTTCTTTAACCGAACCTCATCGTCATCGTTTACAATTTCAGAACACGTTTCGAAATATAATTTTCGGTTATTCATTAAATAACAAAAATGATCAGTTTTCTTTTCTGTAGGTATGAATTCCTTATCTAACGGTAAAACCAATCCGCCGGGAAGATTATAAAAATCTCCAATCCTTTGCTGATAAGTCTGACCTTTACGAATCAAAGGACTTGTCACCAACTGATCCGGTGAAATATTTTGAAAAATATCCTGATGCATTTGTTCGACGATACCACCGTCCCATTGTAAAGCCAGAGGTAGTCGAAAATCGATCGGCAATGTCTCAAAAATATAAAAATGTTTCATTTCTAAAGGACCCTTTCTATTTTTCTTACCATTTTCCGTAAAATTACAACGCGTTTGCCTCATACTCAAAGAACCCAACGTATTGACAAAGTGCATGGGCCCCTCGAATCGTTTTATCCTTTTCGACATGAAATTTCTATAAGGTTCATCTTTGGGTTTCACTTTAGGCCAAATATTTTTTTCGAAATAACCTTTCGGCGAAGAGACGACGATCATGTGTCGGTGTTGTCGATGCCAAGGTAAAATATCGTTGCCGCCGTCGCACCAGCAAGAAAAAGGTAAAGTTTTGGCACATTCTTGATTTTCCATAGCTCGAAAAAAACTCTCAAAAGCTACAGCTTTGATCATTACATGAAGCCAATCAGCTTCAAAATCTTTCGTTTCGCAATATTTTCGAACGCAGGTGGCAGCCAAATTTAAATTTGGATCTCTAAAATAGACTACCTTATTCTTTCCGCCCTCGTTGGAATTCATCGGAGAGGAATGTTCGGTAACGACGATTCTTTACACCGAGGACAATCAAAACGATAAGGCTAAACTTGTAAAATAATTATTCAATTTTAATTTGTTTTCAATAACCATAAGTTCAAAGCCAGGAAAAGGAGTTTTTGAAAAAATTCGGTAGGAATAAATATTTATATATAGTTTCAAATATACTTAAAAAAAAAAAAAAAAAAAAAAAAAAAAAAAATTTTTTTTTTTTTTTTTTTTTTTTTTTTTTTTCAATATTTGTTAGAAAAGATTTTCGAAAGTTGAATTTACCTTCGAGTCCAAGATGTAGTTGTTTTCATTTTTGAAAATTAATTAATATGTTAATTAACAAATTATTTAACTTGAAATTGATGATTGGTTAATTAACAAATTAATTAATTTTTAAAAATGAAAATGACTACATCTTGGACTCGAAGAAAAATTCAATTTTCGAAAATCTTTCTGACAAATATATATATATATATATTAAAAAAAAAAAAAAAAAAAAAAAAAAAAAATTTTTTTTTTTTTTTTTTTTTTTTTTTTTTTTTGAATTATTTAAGGAAAATAATTATATTGTTTTCAACCTTTCTTCTAGTGTTTTTATATGTTCTTCTAATTTTGCGATATAATCTTCTTGCTCTTGAAATTTTCCTTGAAATTTTTTTATATAATCATCCCGTATTCGTAATTTTTCCTCAAGTTGTTTTATATAATCGTCTTTCTGTCGTAATTTTTCTTCCAAAATTTTAATATGGGTGTTTTGCTCTTGGACTTGATTGATTAATCTTTCATTTTCCGTTCTGAGTCGACTATTTTCCGACTTCAACTCTGCTATTGAATTCTCATACAATTGATATATTTTTGATTGACTGTTTTTATTTTCCTTTTTCAAAGATGCAATTTCCTTTTTCAAATACGCATTTTCATTTTTCAAATATGCGTTTTCAATTTTCAAACACGCATTTTCTTTTTCTAAACCATTATTTGCATTTTTTAAATCGGACATTTCGGTCATTAAATTATTGACTTGTCCTTTTAAAATTTCAATGTCGGATTCCAACTTCCAATTTCTTTCTACGATAGATCTGGCAATTCTTAAAATTGTCTGGTCACGCGGGAAATTTTAGGATTAAGATCACTTTTATGTTTCTTCAAACAATATTTTTCAAAATTTATCAGTAACAGCGATTCTTTACACCGAGAACAATCAAAACGATAAAGCTTTAGTTTCAAACTTGTAAAATAATTATTCCATTTTATTTGTTTTCAATAACCATAAGTTCAAAGCCAGGAAAATGAGTTTTTGAAAATATTCGGCTGGAATTAATAATTATATATAGTTTCAAATATACTTAAAAAAAAAAAAAAAAAAAAAAAAAAAAAAAAAAAAAAATCGGAGAATACATTTTAATTTAAAATATTTTTTAGAACATGTCTGAGGAAAAGTAAACATTATTTATTTATTAAAAAAAAAAAAAAAAAAAAAAAAAAAAAAAAATACTTTTTTTTTTTTTTTTTTTTTTTTTTTTTTTTAAGGAAAATAATTATAATAATTATATTGTTTTCAACCTTTCTTCTAGTGTTTTTATATGTTCTTCTAATTTTGCGATATAATCTTCTTGCTCTTGAAATTTTCCTTGAAATTTTTTTATATAATCATCCCGTATTCGTAATTTTTCCTCAAGTTGTTTTATATAATCATCTTTCTGTCGTACTTTTTCTTCAAGTTGTCGTAATTTTTCTTCCAAAATTTTAATATGTGTGTTTTGTTCTTGGACTTGATTGATTAATCTTTCATTTTCCGTTCTCAGTCGACAATTTTCCGCCTTCAACTCCGCTATTGAATTCTCATACAATTGATATATTTTTTCTTGACTGTTTTTATTTTCCTTTTTCAAAGATACAATTTCTTTTTTCAAAGATACAATTTCCTTTTTCAAATACGCATTTTCATTTTTCAAACACGCATTTTCTTTTTCTAAACCATTATTTGCATTTTTTAAGTTGGACATTTCAGTCATTAAATTATTGACTTGTCCTTTTAAATTTTCAATATCGGATTCCAGTTTCCAATTTCTCTCTACGATCGGTCTGGCAATTCTCAAAATTGTCTGGTCGCGCGGTCTTGGCGTCCACACTTCGTCCCGTACGATTTCGTAAAAACAATTTCCTCCTTCGGCTTGCTTCTTTAACCAAACCTCGTCGTCCAGGTTTACATTTTCAGAATCCATTTCGAAATATAATTTTCGGCCCTCCGTCAAATAACAAAAATGATTCGTTTTCTTGTCCGTAGGTAGGAATTTCTTATCCAACGGTAAAACCAATCCGCCTCGAAAACCATAAAAATCTTTAATCCTCTGTCGATAAGTCTGACCTTTACGAATCAGCGGACCTTTCACCAACCGATCCGGCGAAATATTTTGGAAAATTTCTTGATACATTTGTTCGAAAATACCCCCGTCCCATTGCAAGGCCAGAGGTAATCGAAAATCGATCGGTAACGTCTCAAAAATATAAAAATGTTTATTTTCCAAAGGACCTTTTTTCATTTTCGTACCGTCTTTCATGAAATTACATCTCGATCGCCTCTTGCTCAAATACCCCAACGTATTGACGAAGTGCATGGGACCCTCGAATCGTTTTAATTTTTTCGACATGAAATTTTTATAAGGCTTATCTTTGGGTTTCACGTGTGGCCAAATATTTTTTTCGAAATAACCTTTCGGCGAAGAGACGACGATCATGTGTCGGTGTTGCCGATGCCAAGGTAAAACATCTTTGCCGCCGTCGCACCAGCACGAAAAAGGTAAAATGCCTACATCTCCTTCGCCCTCCCATTCTTCATTTTCCATGACTCGAAGAAAACTTTCAAAAGCCACGGCTTTGACCATCACTTGAAACCAATCCGCTCCGAAATCTTTCGTCTCGCAATATTTTCGAACGCAGGTGGCGGCCAGATTTAAATTTTCGTCTCTGAAATAAACGACCTTATTCTTTTCGCCCTCGAAACGCCTCAGATAGGAATGTTCGAATGCTGCCTTTGGTAAAAGATTACGGATACTTTCATCGTGATTGAAAAGAAATCTCGAAACGCATAAAAAATCAGTGTTTAAAAACTTCAAATTTTCCATTTCTTGAAAAGAGGATGTCGGTTCATCGGTAGAATTCGTCGATACTGTAGTGGGTTTCGTCACCTTTGAATAAGTTGTCTTTACAGCAATGAAATTTCTAAAGCAAGCCAATAAATGATCCGTATGACGATATTTTTTCTTAGGCTCCCATGTCACAGCTCCCAGACACCACACGCAGCCAATTTTAGGATTAAGATCACGTTTATGTTTTTTCAAACAATGCTTTTCAAAATCTTTCGGTAAAAACGATCCTTTACACAGAGGACAATCGAAACGGTAAGGTTTTAATTTCAAATTTTTGCGATAATGGCTTAATTTTTTTTCACTTTCTAGGACCATAATCATTCAAAGCCAGAAAAAAATTATTTATGAAAAGAGTCTCAGTTAAAAATAAATATTTATATATATTTTCAAAAAAAAAAAAAAAAAAAAAAAAAAAAAAAAAAAATTTTTTTTTTTTTTTTTTTTTTTTTTTTTTAACTCGATATTATCAACAAACTTATTAATAGATTAACGAAAAATCATGCAAATTATTTGATTAAATCGAATATTAACAAATGAAAAAAAAAAAAAAAAAAAAAAAAAAAAATTTTTTTTTTTTTTTTTTTTTTTTTTTTTAACTCGATATTATCAACAAACTTATTAATAGATTAACGAAAAATCATGCAAATTATTTGATTAAATCGAATATTAACAAATGGAGGGTACCCCGTGTAAGCCCAATAATCGGCGACTCTTTCAAGTTTTGGAGAGAAAAGATTTTTGAAAATTTAATTTTCCTTCGATCCAAGATGTGGTCGTTTTCATTTTTGAAAAATTAACTATTAATTAATAGTTAATTAATAGTTAATTAATAGTTAATTAATAGTTAATGATTTTAATTTTAATTTTATTTTTTTATAAAAAAACTGCATTTTTTAAATATTGTATGATATATAACTAATGACTAAAACAAATTACAAGTTAACATATTTTTATTTTAAACCAATATTGGTAATACATCAAATATAAAAAAATGGGTCGAACAAGGCATCGTTAAAGGTTAAAACGTAAAAAGACAAAAGTCTTTTTTGAACCTTTAACGATACCTTGTTCGACCCATTTTTATCATTTATTTATTATTTTACAAATACAATATTTACAATACAACGTTATTATATAATATAATACAACATGCACATAAAAAAAATATATGAAAATTTTTAGAAAAATCATCATTTTCAAATATTCAATTTCATATTTTACAAATCTAAAAATGGTCCTCTATCGAACATATAGGTTTCTTTGACACCATTATCCTTATCCAACAGTCTATAATTAACTTGTATCTGTTCTGCCCAAATCGATTCCATGGGATACATGTATCTCTCTTCTTTCTGACATTCATCGCAGTTTCCATCGATGCACTCCATAGTAATTCCTCTATTATAATATGAGCGTATCAAAAAATGTTCGTCGTAAGGATCATAAAAGTCTTTCAAAATAGTCGTTTCTCCTAAACTGTACTGTTCGGAATCCCAATACATTATTTTCGATTTATGATCGACAGCTAGAGTTTGACGGCCAGTCGTCAAAACATAATATGTTAAACTTTCAAAATTTTCAATGGGTCGATACTTTTCCGCAAATTCATTCTGGAAATACGATATTATGTCTGTCGTTTTCAAATTTTTCGAATACATTTGTTCTACGGGTTTTGTCATATCCCCGATGTTCAAATACGGAAAAGGCAAATAAGTATCGTCCGGATAGTATGGTTTGAAAAATCCAAAATGTCGTATGCATATAGCCATGTTTTTCAAATCCGTGTACACGTAGCACGGTTCGCTGTCTGGGTCGAGATACCATCCGTATTTGACCATCCGAGTGATTTCTAAAAATTGACTTTCAAACGATGTCCATGCAGATGGATGGAATATCATGTTCTCCAATTCGGATATATGAGATAGTCCGTTAATTTTATCGAAGAACGAAACATATTTTTTCAAAATGTTTATCTTGACATCAAAAGGCAAGTTCAAAAACGGAAACGATTCTGTCATCTCGGTCATGGTCAGATTCCAACTTTTTCAAAAAAAATATCACACACACAAATTTTTTTTTCTTCAAAGTAAAAGAAAAAAATATATTAACTTTTCAACTACACGCAGCAGCATAAAATGAAATACTGAATCGATCTGAGTCTCGTTCTTCCTTTTTATATGATTTAATCTCAAACTAAAACCTATTTTTTTTTTCTCGTGTGCAAAAGAGTGATCCGATAACTTTCTGTGAAAAACATGTAACCTTTTAAACTTTTGACTTTTAAAAGGATCTGATAATATGAGATTACGATTTGACCTCAAAAAGAAATAAGATTAGATTTTTTATCTTTCTGGGAAAAACATGCAACCTCTTAAACTCGAACCATTTCATCATGACCCGATATAGATTGAGCAATCTTTTTTCTCTCAAAGCACTTAAAGATACGAGGAAAACTCAAACCATTTTATCATGACGTTGATAGATTGGGGTTAAGCAATCTTTTTTCTCGAACCACTTAAAGATATCATGTTGATAGATTAGGGTTAAGCAATCTTTTTTCCTCGAACCACTTAAAGATATGACCTGATTATTTTAAGCGTGAGAAACAGATAATGTATAAAAGAAAAAATATTTTTTTTAAAGGAATGAGGTCAGATGATTATTTTTTTTTCAAGTATGTAACCCGATTATCTAAACATTAAATTTTTTTTTCTTTTTAATCTTCTATAATGTATTCCATATCTTTCAACTCTTCTCTTACTCGATCGCACATTTCCAACAAACAAGTTTGTTTTTTATTTTGATGATACAAAGCATAGTTTCGTACTTTTGTCCGAAAGTTTTTAACGATTTGAAATAATTGGTGAACGTCACTCTTTTCTTCGTCGTACATGTCCGAATTTATTAAGCCGAAATATTTATCGGTAACCCATAAAATATAAGAAAAACAATATTGAATCCACGATTTGGATAACCTACCCAAATGTAAAGATAAATATTTTGTATATTTTTCTAACAGTTTGAGAGCCAAAGGTATATTTAAATTGTCTAATAAAGCGGCATTTATTTTTTTCTGTAAACGGTCAAACATGAAAAGTTCAGATTCACCCGTGTTTTTCGCTTCACGTAAATATATTTTAATTTTAATTAAATGTTGTATAAACGCATTATAAGATTTTTGAGCCCACATCATTTCTTTTTCGTTAAATTCCATCGGTTTAGCATACGGATGTCTCAAAAACATATATCGGATAGCCAATGGAGAATAACCTTTTGAAATTAAATCATCGATAGTTATAAAATTTTTCAAACTTTTAGACATTTTTTTACCGGCAATTTGCAAATGTCCAGTATATAAACAAAAATGTACCCACGGGTCTTCATTAAAATAAATGCGACCCAAAGTTATTTCATTTTCATGATGAGGAAACATCAAATCGATTCCTCCCAAATGAATGTCTACGTATTTTCCAAAATATTTAGCGGCTAAAGCAGCACATTCCAAATGCCATCCCGGCATACTATACCGTTCCTTTCCGTCGCTATCGATCCAACGTTTCGATTTCCATAAAACAAAATCTCTCGGATTTTTTTTTCCTTCTTTGAGTTCGAGTTTATTATCCCGATTTTCTAAATTTGGAAAAACGCGTTTTTTTTCCAAACATTTACTGGAATCTAACAAAATATCGTTATCGGAAAAGTATATAAAATCTTTTAAGCCCTTCGATACAAAATCGGACATAAATGAAAGATGTTCGGTAACCCTAGGTGTATAACACGGATACATAATATTTAACTCATTCATGGTTTCAAAAAATATTTTTTCATATTTTTTGGCAATTTCCAAACCTCCTTTTTCGATAATTTTATCATCCAAATCAGTTATATTCATTAACATGCGTACCGAATAATTCAAATGATGAATGAGAAATCTTTGAAGACAATCCGCAAAAATATAGGTTCTTGCATGTCCCAAATGAGGTAGATCGTAAACGGTAGGACCGCAAACGTATAATCGAACGACGGAAGGGTCCTGAGAATGAAATATTTCTTTAGTATTTGTTAAAAAATTGAATAATTGAAATTGTTTATCCATGATGAATACCAAAATTTGTTTTTGCAATCTCTTTTAAAGAATATTTTGGAAAAAAAAAAAAAAAAAAAAAAAAATTTTTTTTTTTTTTTTTTTTTTTTTTATTAGATTTTTTTTCAAGTCCAAGATATTGTTGTATTAATTATTTAATGTTTAAAATATTGGTATAATAAGACTTGCCTTTTTTCTCAAAAAATATTTTTTTAAATATAATATGACATATTAACCATAAAATATAAAAGAATAATTTTTTTAATAAGCGAATAAACATAGTTTTATTTTAAACTGATATCGGTAATTTTTTCTAGACTCGATTAAACACCAATATTTTAAACTATCGTTACATGAATATTTATCTAGTTTTTTTTTATAATTCAAAATAATGGATAAATTTTTCTTGTAAAAAAATCCATGAATTTCCTTTTAAAGTTTATTTTTCTGTCGAATACATTTATTTAACATTTTATCAAGTTTTTCTTTGCTTATCTCAAATGAAAACTCGTATGTTAATGGATCATCATCCAAAACCGATTCTATACAACCTACGGGTGTTCCGAATGGATGTATTCCCTTAGACAAGTCACGCTGAATGCAATCGAATAACCCAGAATGATACAAAAATGTCATCAACGTAAGGGAAGCCTTTTCGAACAAGCTATTTATATTATCGCCGAATTTAATTATGCATTCTGATATAAATTTTCCGGCAAAAATTAAACATTCTAAAATTAAGGTCTGATAACAATCATGATTGTGCCACGAAATGGGTGCGAAAGAGTTTTTGTTATTTATTAACAAATTTTTAATTCGTGGCGACACCGTTTCGGATTTTACAATTTCTTCTAATTTTTCTTTTAATATGGAAATCGCGTCTTCGACAGTATTAACAACTGAAATATCAAAATGGATAATTAGGGGAGAAGGAATTAAAAAGTATTCTTTAAAAAGTCTTAAAATTGAAAGACCCATAATGTGTTCCCTGGCTTTGTATGATGGATCTTTTATGTGATTTATTTCATCAATCAACATTTGATTATTTAATTTTTCCCAATTTGACATGCGAACACATAGTGCAAATAATCGGTGGAAAATATTCATAAGATTATCATGATAGTTTAAAAAATCCAAAAAATCTTCCAAATTTTTTTCCATGATGAAAATAAATTATGAATTAAAGATTGATATGAAACTTTTATCATATTTATATACACAGATTGCATTTATATTTAAAAAAAAAAAAAAAAAAAAAAAAAAAAAAAAAAAAAAAAAATTAATTTTTTTTTTTTTTTTTTTTTTTTTTTTTTTTATTCTGAATAATAACCAGAATCATTTTCTTCTTCTTCTTCTTCTTCAATTCCTACTATTTCTTCAGGATATCTCCAAATAGGTATTCTATTAATATTTGGTAAAGACATTAAGAATTTTCGATATTTGGAAAAACGCTTAGGTTGATGATTTGCATAGAAATATTCATCATAACATTGCTTAATCTTTCTTTTTCGGCTATTCATTTTTGTTTGTCAAAATGATCGATTCTTATTCTTTCAACTATATTTATAAAATAAATTATATTTATAAAATAATACTAAAAAAAAAAAAAAAAAAAAAAAAAAAAAAAAAAAAATTTTTTTTTTTTTTTTTTTTTTTTTTTTTTTTTTTATAACAATATTTGAATAATTCAAGAAAATAAAAGTTATCCAATTACTTTAATATTGCCGCGATGATACATCATAGTTGCAACTTCTATGCCTGGACAAGGGTAAGGTAACAATTTTGATCGTACGTGAGAATGATAAACTTTCGGGACACTTTTTATCTCTTTTATAGGCAATACAATTTTTTTTACATAAGGATAACCACAAACATTTTTGAAAAATCGATATTGTGAATGTCCTCGAACATACAGAGTAGGAGAAATCAGTTTGTTAGGTGAAATATGTTCGAGTAATTCTTTCAACCATCTATTAGGTTGCAATTTTTTTTCGTAAATCATACGCGAAGAAATAGAAGGGAAAACTGATTTGGGATCGTTTACTAAATTTTTATTGTTATAAAAACGATCCTTGTTAAATACTCTCGATTTGGTGTTTGCTAAATCTCTTAAATTTAAACGATAATATTTGGGTAAAGGTGCTATTCGAAATATTTCTACTTTTTCCGGATGATTGCAGAAAGCAATTTCTAAAGGAAAATGAGATTTTCCATCTCTCATAGTTACCCAGAAAGCTTCGGCAAACAAAAATTTTTTTTCAAACATGATTTATTTTACCGAGTCGAAAATATTTTTCAACATGAAAATTGAAAAGAGAAATAGAATTATCCTTTATATATTTTATTTTTCAAAAAAAAAAAAAAAAAAAAAAAAAAAGAAAAAAAAAAAAAAAAAAAAATTTTTTTTTTTTTTTTTTTTTTGAGGAAAATATATTTACATATCTAATTTATGAGGTAATTGTTAATACTTTCTTGTGATAATCCTCTATTAAATTTAATGTTGATTTTAATTTAGCAATATATTCATCACGTACATCAGATGAACAAACCTTTGGAGAATAACTCGC
>CAWVNO010002505.1:0-89000 GCA_963930645.1 Salticus scenicus | reverse complement strand
CCCCAACGGCTTACATGTTCATAAACGATGCAGGCGACGCCCGCTTCGCTGGTCCCTACTTTTATATGAATCACTATAATTACTGAATTCTCAGAATTGCAATAATTTTTATCACGTGAAAAAAAAAGAGAAACAAAATCTGATTAGGAAAAATGTCACACCGGGTTCTCACTGCCTTCCCAAAATGTTCTAACTCTTATTTCTATTTTTTCCCCCTTTGCCCCACCCCCACCCGTCTATACGATTAATTTTACAAATTCGAAAATATCTGCAATCGATTTGTAAGTATCATACACCTCTATGCACCAGTTTTGAACGATCTATCTCTATTTTTATTTTTTTGCCTCTCCGCTCCCTCCCTCCTTCCCACCCCTCCCAATAATTTTAAAAATTCAAAAATATCCTCAATCGATTTGTAGGTATCGAAAACCTCTAAGTACCAATTTTGAATGATCTATTTTTTTTTTTTTTTTTTTGCCCCTCCGCCCTCCCCCCTTCCCGGCCCTTCTAATAACTTTACACTTTCGAAAATATCCCCATTCGATGCAGGCCTCTAAAACCTATCTGTACCAATTTTGAATGGCCTAAATGTATTTCTATTTGTTTTTGCCCATAGCCCCCTTTACCGCCCCTCCTAATAATTTTACAAATTTGAAAATATCCCCAATCGATTTGTAAGTATCGAAAACCTCTATATACCAATTTTGAACGATCTAACTCTATTTTTATTTTTTTGCCCCCTCTCCCCTCCCCCTTCTCACCCCTCCTAATAACTGTACACTTTCGAAAATATCTCCCTTCGACTTGCAGGCCTCTAAAACCTATCTGTACCAATTTTGAACGGCCTAACTGTATTTCTATTTGTTTTTGCCCATAGCCCCCCCCCCCCTTACCGCCTCTCCTAATAATTTTTACAAATTCGAAAATACCCGTAATTGGTTTGTAAGTATCGAAAACCTCTATAAACCAATTTTGAACGAACTAACTCCATTTTTATTTTTTTGCCCCCCTCCCCCTTCTTGCCCCTCCTAATAACTTTACACTTTCGAAAATATCCCCATTCGACTTGCAGGCCTCTAAAACCTGTCTGTACCTGAACGGCCTAACTGTATTTCTATTTGCTTTTGCCCATAGCCCCCCCTTACCGCCCCTCCTAATAATTTTTACAAATTCGAAAATATCCGTAATTGGTTTGTAAGTATCGAAAACCTCAATAAACCAATTTTGAACGAACTAACTCCATTTTTATTTTTTGCCCCCCCTCTCCCCTCCCCCCTTCTCGCCCCTCCTAATAACTTTACACTTTCAAAAATATCCCCATTTGACTTGCAGGCTTCTTAAACCTATCTATACCAATTTTGAACGGCGTAACTGTATTTCTATTTGTTTTTGCCCCATAGCCCCCCTTACCCCCCCTCCTAATAATTTTACAAATTCAAAAATATCCGCAATCGATTTGCAAGTATCTAAAACCTCTATGTACCAATTTTGAACGATCTGACACAATTTTTATTTCCCCCCTTCTTGCCCCTCCTAATAACTTTACATGATCGAAAATATCCCCATTCGACTTGCAGGCCTACAAAACCTATCTGTACCAATTTTGAACGGCCTAACTGTATTTCTATTTGTTTTTGCTCTATAGCTCCCCCCCTTGCTGCCCCACCTGGGGTCTGAACTTCTAAATTTCCAGAAATTGGTTTTTAGATAGTTGCATTAGCTATATTTTAGAGCAAAAATTTCATGTATATTTATTTTTTCTGTTTGAGATATATAGGATTATGCGAAATCACGTTTTACGCATGTGAAATCCCGTTTTGCCCCCCCCCCCTTGGGGACTGAATTTCAAAAATTCCAGAAACTGATTTTTAGACATTTGTATTAGGTATATTATTAAGCAAAAATTTTACAGATATCTGTTTTTTTGTTTGAGATATGAAGGATTTTGTGAAATTACGTTTTGCCGCCCCCCTCCCCCCCTTGGGGGGTGAATTTTGTAAAATCCCTTGCGGCATTGTGTTTCTCGGGTTGTAAACATTAACCGTGCCGAATTTTGTCCTGGTCAGTGAAACGGCCTATACTTGGGGAATGCCTAACCTGACAGCGTTACAGATAGTATGAAGACCTTTTTACTCACTTGGCGTTAATTAGGTTACTAAAACGGGCGATTTAGCAATGATTTCGGAAATTTTTTTTCCGATTGAAGTTATATATTTTTAAAGAGTATATATATTTTTTCTTTCTTTGGAAATGAATTCACTCTAAAAATTGGTTACTTACAATCTTTTGTAGATCTATATTACTACAAATTGAGTAGTATACTTAATTTTTACCTTAAGAAAAATAAAGAAAGAAAGAAAATAATAATAATACATAAATGTTTTGAAAAAGAAAAAAATATGTATATGATTTAAATATTGTCTTCTAACGTATAGTATAATTTTGCAGAATAGAAATGTATTTGACTGAATGTGTTGCTATGGAAAACTGGTTTAGTATAAAAAACAAAAACAAAAAACAGATGTTTAACATTTGTGAAATAACAAAATGTAATAGATTTTCAATTTGCATTATCATTTATAGGTAAAACAGTAAATTTTAAAAGTAGTAGGAAAATGAGAGAATGGAAAAAGTTTAATGCTTTCATGAAAATTTTAACAGTAAAAAAAAAAAATTGTATACATATATATTTTTTAAAATAAGTAAAAAAAAATATAGTGAATTTTCATATGCAGAGGCAATTTCCTTTTGCAATTTGTTTATGCATTTATTTGTCTTTATGAACCAATTTTTTATATTAGATATGAATATGAAAATTTTTGTATTCATTTCTCAATAAAGTTACTCAACTCACAATTTATGTGAAAGAGAAATGAATTTTAATTTACCAATAAATATGATTTTTCTTGATGTCTTTATTCAATGTTGACAAACATACCTTCATGAATACTATTTTAAAAATATTGAGTTGAAACATTCATTTTCATAACATGTTTAGGAGAATGGATTGTGATTTTTATAGATAAGAAAAAGCGAAATTGTTGTGCTATTCGATTCTTTGGACTATGAATGAGAACATGATAGCATTTTTCAATTTATTTCCATGTATGCAGTGGATAAGAATGTTTTGATATTAATGTGATATTAAAAAAATAAAGAAATAAAAAATAAAGAAATAAAGAAATCTTAAAATTTTCGGAAACAATGCTTCCAAACATTTTTTTAAGGACGTAAGGACTATTTTTTTTTTTCTTTTTTCCTTTGGCCTAGTTAAAATATATATATATTATAAATTGAGAGATAATGTTAGACAGAAATTTATATTGTAATTGTTTCTAAGGTATGTTTCTAAGGCAATTTAGCGATGATTTGGGAAAGTTTTTTTTTTTTTTTTCAATTTAAGTAAAAATATTTTTTCAGAGTATATTTTTTAGTTTCTTTGGAAATGAATTTACACTAAATTCATTACTTACAATTTATTGTGAATCCATATTACTGCAAATTGAGTAATATACTAAATCTTACCTTGAGAGAGAGAAAAAAAAGTTTAAATACTTAAAAAAAAAAAAAAAGTTAAAAAAATTAAAGTTTAATATTTTGAAAAAGGAAAGTAAATAAATAAATATTATCTGTATGTATATTTTTTTGTCTGTTTTCTTTAAAGAGAAACTTATTTATTTATTTTTTAATATATTTTAAAAATATTTCAAATATATTTTGGCAGAAAAATTATTTTTTCAAAAGATTTAAACTGTGATTTATAAATGGCAGAATCTTCTGAGGAGAAAATGAACAAAAAGTTCTGAATGAAGAAAAGATAATAGATTTTCAATTTGCATTATTATTTACCCATTAATCAGTAAATGTTAAAAGCAGTAAAAAAATGAGAAAGTGGAAATAATTTAATGCTTTTATGAAAAACTTAAAACTTTAAAAAAAATATTAATTTAAAATAAATAAATAAAGTGAATTTTCATATGCAGAGGCAATTTCTGTTTACAATTTGTTTATACATTCATTTTGTCTGTACCCCGATTTTTTATGCTAAATGTGAATATGAAAATTTTTATATTCATTTCTGAATAAAGTTAAGAAACTCACAATTCAAGTGAAAGGAAAACGAATTTTAATATACTTATAAATATGATTTTTCTTGATGTCTTTATTTAATACTGATAAACACATACCTTTGCGATTGCTATTTTTAAAAAACTGAGTTGAAACATCTATTTTCATAGCATTTTTATGAGGTTGGATTGAGATTTTTTTAGATAAGAAAAAGGGAAATGTTTCGTTATTCAATTCTTTGAAATATGAATGAAAGCATGACATTTCATGCATTTTTCAATTTATTTTGATATATTGAATGAATAATGCTTTGATATTAACGAGATATTAAATTTAAAAGCAATCTTAAAATTTTCAGAAACAATGTTTCCAAACTTTTTTTGAGGACGATTTCTTTCAGTCAGCATAGACTAAATAAAAACGATTTATCTTTTTATTTTATGATTTTTTTTATTATTATTTATTTTTTCTTTTGGCACAGTTAAAAAAATATATATATATGTATTAAAGGTAAAATTGAGAATATGTTCGAGAGAATTTTTCAGAAATTTATATAGTAACCGTTTCAAAGGGCTGCAATTTATAAACAAAGTTAAGAAACCCCCCCCCCTTTTTTTAAGGATATTTGTATATTTAAATCGAAAAATAGCTATTGTAGTAAATTATGTAGAGCAATTGCAGAAAATGAGTGAAAATCCCGTCATACTTGATTACTGAAAACCTTAGCAATTGAATCAATACCAATTTTATAGCCATTTGAAATTATATATCTGAAAATAAAATGTTTTTGACTTTTGTGTAGCTTTTGGGAGAACTTCGAGGCATTTTTATGAATATAGGAGGCTTGTCAGAAGTACAGTTTCATGGATACACAATAAATAAATAGGCTTCTTTCACAAAATTATACTATGTGTAGGACAGAATTTAAATTTCATGTCAATTCACTTGACCACTATCAGCCTTTATTTATTTATTTATTTTTCATTTAATTTAAACATAATGGTTGTTAAATAATATAGTTTTTATTCACTCGATGAAATTATTTTACCAGCTAAATACAAAGAATTATAAGTAATAATTCTATTCAATGTAAGCTTTTTCTAATCAAAATTTTTTATAATGATATCTTTAAAAGTAAATATTTTAAACTACAATATAGAAATTGCTACAGAACTGCTCTATATATGTTTAAAATTTTGTAATTTCTAATTGTACTTAAGAAGAAGGAAGATACGAAATAAATTTCAATTTCCATTTTTCGATATATTTACACGTTTTGAGATTTCCTTGCATTTCAATTAACTGAAATTGATTACTTAGTTTTTAAAAAATGGATTTATTATTCTATCTTCTGCATGTATAAGAAGAAAATATAAGATTTGGATAAACGTTTTTTCCGGTTTTCGATGAATTTACATGTTTTGAGATTTCCTTGCGTTTTAATTAACTGAAATTCTCTACTCATTTTTAAAAAGTAGATTTATTACTAGTTTCTGCGTACTTAAGAAGGAAGATACAAAATAAATTTCGATTTTCATTTTTCGATCTATTTACACGTTTTGAGGTTTCCTTGCATTTCAATTAACTGAAACTGCTTACTTATTTTTAAAAAAGTGGATTTATTATTCTATCTTCTGCATGTATAAGAAGAAAATATAAGATTTGGATAAACGTTTTTCCGGTTTTCGATGAATTTGCACGTTTTGAGATTTCCTTGCATTTTAATTAACTGAAATTGACTATTTATTCTTAAAAAAGTGGATCTATTATTTTACCTTCTGCATATATAAGAAGAAAGTATAAGATTCAGAAAAATTTAGATTTCAAGTTTTCGATGATGTTACAAGTTTTGAGATTCCCTGAACTCAAATTGACCATTTTTAAGTTCTTTTTTTTTTTTAGTTTGAACACTGTATTTCATGTGCCTATCGGCCAACAGGGATCACTGCTGTGCTGCAATTTAATTCCGTTTATGAGAAGGCAGTTGTTTTGCTTTGCTTTGCAAAAAGTTATTGATCTTCAACCACTGGGTGATACTAGTATATAAATATAATACAAATTCCAATTGTTATAAAACTATTACAAAATATGAATTCAATATATATATATATTAAAAAAAAAAAAAAAAACTTTTCATGATATGGTAAGTAGATAAAAAATAAAATAAAAATGGCAGGTAATTGACCTTTACCAAAAATAAATTCAAAAACTGGCGTACAGACAATAGCAAGAAATTAAAACTTCTTCACACACCATAAATTTTAAATCAGCACAACCGGTTTCGAAAGGACGTAGCCTTTCTTCATCAGGTGCAAACACATGTAACTGCCTTGGAGGCAAAAGCAAGCCTCCAAGGCAGTTGCACGTGTGGAGGTTGCTTTTGCCTCCAGGCAAAAGCAAGGAGACTCTTGCTTTTGCCTCCAAGGCAGTTGCACGTGTTTGTACCTGATGAAGAAAGGCTACATCCTTCGAAACCGGTTGTGCTGATTTAAAATTTATGGTGTGTGAAGAAGTTTTAATTTCTTGCAATTGACCTTTAGAATACCTATGAGTTATGAGGGTTTCAAATTAATATTACTCTACAACCGAGAAAGTTAATTCGATGGCAATTCTAAAGAAAGTTTATAAACAGTATTTCTACTGTGCATTTCTTATTCACTGAAATTAATTTAATTACAACTATATCGCTATCAATGACTGACAGGACTATTAGTAAATGAACTTTCTTTATACTCAGGCATGGGAATTAGGCGCAAAACTCATACTAATATTTATTTTTAAAAATTCTGTATATAAGTGAATCATTGATATACATATAGAGATAGATAGATAGATAAGTTATGACTTCTGCGAAAAATTTTATTAATCATCTACATTCTAATTACAACTTCATTTTTCTTAAGCTTTTATTTTTATTATAATTATGTATCTTAATGATATACTTTATAAATAAATGACATATCACCTATTAGCTCTCTTAAAATGTGATTTTGAAATAATTAAATCTTAAAATAGAAAGAATAGAGGACAAACTATTCAGAAGTATACTTAAAAGTAATGGTATAAATTAAAAGAAACACAAAACATTGTGTTGATATTTATGCATTTTTTTTTTTAATAAAAAAAGATTTGGAAGTAATATACCAGAAAAATATAAATATATATATATAGAAAACACTCCCCACTTGTATACATTAAAATTGGTGCTCATTTGTCTTTAAAAAGCAGCAAATATCTATTTTCCTTCTCTTGAAAGAAATATCGCAATATATCACCAATATCGATATTAACTTGATGATATATCGCGATATTTAATTTCTGATATCGTCCAGCTCTAATGTAGATATAATAATAATTATATATATAATAATTATACTTATAATTATTATCCTACATAATATTTATTATATACAATAATGTCAAGTAAGAAAATATAAGTAAAAAAATATATTATTTTTTAAAAGTGAAAAATTTTATTAGATTAAAAAAAAAAACCCAATAAAACCCACTTGAGTGTAGGTTTTATTGGGGTTTTTTAAGTGAGTAAAACCAAAAAAAAACCACCCGGATTTTTTTTTTTTTTTTTTTTTTTTTTTTTTTGGGGGGGGGGGGGGGGGGTTGGACAGGTCCGAAACCCTGTAAAGATAAGATATACCATAACATGGGGCTTGGGCCCCTTTATCTCTAGTATTTTTAAAGCACTTTTACTGTTCTTTGTGATGCAAAATGAAAAAATGTCAGATTCTACGTTTAAATGAATTTTTATCTGTCAATGAATTAATTGTCCTCAAAATTTGCCATTCTAAGTGTGATGTGCATGAATGTATGTGCCCCCTCCCGTCCTCGGGGGAGATCTTCTCAAAGAATCGTAAGCTTATATTTATGAGAGTTTTTCAGAAAACCACAGAAATTTTCAAATAGCTATGCTATTTAAAAGTGTAACCTTAGCATGAATCCAGAATTTCTCCCCCCCCCCCCCTCTTCTTTGAGAAAAGAATCTTTCAACAACTGGTGTGGCTTGCTGCTTTAAAATTAATTTTTGTATAATTGCAACAGATAGCAGATATGCATTCAGTCTGTGTTTTGCATGGAAAGCAATAATTATGCTGCATGTAACAGTCATGAACTTCTCTAAATAATTAAAAAGTGTATGTCTACAAAAGTTTTGAATGACAAAATAAAACATGTTTTAATTAAATTATAAGCTTTAAAGTTTATTTGGAGTTTTAGACAAAAGTTTTCCGGCCAGGGGCCCTGCTGCCTTCAATGCTTGTGTGATAGTCTACGAAATAAAAAGAAACAAATTCTAAACTTTTAGAAGATTTAGATTTTAATTAAAAAGAAACTAACAGAAGAAAATAAAAAGTTAATAATTGAGGAAAAATGGATGAACAACAAACCTACAATTTAAAATCATGTACCTAATACAGCACGTATATTTAGCAAATTTAAAGATCATAAGAATTACTCTAAATTTTACTAAATAGTAAATAAAAGAGAAAGTCCAACTTTCCTTCAGAATATATATATGAAAGACATTTACTGTGAAATCCTCCTCCCTTCAAAACATAGCTTAAGTTCCACCGGCAACTTTATAAGAAAACTAGGAGAAATTAAAATTAATGAAAATAGCACTATTGGGAATTTTGATGGCATTAAATTGTTCCCATCAACTAACATTAACAAATTATAAATGAAATTATGAAAAAAAAGAAATATAGATAAAACTAAATCAGCGCAACATTAATACAACTAATTCCCAATGAAAATTACTTTAGATTTAAAAAAATTTAAATTAAAGACTTTTTCTAGACACACTAAAAGGTATGAAAAGATTAAAATGAAGTGTTTCCACCTAAATTTCATACTTTAGTTAATTTTCAAAAATTTAATTGTCGTGTCAAAAAATTGTTATAACCCCTGGATTCAGATAAATCGTACCTTTCATTTGGTACCAAATTTGTAACAAGCCACGTACTTTTTAAAATGAAGTGTTGCCACCTAAATTTCATACTTCAATTTATTTTTAAAAATCTAATGGTCGTGTCAAAAAACTGTTTGCACCCCTGTATTCAGAAAAATTGCCCCTTTCATTTGGTACCAAATTTTTAATAATAGGTCTGATATTCTAATTTATTTTCCCCTTTTTCATTTTTAACTCGGATTCGGCAGAAGGTTTATGACACAGAAAGTAAGATTAAAAAAAGAAAAAAAGAAAAAGGGGGATGGGGGAGTCCCAATGAAATCCAATTATTCAGGTTCATCACTGAATTAAAACTTACTTTAACAGAAGAAATAATTTTTGAAATTTTAAAGATGAAATTAAGTGTTGGTTTAAATACGCCGATGATGTTTTTGCTGTCATCGACAAAAACATAAAAATTCCCGATAACGACCATCGGGACATCGTCGATCTCAGGAGTAATGGCAGAATTTAAATTAAGACAGATGAAAAATGAACATATTATAAAAAATTTTAAAGAAATAAAATGTTGGTATAGGTACGTAGATGATATATTTGCAATAATAAAAAACACTTCCCCCCCAAAGAATACACTTAAAAAACTCAATGAAATAGATCCAGACATTAAATTCACTCTTGAAATCGAAAATGAAAACATTAAATTTTTTGGATGTTACTGTAATAAAAACCCCAGAATTAAACTTTGAAACTACGATATATCGAAAACAAAACAATAGTAATAAAATTATAAAAGCAGATATAAAATTGCAGCTATACAATATTACATAAATCGTGCAATAAATATATGTTCCAACGAAACCTTACTAAAACAAGAACTTCAAAAAATTACTGAAATATGTCAAAATGCAGGTTATAAAAAGCACCTAATAAATAAATTGTATAGAAATAGATTAAAAAAACTTGACAATATTAATAACGCACAAAAACCTAAACAAAAATACATCCCCCCAATTCCATATAATAAAGGTGTAAGTAATAAAATAAAAAACGAAGCCGCAAAATTAAACATAAATAAACCAATAAAACCCAATAGCAACATATTCCAAAGAATCAGAAATGATAAAGACGAAATCCACTTTTCAGAAACCGCAGGAATTTATAAAATTAATTACATCAATGAAAATAAAACAACTGGATGCTATATAGGCATGACGAAACAGAAAATAAAAACACGGATAAAAGAACACAAAAGTGATATAAAATACAAAAAGTCCTTTTTCGGCAAGCTTAAAGGCAAAGGTAGATTCCTTTACGTTAATGTTACAAAAGAAAAGAAATTTTACATATGCATTAACACATACTTAGCCAATGGCTTTGTTCCCACACATTGCATTATTTACGTCGCTATTCTGTTTTTAAGAAGTGTAATTATCAACTAGTTGGCATAGGTGGGCTCTGCTCAGTGCCCCATCATATGTATGTTCTCATAAATTTCTTGTACAGGACATATTATATTCATGTTAAGAGAAATGAATTTGACCAAACGCTTGACACAGTGACAAAACGAAATCCTCGCCTAATAGGCTACCCACCATTCATTTCAATATATTTATCTTATTCTAATCTATTAATTTATTTTATTGGGATCAATTTCGTAGTTTATTTTCATGCTACTATTTCCAATGCAACAATCCCAAAAATGCATATTTATATGAAATATCGCCCCATTTTGGTATGTTGATAAAATCTTAAATTTCGAATAACTTACGAAATTTTCCTATTAGAGTATTCGTAGTCCATCATGTTCATACAAGTATCATAAATGTTATTTTGAAATTGTCTGATATATTTATGATCCTCAAAATGGACACGTTTATGCTCGATTTTGCCTTATTCTGCCATTTTAAGTAAATCGTAAATTCCAAATAACTTACGAATTTTTTAAATTGGAAAATTCATATTCTATGGTATTCATGTCAGTATCCTAAATAATATTTCAAAAGGGGTCTGACATCTTTATGATGAAAATATCCCTCAAGATTGACGTTTGTGTAAAATTTTGCCCTATTCTGTTATGATAAGAAATTCGTAAAATTCTAATAACTTACGAAATTTTTATATTGGAAAATTCATAGTCAATAATATTCATACCAGTATCCTAAATAATATTTCTAAAGTAGTATAACATCTTTACAATGAAAATATCCCTCAAAATTGACGTTTATGTGAAATTTTGTCCTATTCTGCTATGTTAAGAAATTCGTAAATATCCAATAACTTGCGAAATTTTCAAAGTAGCATGTTTATAGTAACTGATGTTCATTCCAGCATCAAAACTGATATTTTAAAACAGGTCTGACATTTTTACAGCAAAAATTTTTCATTTAATGCAAGTTTAGCTGAAATTTTGCCCTATTCTCCCATGTTAAGAAAATCGTAAATTTCAAATAACTTACGAAGTTTTTTAATTCGGATGTTGCAAATAAATAGGGTTCTTGCCAGTGTCAAAAGTAATATTTTAAAACTGATTTGACCTCTCTGCAACAATTTGTTCTTGAGATATCGTGTACAAAGGCTAACACACTAACGGGCTAACAAACTAACAGACACCCTACAGACGGACACCATACAATTTTTGTCATTTTCAGATTCCTCACACCTGAAAACGTGTAAAAAAACCTAGGTAGAAAATTTTCACGATTACCTAAGTTTTCCATACCTATAGTACGAAGGGGAACTAACTACTATTAACCATTCTATTTAAAATTTTAGGCTAGATTTATTGGTCAGTAAATTTTCAGTTTTATAAAATCCAAGTTCATAATCATTCAACAAATAGAAGTCATAAAGATATACAATTTGGTGACAAAACTTGCGACATAGCAATGAAATTTGTGATTTGGCGGCAAAATTTGATAGTTGACGACGAAATTTTTGACTTAGCGACGAAATTAGTTATTTGATGTCAAAATTTGTGAGCTTGGCGATGAAAAATGGCAGCTTTAGCGTCATTATATTTTCTTCCCACGCAAAAACCTCATATCTCTTCCCAGACCATTATATTGTTTCCACAAGATAAAAAGTCAAAGGAAGCTGTGTTGTAACATATTACTCTCAGTTTCAATCGTGAATTTAAATTCTTGTGTAAACCGGTGTTCTAAACTATCCGCGTTTGTAATGATTGATAGATGGCGCTCTCTGAACTGCAGTTGTTAGTAAATATAATAGCCACGTGGATTAATAATTGTTCTTTCTCCGCCATTACATCATGGAAAATCGATTGCATAATATGATGATATGCAGTGGTGTGATAATTTCACCTTAGCCCACCAGAGGGCGAGCATTTCATTACAATCGCGGATTCACCACAAACGATATTTTTACCAAGACTAACGTATTATTTTAATTTTATATTTTTAAACGATTAATTAAAGCTGTTACCATGGTCTTTATATTTTCAGCTATTTTTTTTTTTATTATCGTTTGCACGTGACGTAAGCATCAGATTATAAATTTAAGCAATTAAAGCTAAAGAAAAAGTCGGCTTCATTACAATTGACGAAAAATCACTTTTTAGCTTGTAACGTTTAAGCAATTAAAGTTATCGAAAAAGTTTAAATACAAAAGTTGTTCTTTAGGGTAAGGCGGTAATTCGCCTGATTGGAAGTATTTTCCTTTAGGTAGATTCCTTATAGGAGATCTACCTATTGCAATGGTTCTCATGACACGACTTCTAGAAAATTTCTTCATATCTTCACCGATCATGACCCCTAGAACCCAAAACCACCCTCCGTTCAAAAGTTTATATATATATATATATATATATATATATATGTATACATATATATGTATAACGCTTTTTCCCATGTTAAGTTGTGAACAAGATAACTGGAGTAATTTTTATTTAAATTTAACCAGCTCGGGATATGTTGTCAGGACAGTAAAAATCTCGGTCGAGTTCGTAGATGGGGTATCCAGCTCAAAGGGGGTGGAAATGGTGGGGGGGGGGGGGGGTGGAAATTTTCATTTGCTCATAATTTCTTTAATATTGAAAATAGGAAAATACTTCAAATCAGGCGAATTACCGCCTTACCCTAAAGAACAACTTTTGTATTTAAACTTTTTCGATAACTTCAATTGCTTAAAAGTTACAAGTTAAAAAGTGATTTTTCTTGTGAGGAAGCCGACATTTTCTATAGCTTTCATTGCAAAAATTTATAATCTGATGCTTATGTCACATGCAAATGATAATAAAAAAGATCACTGAAAATATAATAAAATTTTAATCATATTTTTAAACAATATAATAATCTGATTAAAAAAAAAAAAAGTTTAATTTAACAGAAAATATGACGTCACAATTACAACAATGTACTGAGAAAAATGAAATAAAATTTTATCCGTGATTTTAAACAAATAAAATAAAAGTTAATAAAAAAAATAAGTAAATAAAATCAACATATCTTACGGCTAAGCAGATTTAGACTTAGCTTTATGACGTAGATGCTATCCGCGTTTGTAATGATCGATAGATGGCGCTCTCCGAACTGCAGTTGTTAGTAAATATCATAGCCACGTGGATTTATAATTGTTCTTTCTCCGCCATTACATCATGGAAAATCGATTGCATAATATGATGATATGCAGTGGTGTGATAATTTCACCTTAGCCCACCAGAGGGCGAGCATTTCATTACAATCGAGGATAATGTAAAAGATCAATGTCATCGTTTAAAAAAAAAAAAAAATCTTGTAAATCGATGCTAAATGAATTAAACTGGCATGGTAGAAAAGGTAATAAATTTGGGGACATTTAGGTATTCCTTTAACAAATGAACTAGGGACATTTTAATGAATTTTCCGTTGAAGTTTATTTTCATGAAAATTTAAATTAAAGTATTTCATTACTCGTATTTTGATAAATAAAATTATGCCATTTTAAAAAAAATAATAAAGAACACTCTTTTATTGAAAAATGAACTAATAAAGGTTTTAGAAAACTATCCGCGATTGTAATGAAATGCTCGCCCTCTGGTGGGCTAAGGGGAAATTACAATGAACATGCTTTAATTCGAATTCCATCAAGCCGCCATTGCTAGCCGATGTTTAGTTTCACATATATTTATTGAATAAAAATGAATAAATCCGGTAAAAAAGATAACACATACTGTTGTGTGCTCCAGTGTAACTCCAAAGGACCAAGAAATCCAGAATTAAGCTTCCATTTATTTCCAAATGACAAATTTAAAATTTCAGTTGCTTGGGCTAATGGAAGTAAAGAATTAATCAGATGATTTGAAGCTAATATTTGTTCAACTTCAGTTAAATATCTATTTCCGATCGAACTTTGAATAAACTGAAATATTTTTTTCCAAAAGCAATCAATTTTCCATGATGTAATGGCGGAGAAATTATAGTACGAATCCCAGGAGCAGAAAGTGCTTAAAACTGCGACGCATGTCGCAGAACAATTGAGGCTTTTGCAGAACATTTCATCTATCCCCTAACTGGATGATGTTGATACAGCTAACATTCTAAAATTAATAAAACCTAGATTTGTTCAACTGACCTGTATAATCTGTTAGTTGACCTGTATAATCTGTTAGTATACTAGAAAATTGCTGGAAACAGTCATTGTTTCAATGTATAGACAAAATTTGTAAACATTTTTTAAGTAGTATATCCACATTAATGTGACAATATTAATGCCAAAAGCCACTGAAAAAATTGCAAATTCTGGATGTATTCCTCAGCTTTAGATTATGCAAATTTTAAATCATGTGTTTATTATAAATGTGTAATAAATATTTTTCTAATAAGTATTATTTTTATGCTTATTTTGCATTTTACTGTGCTTTGTCAAATTTGGACAAAATACTTGCAGAACATCTGCAAATTTTAATGTCTCGTTGCAGAACATCGGATATAATTCTGCTCCTGGGGTACGAATATTAAGTAGAATAACAAAAAGAACAAAAATAGATACACGTGGCTGTAATATTTACTAACAACAAGAGCTGAAAAAGCGCCATCTATCGATCATTACAAACACGGATTACATACTTTTAAATCTTTATTAAAAAAAAAAAATTAATTGTTGCCACTCGACATTATACAAATACATCCAAATCCTGTGTCACATACAATAGTTTTGTATAAGTATAGATTTTTTGTTTGCCCTTGGAACCTGCCCCTGATGGGAAAAGTGCCTGGAAACACTTGTATCTAGTATTGTCATTGATTATGAAGTCGTGTGCAAAATTTCTGGTCCTTTGGACGATAAGAAGTTGCCGAAAATTGAATTGCAAAATTCCATTACATACATCAATAGTTGCATCATATCAAGTTAATAAAAGTGTGTAAATTAAATTTCTTGTTAAACACTTTAATTAATCATTTAAAAATAAAAAATTAAAATAATACGTCAATCTTAATACAAATATCGTTTGTGGTGAATAGTTTAGAATGTCAGTTTAGGCAAGAATTTAAAATTTACGATTGAGAGTTACGATTGAGAGTAATACGTTACAGCTTCCTTTGACTTTTTATCTTTTCAAAACAAGATATTGGTCTGTGAAGAGATATGAGGTTTTCGCGTGGAAAGAAAATATAATGACGCCAAAGCTGCCTTTCTCCATCGCCAAGTTCGCCAAATTTTGTCGCCAAGTCAAAAATTTCGTCGTCAACTATCAACTTTTGCCGCCAAATCACAAATTTCATTGCTAAGTCGCAAGTTTTGTCACCAAAATCTCGCCAAATCATACAATTTACTAAATTCATAACAATTAACATTGAAATTCAGCGGTGCCAAATGGTCAAATGTTAACTAATGTTAATGTTAATGTTCCAGCTTATGTGAACCAAAACAGTTTCACTTTACAATTTTTACTCATCTGACAACAAGAATCACTAAAACACAATACAAAACTTTCAATAATTCAATAAAAATTACAATGAAATAACTATCCAAAAACCGCTACCACTTATCTGTATTTGACTTGACCATAGCAACGCCAGGCTTACCAGAACTAGTAAGATCACAAGTGCATTTTCACGTTTCTATTACTTTTTCTTTTTAAAGAAAGATATTGAACAACAGTTATATGGATTTTAAATAAAAATTATAATTTTGATTAAGCTTGGGTGGGGAGGGGGGTGTAGCCCAATAGCCCCCCTCCGGGATTCACCATTGCTGGAATTGTATATCTTTAAGGTTTTTATTTGTTGAATGATTATGAGATTGAAATTTAAAAAATTGAAACATTTACAAACCAATAAATTTAGCCTAAAATTTTAAGTAGAATGAATAAAACCCTTTTGTTGTTGAAAATTAAATTTCTTGAAAACAGAATAGCGACGTAAATAATACAATGTGTGGGAACAAAGCCATTGGCTAGGTATTAATGCATATGTAAAATTTCTTTACAATTGTAACATTAACGTAAAGGAATCTACCTTTGCCTTTAAGCTTGCCGAAAAGGGATTTTTTTTTAATATTAAAGAAATTATGGGCAAATGAAAATTTCCACTCCCGACTATTTCCACCCCCTTTGAGCTGGACACCCCATCTATGAACTCGACCGAGATTTTTACTGTCCTGACAACATATCCCCAGCTGGTTAAATTTAAATAAAATTTACTTCAGTTATCGTGTTCACAACTTAACATGGGAAAAAGCGTTATACATATATATATATACTTATAAATATATATATATAAACTTTTGAACGGAGGGTGGTTTTGGGTTCTAGGGGTCATGATCGATGAAGATATGAAGAAATTTTCCAGAAGTCGTGTCATGAGAGCCATTGCAATAGGTAGATCTCCTATAAGGAATCTACCTAATAAAATAACAACAGCCTTAACAAAAATAAACCAAAAAGAAAATATTAAAATAGATTTTAAAAACTTCAGCAAAATCGCTCATTATAATACCGTAAAATCCCGATTATAAGCTCCCCCTCCAAAATAAGCCCCCTCCCCACTTTTAGGCAATTTTGGATTTTTTGCATAATCCTGAAAATAAGCCCTCTCTTCATTTTTTTCATTTTGAAAATATTTTTTTATTGCAAATTTTATTAACTCCCTTCTTCTCCTTCTGTTTTAACAAAATAACAATGAGGTGGGAATGAGAACTATGAAATAAGTATAGATTTATATTCATTGAAATTGTAAACCTATTTTCCGATAGATGGCAGCACCAGTCTTAATTCCAGAAAATGTTTTTACATGCTTCCTCAAGATTCATTAAAAAAAAAAATAATAAATAAATAAATAAATAAATAATTGAATATATAAGTAAACTTTTCTTTATTTACCTTTCATATACTAAAGAATATGAAGTTCTTTTATTTACTTATTATAAAGGTTATTAATTATTATAAAGGTTACATTTAAAAAAAATCTGGAGTGACTCCACTCGACTTTCCAAACATTGAGTAATTAACAGTTTTGTAGATAAAGTAAAGAAAGAGTAGTTGTTAAACAAACAAAAGAGAGAAAACCATAATAGAGTGTTTGAGTATTTTTCTCCATCTATTACACGTTGTTTTATTTAACGCTACTGAACTTTGAGCCCATAGATCATAATGACAAAGAAATTTTCGTTGTGTCCCTGTAAAAACCTATAAATGTTAGATTCACCAAAATGCTTATAGTTAGTGCAACAGTGATTTATAATACTCATATAAATTTTCAGCTGAATTCAATAAGGCGTTTAGATGCTATCGTACTTTTAAAAATTAAGTCCGATAGGCCATAATGATAAAGAATTTTTCTTTGTGTCCCTGTAAAAAAACTGTAAGTGCTAGATTCACCAAAATCTATACAGTTAGTTCAACTGTGATCTATAACATGTGTACAATTTTTTTTGCTCGGATTAATAAGGCGTTTAGACACTATCACATTTTTAAAAATTTGGCCCCATAGGCATAATGATAAAGAATTTTTCTTTGTGTCCCTGTAAAAAAACTATAAGTGCTAGATTCTCCAAAATCTATACAGATTGAGTATTTGTGATCTATAATATGTGTATAAAATTTTTGCTCAATTGAATAAGGCGTTTAGATGATATCGCACTTTTAAGATTTTGCTCCCATAGGCCATAATGATAAAGAATTTTTCTTTGTGTCCCTGTAAAAAAATTATAAGTGCTAGATTCACCAAAATCTATAGGGTTCGTACTATGGTGACTTACAATATGCGTACCAACTTTCAGGTTAATCGAATGAAGCGTTTAGACGCTAGCGTGTTCACCCACAGACATACAGACATACACACATACATACACACATACACACACACATACATACATCATCGTAAAAATAGTGAAAACGGACTCAGGGGACCTCAAAACGTATAGAAACATCAAAATCTCGAATTCGGATTTTTGACATGATTACAATACTTTCCTCACTATAGTGTTCGGAAAGTAAAAAATTATTAGCTTTTAATTTAATTATTTCAATTAAAAAGATTGATGTCATATTTTTGTAAAATGTTATGTTTAACAAAAATATATATAATGAGTTTTATACATTTAATATTCACCTAAATATATACTCTTATCTATATATATAAAAGAGTACTTCCACTCACTTACTCACTCACTGACTCATCAACGCACAGCAAAATCTACTGGAGCCACCGACTCGAAACTTGGTCAGATTATAGAACATGTAGTGTAAGTACCCCCTAAGAAGCGATTTTGCGAAATTCGCCCCCCAAGGGGGGGGTGGGGGCACAGGACGTGACTTCACAAAAACCACCATATCTCAAAGAAAAAACAAGATATCTGTAAAATTTTTGCATTAAAACATATCTAACACAAATGCCTAAAAATCTATTTCTGGAATTTTGGAAATTCGGTCCACAAAAGGGGGTGAGTGGCAAAATGTGATTTCACATGCGCAAAAAGTGATTTTTTAAAAAACCTTCATATCTCAAAGAAAAAAATAGATATACGTGAGAATTTTGTTTCAAAATATAGCTAACATAAATACCTAAAAACTAATTTCTAGAATTTTAGAAATTCGACCCCTAATGGGGGGACAGGGGACAAAACGTGATTTCACAAAAGCCTTTATATCTAAAAGAAAAAAACAGATATCCGTAAAATTTTTGCTTTAAAATGTAGCTAACACATATACCTAAAAACCAATTTTTGGAATTTTAGAAATTCAGCCACCAAGGGGAGGGGGAGGAAGCAGAACGTTACCTATATTATATCTTCTATACATAATATAGATATTTCTTCTAAAGTTTTAAAAATAATTATTTTAATTTTTAATTGTTGCCAAAAAAAATTTACGAGTTGATTTATTTTTCGACATATAATAAAATATATTTTCACGCGAATGGTAAACGAAATATTAAATAATAAATTTGCTTAGGCTATGACAAAATGATGTCATTATCAAAATTAAATAATAATCCAACATATTTCTTCAAATTTTGTTTCATAATCTTTTTTAACATACCTCAATTTTAGATTTCTTTTTAGTAGTGTTTTTATTTATTTATTGGCACATATAATAAGTTTGGCATGAAGGCTAATTCAGTATTATATTCAGATTTACTTATTCATAATACAGGGTAATTTTTTTAATTTTGATGCTGAAGTAGATACGACATTTTTCGCCAAGGAGTCTACTTTCGGGATAGCCACTAAGCCAAGTAGCCCATAAACAAATAAATTATAAAATATTGAGGGGGAAAAAAAAGGCTAGAAAGAAAGAAACAGAAACAATAACCTCTTAAATTATTTTTTTTTTTTTAAATGGTGACAAAAATTCAAAAGTCACCAAGCCCAAGGGGAGCTATAATAAGCCTGTACCACGATAACAATAAATATTTATTTATTTATTTTTCTATATACGAACCACTGTTAACTAACTATGAAATACATATAGCCACAAAAAGTGAGTTGTCTCACAGCATATTGTAATATTATATTTGACGTGAAATTTCTGTCAGTTTATGGTCGACCGGAAAAATCGAATAAATATAGGAAATAACGTAAAAGTAAATATTATGTACAGTACGCATAGTGTTGTTCATATGTAATTAATATTCAAATATAAAAGTGATACTTCAATTTTTTCGATACTGTCTGTTTCGAAATTCTTAACTGATAAGCACAAAAGTGGAAGCCCACTGGTATGGCATTGTCGCATGCAATAGCGACACACACCCGAAGCGAGCTTTTGAGCATTTTCAATGAATTTTATTTTTATTTTTTATCTATAAAGCGATATCGAAAAGAATTTTCTTTAAATATAGTGACCAGCCAAACGGGTAAAATTTGTCCGAAGAAATCCATAGGAGCTGAGGCCACAATTTTCAGTGTGTGGCTTTTTTAGGTGTATCCAACATCCATTGCAACGGGATTTTGAGAATTTCCCCCATTTTCCCCCTTAAAGAAGGGAGAGCAATAAAGACATTTCCAAGCATAACCTTGCTTAAAATTATCACAGTAAGATTAATTTTTATGTGTGGGTTGGTTATGCGTTATCAACACGCACTATCAAGTAATTTTACAAAATTTCCCTCTGCCTCCCTCCTTTAAGGGCAGAGTGGGGGCAAAAACACGTTTTTAAGAGTAACTATGTTCCAAAGTACCTCAGGAAAGTGATTTTTTGATATGTCGGTTAGCTACGTGTACTCAACAAACACACAACAAAGGGGGTTTTGTGAATTTCCACCCTACCGGACTTGGAAGGTGGGGACAAAAAACATGTATCCATGTGTAACTCTGCACTAAATTATCTTAGGATGGAGATTTTTGATGTGTGGGTCGGTTATTTGTATATCTAACTCATAGTATAAAGAGATTTTGCAAAATTCCCTTTGCCATCCCTCCTTTATGTGCAGGGGGGATACGTTTTAAAACATAATTCTATTTCAAATAATCTCAGGATCTCGATTTTTTTATGTCTGGTTAGGTATGTGTATGCACGATGCACTATAAAGGTAGTTTGCATAATTATCCCCCCCCTCCTCTTCTGGGGCTGGCGGGGGCAAAAACAAGCTTAAATATACTCCAGATTACCTTAGAATTAGGAATTTTGATGAGTGGGTGTTGATTAAGTGTACACAATATGCACTTTGATGGGGGGAAATTTTGCGAAACTTTCAACATTACCCGTAAGGGAGGTTGAGTAAAAATTAGGTAAGGTACTGTCGAAGGCATTGGGGCTCGAGATTCGAAAAGTGTGGGGAGCCGGAAAACCGCTACTGAAGGTAGCGGGAACTTTAACTTACATTTTGACTGATTTCTTTCTTTCTTTTTTTTTTTTTTTTTTTGAGATTTTTTTTATTATTAATGATATGAAATATTGAGAATTCATTTCTATATAATGACCAGCGAAGCGGGCAAAGCCTGCTAGTTAATTTATAAAAACTAAGATTTACCTTGCCTTTACTTTACCAAAATCAGTCTAATTTTATTTATTAGTCATTCATATTAACCATATGAAAAAATTAATTTAAATTATCAATTTAAATTAATAATAAAATAATTTTAAATTAATAATTTAAGATTTATTTCTGTAAGTTACATTCAATTCTGGATTAGATAATAAATATTAGTTTTATTCTCTGATGGTAGATGGCGCCACCACAACTTTTTAAAAAAGTAATTTCTAATAATCCTGATTATAAGCCCCTCCCTACTTTTTAATGGTTTTGCATTTGAAAAACGGGGGGCTTATAATCGGGATTTTACGGTAATTATTTCTACGCAACCAAAAGACAAAACATCGAAATTTTAGCGAACCACGACTCCTGCAACAGCGATCCAATGGAAATAGACGCTGGGTGGCGCCCTATGCTGGAGAGGAAAGGAGGAGAGCAGATAGCGGAAATGCCCAACGATCGAGTTCAGCAAGACATACCTGAAGAAGGCTGCGGCGTTGGCAGCTGAAAGCGCTTGTGTGATGGTAATTTTAAAGGTTTTAATGTTTTTAATATAATTTTAGACTTTACCTTTTATCTAATTTTAAACCACTGTTATGTCATGTGATTGAATATCTTAAAGACCTATCAGAAGCAAATTAAAGAAAATACTACACATTTTTAATTAGAGGGGTTCAAAATTTATCACATTTAACGGTCTGTTTACAACATTTTACAAAATGCGACACATTTTATCCCTTAAATGCAGAGAGTTTTACAATTGATATATAAAGATAAGTTTAACCATTTTTTCCTTTTTAACACTTTCCAACAAGGTTGAAAAGTGTATGGTTATGGAATTTCTTGAAACTGATATATGTTATTCAAGTTCACTATCGGATGTTCCCTTATGAAAATGGAGTTCATATCTCAACTGGTTTGTGTACAGAGATACCCGAAAGTATTCCAAAGCATTGTGTTCTGCGAGAGGTATTTCTGTAAGCCATATTTAATACCTTAACTGTGCACAAATCTTAATGAAATAGAAATATGTAATTCAAGTTCACTGTCGGTTGTTTCATATATAAAATGGAATATATACTACCACTGGTTTGTGCACAGGGACACTTGAAAGTATTCCAAAGCATTGCTTTCTATGAGAGGTATTTCTACAAACCAATTTTAATAACTTTACTTTCCACAAAGCTTAATGAAATTGAAATATGTTATTGATATGTACAAAAGATTGCTTTCTACAGAATATAGTATGATCAGTGTTAGATTTACAGAGCCCCACAAAAATATGCAGTTACATTAAGAGCTATTAATAAAAATTTGCTGGAATTTCACTTTCTTTTACATTAAGTGTTTTTAACACTGTCTAGCAATTTTTAAGTGTGAATATGATTTCAATTTGCGTATCTGTCTGTTCATCTGTCCCTCCATCTGTTCACGCTCTAACTCCCGTAAATATTTATTTAATTTCTTGAAAATGATATATGTTATTCAAGTTCACTATCGAATGTTCTCTATTGAAAATGGAGTTAATATCTCTTTTGGTTTGCGTACAGAGACACCTAAACGTTTCCCGAAGCACTGCACTGTATGAGAGATATTTCTATAAACCATATTTTAATACCTTTACGGTACAAAAATTTTAATCAAATTGAAAAATGTTATTCAAGTTCACTATCGGATATTTCATATATAAAATGGAGTAAATACAACTACTGGTTTGTGCACAGGGACACTTGAAAGTATACCAAAGCATTGCGTTTTATAAGAGGTATATCTATAAACCAAATTTTAATAACTTTACTTTCCACAAAGCTAAATGAAATTGAAATATGTTATTCATATGCACAAAAGATTGCTTTCTATAGAATATAGTATGATTAGTATTAGATTTACAGAGCCCCACAAAAATATGCAGTTACATTAAGAGCTACTAATAAAAATTTGCTGGAATTGCACTTTCGTTTACATTAAGGGTTTTTAACACTTTCTAACAATTTTTAAGTCTGAATATAATTTCAATTTGTGTATCTGTCTGTCTGCCCATCTGTCTGTCTTTCTGTGGTCTAACTCCGGTAAATATTTATGGAATACCTTGAAACTAATATATGTTATTCAAGTTCACTATCAGATGTCCGCTATTGAAAATGGAGTGAGTACCTCTACTGGTTTGTGCACATCATCAATATTTTTTTCGAATCTAAATATTTTTTATTCTATTTTATCCTAAATTTTTCTTAAAGTTTTGCATTCATTTCAATCATCTGCACTGCTTATGGCTGTTAACGATTTTCTAGTGATTTATTTAATTCCGTTGGAAGGGGGAATTTTTATTTATTATTTTTATTTATTACTATTTATTGTATTTATTAGGGAAAAAAAAAAAAAAAAGAATGGCAATATTGCAGAAAGCATAAAAATTTAAGTAATTATTTTTATTTCATTTCTTTTCTTTTGTTTATTGTATTTTTTATTAGAAAATATTTTTGTATTTAAAACATTTTTGCATTGTGTGTCGGAAAACATTTTATTTGTTAATTTATTGTAATGTTCGGAACCAAATGGTAATGTAGAAAAAAAAAGCGAGCTGAAATTAAGACAAATTAAAGTGACAAGGAAAAAGATTGCTACAGGCAGTGGAAACCCTATGCAGTGCAGACACGAAAAGAGCTGCTGCTAGCAGCGTGTACCTGAAGCAAACTTCAGAATGGATTTCAATGCTTTTTATTATTATTATTTATTTATTTATAGCGTGATAATAATAATTCAATGTTTTTGAGATTCATTTAAATATAGCGGCCAGCAAAGCAGGTGTATCTTGCTGGTAATGAATAGAACAAAATTAATTTATTTTTTATCCATAATTCCCTCTAGAAATTAAAATAAAATTTATAATATCCTATGTCTATAAACATTGAAATTTTAGCTAATAGATTGATTTTACACAATGAATTAGGAGAAACATATGAATAAGCTAAACATAGAAACTGCAAAATAAATAAATATGAAATTATTAGTCAGATAAAAAAAAATAATAGTATGAAATTGGATGAATAAACTTAAGAGTTTGCAATTAAAATAAATAAGTCCTGCATAATTGTTTTAAACAACGCAACACAAATTTCATCAAAGGGCAATTCCATGAAAAGTGAAACCAAAGTGGCAAATTTTTAAATATGAAATAAATGGTTATGTAATATATCATTTTAAAGCTTGAGATCTGATCTGTCAAGAAAAATAATTTTTATAACATGTGATGCATACTAAATAAAAAATAATGGGATTAACTTTCAATAGTACACTAACTAGCATATTTGCTGTAAGCATGACATACACTTTGATTAGTTAAAATTCATTAAAAATAAAATTTATAGAACCTAATTAAGATTTTTTTAAATCTTTTTAATACTAAGTAGAAAGTAAATAAATGCTTTAAAGTAAAATTAATTCATAAATTACTTGATTCACAGTTGTTTTTTGAAATACATGAAAAAATTGTTACGTCCGTAACAAAAATTAGCTAAAAGTTTCAATTCTAGGTTTTTAAATGGAGTATTTAAAATGAACTTTTAAATTATCTTTTATAAACATAATAGCTCTATTTTAAAACCAACAGCAACAATTTAACTGTAATAGAATTTCATAAATCTCTGTTACAGACGTAACATTTTGTGTTACGGACGTAACAATTAATATGTTACGAACGTAGCATAAGACTTGTTCTTGTTCATAAGTCTGTTTTTTCCTTAATTTCAATAATTAAATATATTAAAAAGAATTTGGTACCTTACATTACTTCGTTTCGTGCCATGAAACGAAGTAATGTAAGGTACCAAATTCTTTTTAATATATTTATTTAACTTCGTTTAAAGTATAAGTTATCATGTTCAATAATTAATTTTATAGGTAATAATTACATATGTATCTGGCAACATTATATTTACTTGAAGAACATATTTTCTGAATCTGGCAACATGATTATTTTTAATTGGAACAAAATTCTTAGACAACATAGATGGTATCCAATTTTCTTCTACAGTGAAAAATAGAAGTACTAAGAATAAAATTTATCATTTGAGCCAAGCAAGTTACTTGAAAGTGAAGGTAAGCCACACTTTTTTAATATAAAATAATTTTTAATTGTTATTTTCTTGTTATAATATTTACATTTATGCAAACAAAAGAATAATTAGGCCTAATCATGCTGAAGTGATTTTGCATTACACTTTCACAGCATTTCTAATTTTCTAATTTCTTGTTAATGATATGCATATTTCATACAATATTTAAAATATGTAGTTACTCTTCAATAGTGTGTTTTTAAAAAAATCTAAATTGAAATTAACTTCAGAATTGAATGAAATATTCATTTGTCTTTTACCATGACATGAGAATTTAGGTTTTACTGTTCACATTTATTATTAGGCCTTAGTCTTTCTTTCTTTCTTTTTTTTTTTGTATTAGAATCTAACACTATAAGAAATTCTTTGAGTAGTGGTTGAATTAAACTTTTATTGATCTTTGAGATAATCTAAATTCAATTTTTCAAACTATAAGTTACATTCCTATCATTACTCATTTAATAATATAGAATTTTAAATTTCGCTTTAACATTCAGAAAATTTATGAATTCTCTGAATTTCGGCAATATTTCAACTTTTAAATCCAAAAAATGTAAGAAGAGAATGCAGAGTTAGAAAAATTTAATATTTCAACATATTTCAGATACAGAAAATAAAAATAATAACAATTCAGAATATTTAAAATTCTAACATTATTTCACGTCGAACACGAAAAATTATTGGGAAAAGGTGAAAGATTTACGATTTTGAGATAAAAAATTTGCAATTTCAGAATTAAGTTACGTCTTCATTCAAATGTCTAAAAAAAATTTTAGGTAATGAAAAAAATAAAGTAATTCTGACAATTTAAATATTTTATGTGACTTTCAGATTAGCAGGCTCATTTTTTTTTTTTTTTTTTTTTTTTTTCTTTTCTCTCTTACTTATTTTTTTCTCCTATGTTGGTTGAACTTATAATTAGTTCACAAAATAAATAAAGGAATACCTTACATTTTTGCCCTGGATTCTTGATTAGCATTTCTTAAATTCTCACTACTTGTAATCGATTCAAGATTTTCAATTTCTTTTCCTTTTCTTCTTTTTTCATCATTTTTCAGAACACTGTCAAGCTCACAATGGGTTTTAAAAATTTTCTGTTTAGATTTTATCACATATTTATCCATTTCAATAAATTCTTCATTTTAATATTACACATTAAAAAGATATATATATATATATCCATAAAATTCAGGAATTCCTTCGCTTCAAAACAAAAAATGGAAAACTACACACCGAGCATACTACACACTCTGCTAATTCTACGAACACCAAACTTTCGCCTATGATGGTCATTAGCATAATTAGATCACCTATTTTTTCATTTCTCCCTTCTTTTAAAATTTCATGGAAGACGTTGGGGGGAATACACCATATGCAACAATTTTGACGTTTTAGAAAAACAAGTTCTTTAAACTAAACAGCTAACACGCAAAGCTGGCTTTCCGAAAATTAAAGCGCTTCCCTTTTTTCTGATAATGAAGAGTAACATCCTAAATCTATTTAGTAAGTACTTGTCTAATTAGCATTAATGTGGAAAAAACAATCATAGCGTGTAAAAATCAAACCAAACCAAAAATATATCTATTTAAGTCAACTTATTTCAATAATTTTATCAATGTTGCCATGATTTAAATCTGTTAATAGCTTAAACATGTCAAAAGAGGTTACTTTAAAATATCCCGACAATTTAACTGTTTTTATTTGGTATTGTGTTGCTTACAATCATGAAGTTACATAATTCTATTTATAGGTTCATGTTTATAATAGCCAGTGATCCGTTATATTTAATTTAGACCTTTAAACATTACAATTGAATAGTTTTTCAGGGTTTTAGAGGAAATAAATAAGAATATGTGCGATACAAAACATATTATACGTATGTTTCCATAAGTTGAACAAACGGGGAAAAAAAAAATGGCTGCTAAAAGTTTCTGTTTTGAAGCGGTCTAACCGGAATCGTTCATGACAGATGAGGGTCATTATTATTATTAATAATAATAAACTATAAACTATACAGTAATGAACTGTTTATAAGTCTTTTGAGGGTCTGATGTAAAAGGATGTATAAATGAAAAGACATATAATCGAAATTTAAAAAATAAAACTTTGATGATTACAAATTTAATGGTTACTGATGCAAAATTTATGTGAAAATAAAGTTTTTTAAGGTAATAACAAGTATATTACCTTTTAATAGAATTTAAGTTTGAAGATAATAATTAATTTGAAAAAAAAAAATAATTATTAATGCATGACTATGAGTATTAATTATGTATCTCACATCTTAAGTACTGTATTGCATATACTATATAAACACATCATGAGTATTAATAAAATAAGTATTGTACGATTTATGTCTACAAAGGTAGTTGTTTAACATTTGACTGATGTGCTGGCTGGTTGTCTGTGAGTAAGTACTGCACTGTGAATTGAATTTAATCCATTAAATGTTTTTTTGCTTGTGTTTTGACAAATAAACTAAGTTCGAAGCTTTCCAATGCAGTCCATAGTGATTTAAAGAAAGATGTATTAACTTCTTCACATTCTGTATCATCACTGCTTAAATTAACATTAGGCAATTTTTATTCAATTAGTTTATCGATTGTGAATAATTCCAAAGTCATGGTACCAGTATCACAGCTCGGATACTCATCAAAATTGATATTTAGAACGGATTTAAGACCTCATTTTTAACAGAATAATGACCAGTCAAAATGATATACATTTGAATATTGAAGAATTTTTACAATAAAATGAATAGGAATGAATCGGGACTTCAGTAATAGGACATATAAATGTAAAAGACATATAAACGATACTTTACTGGTGTTGGACAAAGTAATGGAAACATTTTGTGAAATACCTTAAAAAATACTTAATGTGTTGTTCTTAAATTT
Source organism: Salticus scenicus (assembly GCA_963930645.1). NCBI lineage: Eukaryota > Metazoa > Arthropoda > Arachnida > Araneae > Salticidae > Salticus > Salticus scenicus. Next base: position 60,583 of record CAWVNO010002505.1, on the reverse strand, counting down.
TAGAAATAAGGAAAACATGTCTGTCCTCCTATTTTTCAGCACAGATTTTGTCACGAAGGTCTTTAGAGGTGAACAATAAATAAAATAAAATAAAAAGTATTTGTAACCTGTATCTGCAAAAGCATCGATTCATCTGCAAATTTTAGATACAGTTATAAATGTTATATTTTATACGTGTGTAGACATTTGTGAGAATAGCTTGAATAAAGAAATTATTAACTTTATTAAAAAATACAAAATTTTTTTGCAAATTTTTACTTTACAACTCTTAGGAAAACACAACAACATATGCTTAAATCATTATACTATAGTTTAAAAAATGTAATTTAATATTTAAAGAGATATGGATTAGATGTAGTAAATAATGTATTACTGTAGCAAAAAAAACTCTGACGGTTAAATGAGCTGTTTTTCAGTTGTTTTCTAAAAAGGTCTTTACGGTAAGGGGTCTATTCACAAATGAAAATTTTTAACAGAAAAAAATTATGTTACAGAATGAAACTTAATAAGTACTCTACATACCTATAAAAAAATAAAAAATGAATTGTTAAAAAGAAAAAATTAATGCTTTTTTCTGATACAAGTTTTCATTTGTGAATCATCTTTTTTTTTTTTTTTTTCATAAAGACCTTTTTAGAAAACAACTGAAATACAGCTTATTTAATCACCGATATCTCTATAAATTTTCCTGATATTCGAATGGATATTTTTTTTTTTTTTTTTTTTGTAAAGTGCTCTATACAATTGAGTATTAAACTATGTTAATTTTTTTTCTACAGTTCGTGCATGCGCAGTAATAAATTCTTTACTATAACTGTCCACATCTCTTTGAATATTAAATGTATTTATTTAAAACTATAGTATAATGATTTGGGCATAAGTTGTCATGTTTGGAGAAAAGCCTTTATAGTTATAAAGTAAAAACTTGCAAAAATTTTTTGCAATTTTTAATCAAATATTAATAAATCTTTAAATATTTGAGCTATCCTCACAAAACCCTACATACGTATAAAATATAACATTTATAACCACATCTAAAATTTGTAGATAAAACCATACTTTTCCAGGTACAGGGTAATCACAAATACTTTTTATTTTATAGGATTTGTTGTTCATCCCCTAAGGGCCTTCGTGACAAAATCTGTGCTGAAAAACATGTTTCCCTCATTCCCAAAATTCAAGAACAATAAAAACATTATTTTACAAGATATTCAACAAAACGTTAAAAAAAAAAAAGAAAAAAGTGTTTCCATTATTTTGTTTAACACCTATACATATACATACAGTCAAAGTTAAAATGAGTCAAGATTTACATCAGGGTTGGCCAAACTTTTCTTCAGGACGGACACAACTTCATCTTGATAAACTACTTCATTCATACATCTTGGGCAGCTGTATGGTTCAAAATACACATGCAAATTAGAACACTAAATAAATCAACATACAAAAGTATTAATTTGAAAACTAAACAAAATACTTCATAAAAGTTATAACTATAATAATAGATATTACTTTAGAAACAAGCTAGAATGTTACGGATACGCCCCAAACCACCGACCAACCCGAAGGTTTGTGGCCAGCCGAAGCCCGAAGGGTGGCGGGAGAGAAGTACCTATCACCACCAGCAAAGCCACAGCCAAAGGAACCGACCCAGAAAAACCAGACGGCATTTATTTAAAACTTGGAAGAAAATTACATTTGAAGAAAAAATATGAACTATAACAATATAAAAGCAACTTATACAATTCGTTGCTAAATAAAAATAACAACAATATAAGAAAGAAAAATAACTAAAATTAAGAACAGAAGATGACAACTTAAACAATATGTTGCCAAATGAACATTTACACTTGTAAAAATACAGGACAATTGCCTGTAAAACAAAAATAGATTTAAGTAAGTGAAAATTCATAAAGTTCAGTCAAGCTAGAATGTTGTGGCCACCACATGACTTTCTTCTATATTTTCCTATGCAAATTCACACAGTAAAAAAAATTTATTAAAATCATTAGCAGACCCGGCCATGCTTTGCAGTGGCTAAAATTATTATTTACGAATAAAGTCGAAAATGTTGTAGCCGATATAAAAACCCACAGGATTGAGATTTGAACCTTAGGTCAAAATAATTCGGAAGTGATTGATAAAAATTTTCATAGAGTTGATATTAAGCATAAATAAACATAAAATTTTTAATTTTATGTTTTATTCATTTTTAACACGCTTTTATTAGCTTCACCTGTATGTATGTATGTATGTATGTATGTATGTTTGTTTGTAACTTCTCTGGGAGCAAACAAAAAATTTATATTGTAAAAAAAAAAAATACTTTCTCTACGTGAACGATGTGGCGTAGAGGTAAGGCGCCGCGCTACGAAGGTAAAGGTCCAGCGTTCGATCCCCGTCAGGGGAGATTTTTTTAAAATGTTTTTTGTTAATTCTAAGTTATTTTAATTAAAGATTTAAATGTATGTAAATATTACGGTGTGTCACTCACACGATTTTCTCTTACCCTGAATTTTAATACTAAGATAGATATTTTGTGCTTTTTAGTTCACATTTCTATAAAAGCGTGTTCTTTAATTTTTTAAAACTATAATATTATTTCCACACATGAGCATGCAACATATAATTGCCCGTGGGAAAAACATGGAATTTCCTAGTCTAAGCTGCAAATGGACATCGTTTGGCCTTGACACTTATTCATGGTCATAAGCTATTTTGGATTAAAATGCTAAAATGACTAATATGTAATTTAATTTTTATTAAAATTCTATTAAAATAAAAGTAAAAAAGAAGCAGACAATTTTAAAATCAATTTTTATGGAAAAGTGACATAAAATGCTATTATGGATTATTATAAAATGATCTCGTCATTTTAAATATTTTAAAAATGGATACAGCTGTAGTTATAATAAGGAAAACAATATGGCTAAGCCAGAAAAATAAGTAAATTGGATAAATATTTTAAGACTTTAATATAGGATATCTTATAAAATATTGGGCATAGTAAATAAAGGTATCATTTTAAATACAAAAAGATTTTGGAAAAGATTAATATATTTTAATAGTAAATTCAAGTTAATCAAGATAAGAAAATAGCAAGATTTTAAGATCATTTTTAGCAAGAAATAAGAGTCAAAATTTAAAGTTAAATACATGTACAAATCACAAATTTAATAAGGAACAGTAAATTGATAAGTTATTAAAGAAAAGTGAAAGAAGATTAAAAGAAATAATTATTTAAAGTTTTGAACATTGATCATATAGATTAGCTTTACAAAACAAATAAATAGACTTAAAATCTTCCCATTTTAAATAAGTTTTAAAATACTGAAACAGTTACTTTTTGTTTAGAAAATTATATGTATACATCCCAAATTTCTTAAAGAAAAAGGAAATAATGGCAAATATTAGATAATATAAGAGAAAGGTACAAAATAAATAAAGTTTCGATCATCATTCATTTTAATATAATGCTTAAAAATGCAATTGTAAAAATGCAATTTAAATCAATCAAATTTATTTTTGTTTCTTCTTCAGAAAACACATTTTCTTGAATCTGCCTTTTTCTCACACCCGCAGATGCGAATGGTGCATAATTTAGGGTAATTAGAACCACTGTTATTTAACTTACATGCATGCATACTTCAATTTCATAACATTACATTAATATATATCTTGAATTGTAACCATAAAGTACAAATAAAATAAATTTAAATTGTTAAAAGATTTTTTTATTCTTGAATGCTTTTGATGTGGATCATCTTTATATATACAGTCAAACTCCGATATAACGCCCCCCGAAGTACCGCCAAACCCGTTTAACCGCCACATGTATGGGTGAACAAATCTTCGGAATAGGAACTATAATGTAAAGTATCCGTTATTACGCCAACTCGATGTAGCGCCAACCTACATTTTCCAAAAAAAAAAAATTTAAATTCGCATTTTTTTAAAAAGTCAAACGCTTTGATTATTGACGTTCTTTTGACGCATTGTAAATCATTGTATCATGGACTGATAAAACAGAGAAGAAATATAATCCTCAGTCAAATATTAAAAGACTGAAATAAGCTAAACAGGAAAAATTAGAAGATGCCCTTTACATGTGGATATTGCAGATGAGGGCGAAAATGTTACTATAACTGGAGACGTTATCAAGGAGTATGCAAAAACTTTTGGTAAACGAATGAATATCACAGACATTGAACATAGCAATGGTTGTCTTAGTAGATTTAAGAAATAAAAAACGATGGGGACTCTCTCAGTACATACGATGTGGTGAAACAACTAATATCAATGAAGATCTTGTGGTAAGAGGTCGGGAAAAACTAAACGCTGTTTTTTCAGAATATGAACCTACTCATGTCTATAATATGGATGAAAGATGCTTATTGTAACCATTTGCAACCCGACAAAACAATATCCAATGGATATGTTAAAGGGTGTAAGAAAATTAAAGATCGTGTATCATTTGTGTTTTGCACGAATGTTGATGTATCTAACAAACGACAATTAACTGTTATTAGAAAATTCGCTAAACCAAGATGCTTTAAAAATTTTCAATCATTCTTTATATGTGGATTATGTGAATAACAATAAAGCATGGATGACTGCAATTTTATTTCAAGACTCGTTACTGAATTTTAATGCTGAAATGAGGAAGAAAAAGCGTCAGGTATTATTGCTATTAGATGCCTCCTGTCATAAAGCAACTCCAGTAAGCAATATCCGAATAGAAGTTTTACCTCCTGATTGTACTAGGGTTTTACAACCTTTAGATTTCGGAATCATAAATTCTTTCAAAGCGTATTACTGGAAATATCATATGAGACATATTATTGACCATTTCAGTAAAAAATGATCTTTCTGCTTTGTTCCTAAAAAATGCGATTCCGATGATGAAAAGAGCATGAGATGAAGTTTCTATGGAGACTATACTTAACTGCTGAAGCCATACTGGCTTAAAAAATAGTGAAAAATCTATGGATGAACTAATAAGTTAATAAAAAGTTAATTCTGTAAATGAAGTTAAATATTTACAGAATGACATAAAAAAAAATTATCTTGCATGCAGCATCCTCTCATAGCAGATGAATATATTAATGTAGACAAAAATGTTCCAGCATTTGAAGAAATGAGTCATGAGGAAAGTTGCTGGACTAAGAACAAATAATTAAATCTGATGAAGCAAAAGACAGCATTAGCAAACTGAGGATATATTTAGAAAAAAATTCAGTCGATAAAAAGATGATTAATAATCTTTTAACTTTGGAAAAGATGTTAAAAACATTTCCTTATCCCCCCCCCCCTCCCCCGAAAAAAAAAAAAAAAAGTTAGTATTTTAAAATATTTTTTCTTGCAAATATATATTAACTACGTAGATCTAAAATACTAGTTATCACAAATTCAGTGCCATTATCCTCAATTTTTATGATGCTTATAATATAATGAGTTAAATGAATGTTTAATTTTATTTAATTTATACAGTTAGGATTATAATTCGATATAGCGCCAAATCCTTTATAGCGCCATATTATTATGCGCACCGATGATGGCGCTAAATCGGGGTTTGACTGTATTCTCTGAATAATTCTTCGATCTGATGTCTTCTTTAAGAAGGCAGCGTGTGTAACCAATGTTTATACTCGCTACATGTTCTGCTCTTTGGCCAAGATTTCTACAGCTTCACAATATGCCTTGAAACATGAAGGCCATTGTTGGCCACTGAGCCTACATTCAATGATGTAGAGCCGATAAACATTGACATTAGGTGGTGCTGCCTCAAAGAAGACAAGATTTCTTTAAGTACTTAGTCCAGAGACAAAGAGTAGTAATAAAGATGATACAGATTGAAAGTACTCAAAAATAAAAAACTTTTAAGTTATTTTTGTTTAAAATTTTAAAAAGTATATTTTGTCACTGTTTATTTCAAAGTTTCCCAACGTATTTGAAGTCATACTATTTTTCAACCCAGGGTGTGGGCCTTTTAGTCTTCTTCACTGTTGAGGGCTCATTTTCATCCACTTCATTTAGAGGACATTTTGGTTTACTGCTGCTCTTGTAACCTTTCAAGAACGCTTCCATTTTACTCCGATGTAACAAGAATCTAAAAGCAACAAGAAACACACTTAAATAGAATGAAATTGTAAAAAACCTATATAAAAGTAGTTGATACAGATATAGTCTGCTCACTTCCCCATCCTAGACCTGTCATTATAGTTGCAACAAATATTTGGTTATGATTCAGTATTCTGCCTATTCAGCAGATGACACCAAATATTCGGTTCGGACAAATATCTTCATATATTCGATGACCAAATAGTGGACTTGAATTTAAAATTAAGTTGAAATATTGAAATAAGCAAAATCTCTACAATTTTCTTTTCATTTCTGTTTCTTTAAAAAAAAAAAAAAAAAGCTGTGTAAACTCTTTTTATACGTGTATTAACTCAGTGGTGGATCCAAAGGGGGGGCTAGGGGGCTGAAGCCCCCCCCCCCCCCAAAAAAAAAAAGCACTGACATTCACAATTGGCTATTACAATTGTAAATTTTTCATTGATCTGGAATAACATTTAAAAAAATCTTAGCCCCCCCCCCTCCAAAATTTAAGTTCTGGATCCGCCACTGTATTAACTTTATCTTAGCTGAAAATTTTTAGATGTCTATTTAATCAGTACAAAAACCCTTAACGGGTTAAAAGTTGTGACGCAGCTACTTTATCACTATAAGAATTTGAAATATGGGTCTTAAAAATAATGATATCAAATTTTAAGTGACGCTTTTCTATTAATTTAGAAAATTTGGAGTGGAAGGATGATTTTTATACCAACTATGTGAAAAATACCAGAGCCGGGAATCGAACCCGGGCCTTCAGCTTGACGTGCGGATGCTCTACCACTGAGCTACCCTGGGTGATAACCAGCTAGGCATTTCTCACATAATATTCATTGGCAAGGCCACCGAGTCTGCAAACGCAGCTATATCAAGTGACATAATTATTCGTGGCACAACTCCAATAGACCACGAAATTTTAATTTAGAAAGTCTTTATTTATCAACCTTTATTAATTTAGAAAATTTGGAGTGGAAGGATGATTTTTATACCAACTATGTGAAAAATACCAGAGTCGGGAATCGAACCCGTGCCTTCCGCTTGACGCGCAGATGCTCTACCACTAAGCTACCCTGGGTGATAACCAGCTAGGCATTTCTCACATAATATTCATTGGCAATATTCTTTTCTATTAGTTAAAATATACATAGATTTTCTTATTTGATCATTTGCTTTTTTCTTTTATTTATATTTACAGTGCAAACATAATATTTTTAACTTCAAGATAAGACAGATATATAAAATATACTCACTGATGCTTTTTCATTTGCATTTTAATTTCAAAATAACAGTTTTAAGAGGAATGATATAAAAATTCCAGTCACGCCTTGATGTCATTTTAAAAGATTTGTTTTTAGATTCCATTAAAATTACCTTTGTTTTGTCTAATAAAGTATATTTACACATTGAAACAGTGCTTTTAATTTTGAAATATACTGTCAAATAATCACACTTTCACTGAGTTTGCATTATAAATTAAAATTATTTATTTCAATAAATCGATTTGTCTTTTGCGTCACGCTATCCAAAACTGTGAGTAAAATATATGCAAATGTTACTTTGTATCATAGTACCCAACTAAGTGAGAATTTGTGCAAAGAAATAGTGTGAATTTCATTTCATAAAATATCGGTTATTTTCATGTTTTGCTATTCTAAATAATTTTTTTCTTCTCTCGAGCATCTCAAAGATGCTAATATTTCAATTTTCTTATTTACACCATTGATCACATTTTAATTTTCCTGAGGAAAGTGACGTCAGAAACACAGAAAAAAAGGTCATAAGAGAAACTTTTCCCTCCGGTGGCCAATAGAGTACCTTCATAAACCCGACGTTTTTCTTAATAACTTCGTTATTAAAATGATAGAAATTTCTAAGCAGCTGAAATGCCTTCCTTGAAGCAGTCGGAATACACTGATACCTCTCATGATGCGGAGCACTTTGCCATCCGCGAGAAGATGCTGTCACAGACAAAAAAAATTGACGCCAGCGACAGTTACTTTTTTTTAATATATAGAGAAAATTTGTTAAAATTGCAGATTTTCTTTTCTGCAATTTTTTCTCAATTGAGGTTGTTTTTTCCCGTTGTGCATTTTCTTCTTCTTTTACAGTTTTCAACCCTTTCAACATGGCTTGAGCAATTCTTATCTCTTGAAGATCTTTATTTTTTATTCCTTTTTTTAATCTATCATTGGCTTCTTTCAGCAATTTATCACTACCTTTTCCTTTAGCATTTTCCACTTTTTGTGCTTCAACTAATTTGGTTTCAAGTTCATCAATGTTTTCAGGCTCGTACTGGCCCAACGGGCAACGAGGCAAATGCCCGGTGCGCCCTTCGCCGAGGGAACTTTTTTTTTTTTTTTAATGTAAAAATTGATTTTTTTTTTTTTTTTCTTAGAACACTGTAAAATTATGATGGTTTTTGTTTAAAATTGAAGGAAATATTTCGGTAGAATTTATTCTCAAAAGCAATCCTGAAACTTCTTTATCTGAATGCCTACATGTACGTATTTATAAAGGAAGAATGCGAGTTCTCTATTCTATTTAAAATAGCTTGAATATGTTCATGTGCGCCCCACTACACTAGGCACACAGAAGACTAAGTAAAAGGCGTTTTGTAAGTTCCACTAAAGAGGGCGCCGTGCATTCTCCACTAAAGAGCGAACTTGTATGTTTCAACAAATTAAGCACCTTGCATGTTCAGTGGAACACATATGTGAGCACCATTAATCAAATTATAGTTTTAAAACACGTAGCGTTATTATAAAAATCAACTAAAATCTATTACTAAATACAAATACGAAACATGACGCCTTTTATATTCAGTGAGTACATATATTTTAAACACTACAACTATGTAAAACAAATTTTAGCGCATATCGCCCAATAAAATATATCGTAACTTTAGTGATAACACTATATGCGCCCCGCTAGGCATAAAAGGCAATTTTTAAGAATTTTATATGTAGCCTCCTTATAAAAATTAACTAAAAAACTATTTTTGAAAAAAATACAAAACAGAGCGCCTTCTACATTTACGGGATGGTACATGTATTTATTTCATCACTAAAATTATTTATATAAATGAAATAAAATAAATAAATAAAAACTGTGCCCCTATCAGTGACGTAGAAATAACACCATATGCGACCGATCTGGCATAAAAAGAGCCCTCTTTTTAATGTTTTTATAAACAACAAAAATTGCTTAGAAACAAATATTAAATACTCATGAAATACTAAACAACACGTCTTTTAGCCTTAGTGAGGTGCACATATTCTTAAATTTTCTCAAAACATGGATAGAAAAAGAAACATGTTCTGGCAATATCAATAATAACAAATAATACAGGAAACAGGGTATCTTGCATGTTCCACAAAACAGGGCGACTTGCATGTTTAGCGAAACACATACGTGTGCCTCTCTAATCAAAATGTATGTAAAAATAAATAAAAATATAGCGTCTTTATAAAAATAAGCTGAAAACTAATACTAAATACAATTTTAAAAAAAGCGCCGGTAAATAATATAGTAAAGTCGAAATGACACCATATGCGACCCTCTAGATAAAAAAGTGTCCTGTTTTTAAGGCACCCTGTCCTGTTTTAAACGGGACGCCTTTTAGCCTTAGTGAGGTGCACTTGGCCTACATATATATTTTAAACACTTCAAATATGCAAAAGAAATTTTGAGTGCCCAATTAAATATACCGTAATTTTAGCGATAACACTATATGCGCCCCGCTAGGCATAAAAGGCGCCCTGTTTTCAACAGTTTTATATGTAAGCCTCTTAAAAAAATGAACTGAAAAACTATTTTTTAAATGAATACAAAACAGGGCGCCCTTTATATTCAGTGAGTACGCATATATAATTTAAGCACTACAAATATGTAAAAAAAAATTTAGTGCTTAATATAAAATATATCGTAACGTTAGTAATAACATTACATGCGCCCCGCTAGGCATAAAAGGCACCCTGTTTTCAACAATTTTATATGTAGCCTCCTTATAAAAATGAACTAAAAAACTACTTTTGAAAAAATAAATAAATAAATACAAAACAGGGTGCCTTTTACATCTACCGGATGGTACATGTACTTATTTCTCAACTAAAATTATTTATATAAATGAAATAAAATCAATAAATAAAAACTGCGCCCCTATCGATAATGTAGAAATAACACCATATGCACCCGATAAGGCATAAAAAGGAGCCCTCTTTTTAATGTTTTTATAAACGACAAAAATTGCTTACAAACTAATATTAAATGCTCATGAAATACTAACCAGCACGCCTTTTAGCCTTAGTAAGGTGCACATATTCTTAAATTTTCTCTAAAAATGGATGAAAAAACATGTATCCCTATCCCCCTCAAACCCTATCAAGAAATTAATTAATATAGAATGCTTAACCCTTTAACGTTCACTACTTAATTTATTTAAAAAATTACTAAACTAATTTTAAAAATGGCTTTTAGACACGTAGCTGATCATAAATATTTAAAAAATAAAAAAATCGCATTGTTCCTTTTTGAGAAATTTTTGGTTTGAAACATCTATAAGTTAACCTTATTAAATTCAAATAATATTTAATTTAATAAATAAAACACTTTGTAAGTAAGCATTATCGACTACAAAAACTCGTAAAAGTTGTTTCGGGTGAAAATAATTGTCCAGCTTTTCATTAAATGAAAAAAAGACATTAGTGCATCATCAAACCAGCAATTCGCACTCGCGCACACAAAGAAACTTCAAGTCACTTATGCAATTAGCTTCTAGTGAAGCATTATTTGATAAATTTTGGAATAGTGCTGATATCTACAGACAGAAAAGAAACAAAAGTTTAAAACCTGATTAAAACAAAGGGGAAAAGTTAAAAAAACTGCTGCATAAAAATTCTTAAATTATGCCACATGTTTGGTTTCGCTGCGAAACCAATGATCGTTAAAGGGTTAACAGGGTATCTTGCATGTTCCACTAAACAGGACGATTTGCATGTTTAGTGAAACACATACAGTACATCTGTAATAAAGATGCATGTAAAAATTTTAAAAATATAGCGTCTTTATAAAAATAAACTGAAAAAATACAATATAAAAAAAAGTGCCTTTTATATCATTTTTTTTTTTTTTTTCTGTGAATGTAAATTCCATCTTTGAACGAACTGTACCTCGCCTTATCCTTCAAAGTAAACAAAATAAACAAGCCTTTCCTTTGTAGAAATTATTCTTAGTTACTTCTCGATGTACAGCTGATGTACATACTACTTGAGTGACAATAAAAGTAAAGTAATTATTAACAATTGTTACCAAACTTACTCTACAGAAGAAGATTACAAACAAAATGAGCGCCAAACAAGAAACAGAAACAAAAATCAAACAACAAATCAGTGTTGCCAGCACGTAGCCTACGGCGATGCGACTCAAAGGCTGGATTATTGTCGGCCATCTGCTGAAACTTGGCGCTGGTAGTCGTCTCGAATGAGATTCGTCTGCTTATTGGTCTGTGCGAAGAAGAAAAACGATGAGTGACACTGTAAAGCCCCGCCTCTCTTCAGAAAGAAATATATATAGCGAGCAGGGACTTTATACCAATCTAACTTAATATTTAAAACAACAGCTTTTACCTATCTCTAGGAGCCTCGTTCGACCTCGAGGTCGATTTCAGTGCAATCTGGACAGACTTTTCACTCGGAAGACACACCTACTTGTGACTTGCGAACTTTTAATACGCAAGCGAAGTGTGACGGCCACGGATTAGGATACAGGATGATAAACCAGATAGGGCGGTCAGCGTGGGGAACGGAGCTTTATTTTCCGCATTAATTTAAACTAGCAGAGTAAGCGATCCGATCGCCGCCTGGTGTAGTATATTTGAAACTTAGCGGAAGAAAGGGAAAGCCCGCCCCTTCCGCTTCAGTCATCCAACGAACGAACAGCCAGAAATGTAAAACCGTGCTGATTGGTGTATTTTCGAGATTTGGTCGCCCTCTAGACTTTTGCCCGATACCCAAAATTTTTGCGATTTTCACAGAATTTTTTTCAAAAGCCGATTCCAAAGCAACTAATAGAGCTTTGCGATCGCAATCACTTCCAGAATCTGCCCCACGAAGTCTACTTTCATAACAGAACAGCAGGGACCTGCCAAAGTTAAACCATTTGGCCAGGAGAGCCCTTTTATGAAGGCATGTGCTCGATATCGTCGCCAAACTTTTTGGTCGAATTTTACGCCCTCTCATTTTCAAAAGTCGATTCCACAGCAGCTAATAGAGCTTTGCGATCGCAATCACTTCCAGAATGTGCAAAAGATATTCTAGTTTCATAACAGAACAGCAGGGACCTGCCAAAGTTAAACCATTTGGCCAGGAGAGCCCTTTTATGCAGACTTTGCCCGATTTCGATACCCAAAATTTTTGCGATTTTCACAGAATTTTTTTCAAAAGCCGATTCCAAAGCAACTAATAGAGCTTTGCGATCGCAATCACTTCCAGAATCTGCCCCACGAAGTCTACTTTCATAACAGAACAGCAGGGACCTGCCAAAGTTAAACCATTTGGCCAGGAGAGCCCTTTTATGAAGGCATGTGCTCGATATCGTCGCCAAACTTTTTGGTCGAATTTTACGCCCTCTCATTTTCAAAAGTCGATTCCACAGCAGCTAATAGAGCTTTGCGATCGCAATCACTTCCAGAATGTGCAAAAGATATTCTAGTTTCATAACAGAACAGCAGGGACCTGCCAAAGTTAAACCATTTGGCCAGGAGAGCCCTTTTATGCAGACTTTGCCCGATTTCGATACCCAAAATTTTTGCGATTTTCACAGAATTTTTTTCAAAAGCCGATTCCAAAGCAACTAATAGAGCTTTGCGATCGCAATCACTTCCAGAATCTGCCCCACGAAGTCTACTTTCATAACAGAACAGCAGGGACCTGCCAAAGTTAAACCATTTGGCCAGGAGAGCCCTTTTATGAAGGCATGTGCTCGATATCGTCGCCAAACTTTTTGGTCGAATTTTACGCCCTCTCATTTTCAAAAGTCGATTCCACAGCAGCTAATAGAGCTTTGCGATCGCAATCACTTCCAGAATGTGCAAAAGATATTCTAGTTTCATAACAGAACAGCAGGGACCTGCCAAAGTTAAACCATTTGGCCAGGAGAGCCCTTTTATGCAGACTTTGCCCGATTTCGATACCCAAAATTTTTGCGATTTTCACAGAATTTTTTTCAAAAGCCGATTCCAAAGCAACTAATAGAGCTTTGCGATCGCAATCACTTCCAGAATCTGCCCCACGAAGTCTACTTTCATAACAGAACAGCAGGGACCTGCCAAAGTTAAACCATTTGGCCAGGAGAGCCCTTTTATGAAGGCATGTGCTCGATATCGTCGCCAAACTTTTTGGTCGAATTTTACGCCCTCTCATTTTCAAAAGTCGATTCCACAGCAGCTAATAGAGCTTTGCGATCGCAATCACTTCCAGAATGTGCAAAAGATATTCTAGTTTCATAACAGAACAGCAGGGACCTGCCAAAGTTAAACCATTTGGCCAGGAGAGCCCTTTTATGCAGACTTTGCCCGATTTCGATACCCAAAATTTTTGCGATTTTCACAGAATTTTTTTCAAAAGCCGATTCCAAAGCAACTAATAGAGCTTTGCGATCGCAATCACTTCCAGAATCTGCCCCACGAAGTCTACTTTCATAACAGAACAGCAGGGACCTGCCAAAGTTAAACCATTTGGCCAGGAGAGCCCTTTTATGAAGGCATGTGCTCGATATCGTCGCCAAACTTTTTGGTCGAATTTTACGCCCTCTCATTTTCAAAAGTCGATTCCACAGCAGCTAATAGAGCTTTGCGATCGCAATCACTTCCAGAATGTGCAAAAGATATTCTAGTTTCATAACAGAACAGCAGGGACCTGCCAAAGTTAAACCATTTGGCCAGGAGAGCCCTTTTATGCAGACTTTGCCCGATTTCGATACCCAAAATTTTTGCGATTTTCACAGAATTTTTTTCAAAAGCCGATTCCAAAGCAACTAATAGAGCTTTGCGATCGCAATCACTTCCAGAATCTGCCCCACGAAGTCTACTTTCATAACAGAACAGCAGGGACCTGCCAAAGTTAAACCATTTGGCCAGGAGAGCCCTTTTATGAAGGCATGTGCTCGATATCGTCGCCAAACTTTTTGGTCGAATTTTACGCCCTCTCATTTTCAAAAGTCGATTCCACAGCAGCTAATAGAGCTTTGCGATCGCAATCACTTCCAGAATGTGCAAAAGATATTCTAGTTTCATAACAGAACAGCAGGGACCTGCCAAAGTTAAACCATTTGGCCAGGAGAGCCCTTTTATGCAGACTTTGCCCGATTTCGATACCCAAAATTTTTGCGATTTTCACAGAATTTTTTTCAAAAGCCGATTCCAAAGCAACTAATAGAGCTTTGCGATCGCAATCACTTCCAGAATCTGCCCCACGAAGTCTACTTTCATAACAGAACAGCAGGGACCTGCCAAAGTTAAACCATTTGGCCAGGAGAGCCCTTTTATGAAGGCATGTGCTCGATATCGTCGCCAAACTTTTTGGTCGAATTTTACGCCCTCTCATTTTCAAAAGTCGATTCCACAGCAGCTAATAGAGCTTTGCGATCGCAATCACTTCCAGAATGTGCAAAAGATATTCTAGTTTCATAACAGAACAGCAGGGACCTGCCAAAGTTAAACCATTTGGCCAGGAGAGCCCTTTTATGCAGACTTTGCCCGATTTCGATACCCAAAATTTTTGCGATTTTCACAGAATTTTTTTCAAAAGCCGATTCCAAAGCAACTAATAGAGCTTTGCGATCGCAATCACTTCCAGAATCTGCCCCACGAAGTCTACTTTCATAACAGAACAGCAGGGACCTGCCAAAGTTAAACCATTTGGCCAGGAGAGCCCTTTTATGAAGGCATGTGCTCGATATCGTCGCCAAACTTTTTGGTCGAATTTTACGCCCTCTCATTTTCAAAAGTCGATTCCACAGCAGCTAATAGAGCTTTGCGATCGCAATCACTTCCAGAATGTGCAAAAGATATTCTAGTTTCATAACAGAACAGCAGGGACCTGCCAAAGTTAAACCATTTGGCCAGGAGAGCCCTTTTATGCAGACTTTGCCCGATTTCGATACCCAAAATTTTTGCGATTTTCACAGAATTTTTTTCAAAAGCCGATTCCAAAGCAACTAATAGAGCTTTGCGATCGCAATCACTTCCAGAATCTGCCCCACGAAGTCTACTTTCATAACAGAACAGCAGGGACCTGCCAAAGTTAAACCATTTGGCCAGGAGAGCCCTTTTATGAAGGCATGTGCTCGATATCGTCGCCAAACTTTTTGGTCGAATTTTACGCCCTCTCATTTTCAAAAGTCGATTCCACAGCAGCTAATAGAGCTTTGCGATCGCAATCACTTCCAGAATGTGCAAAAGATATTCTAGTTTCATAACAGAACAGCAGGGACCTGCCAAAGTTAAACCATTTGGCCAGGAGAGCCCTTTTATGCAGACTTTGCCCGATTTCGATACCCAAAATTTTTGCGATTTTCACAGAATTTTTTTCAAAAGCCGATTCCAAAGCAACTAATAGAGCTTTGCGATCGCAATCACTTCCAGAATCTGCCCCACGAAGTCTACTTTCATAACAGAACAGCAGGGACCTGCCAAAGTTAAACCATTTGGCCAGGAGAGCCCTTTTATGAAGGCATGTGCTCGATATCGTCGCCAAACTTTTTGGTCGAATTTTACGCCCTCTCATTTTCAAAAGTCGATTCCACAGCAGCTAATAGAGCTTTGCGATCGCAATCACTTCCAGAATGTGCAAAAGATATTCTAGTTTCATAACAGAACAGCAGGGACCTGCCAAAGTTAAACCATTTGGCCAGGAGAGCCCTTTTATGCAGACTTTGCCCGATTTCGATACCCAAAATTTTTGCGATTTTCACAGAATTTTTTTCAAAAGCCGATTCCAAAGCAACTAATAGAGCTTTGCGATCGCAATCACTTCCAGAATCTGCCCCACGAAGTCTACTTTCATAACAGAACAGCAGGGACCTGCCAAAGTTAAACCATTTGGCCAGGAGAGCCCTTTTATGAAGGCATGTGCTCGATATCGTCGCCAAACTTTTTGGTCGAATTTTACGCCCTCTCATTTTCAAAAGTCGATTCCACAGCAGCTAATAGAGCTTTGCGATCGCAATCACTTCCAGAATGTGCAAAAGATATTCTAGTTTCATAACAGAACAGCAGGGACCTGCCAAAGTTAAACCATTTGGCCAGGAGAGCCCTTTTATGCAGACTTTGCCCGATTTCGATACCCAAAATTTTTGCGATTTTCACAGAATTTTTTTCAAAAGCCGATTCCAAAGCAACTAATAGAGCTTTGCGATCGCAATCACTTCCAGAATCTGCCCCACGAAGTCTACTTTCATAACAGAACAGCAGGGACCTGCCAAAGTTAAACCATTTGGCCAGGAGAGCCCTTTTATGAAGGCATGTGCTCGATATCGTCGCCAAACTTTTTGGTCGAATTTTACGCCCTCTCATTTTCAAAAGTCGATTCCACAGCAGCTAATAGAGCTTTGCGATCGCAATCACTTCCAGAATGTGCAAAAGATATTCTAGTTTCATAACAGAACAGCAGGGACCTGCCAAAGTTAAACCATTTGGCCAGGAGAGCCCTTTTATGCAGACTTTGCCCGATTTCGATACCCAAAATTTTTGCGATTTTCACAGAATTTTTTTCAAAAGCCGATTCCAAAGCAACTAATAGAGCTTTGCGATCGCAATCACTTCCAGAATCTGCCCCACGAAGTCTACTTTCATAACAGAACAGCAGGGACCTGCCAAAGTTAAACCATTTGGCCAGGAGAGCCCTTTTATGAAGGCATGTGCTCGATATCGTCGCCAAACTTTTTGGTCGAATTTTACGCCCTCTCATTTTCAAAAGTCGATTCCACAGCAGCTAATAGAGCTTTGCGATCGCAATCACTTCCAGAATGTGCAAAAGATATTCTAGTTTCATAACAGAACAGCAGGGACCTGCCAAAGTTAAACCATTTGGCCAGGAGAGCCCTTTTATGCAGACTTTGCCCGATTTCGATACCCAAAATTTTTGCGATTTTCACAGAATTTTTTTCAAAAGCCGATTCCAAAGCAACTAATAGAGCTTTGCGATCGCAATCACTTCCAGAATCTGCCCCACGAAGTCTACTTTCATAACAGAACAGCAGGGACCTGCCAAAGTTAAACCATTTGGCCAGGAGAGCCCTTTTATGAAGGCATGTGCTCGATATCGTCGCCAAACTTTTTGGTCGAATTTTACGCCCTCTCATTTTCAAAAGTCGATTCCACAGCAGCTAATAGAGCTTTGCGATCGCAATCACTTCCAGAATGTGCAAAAGATATTCTAGTTTCATAACAGAACAGCAGGGACCTGCCAAAGTTAAACCATTTGGCCAGGAGAGCCCTTTTATGCAGACTTTGCCCGATTTCGATACCCAAAATTTTTGCGATTTTCACAGAATTTTTTTCAAAAGCCGATTCCAAAGCAACTAATAGAGCTTTGCGATCGCAATCACTTCCAGAATCTGCCCCACGAAGTCTACTTTCATAACAGAACAGCAGGGACCTGCCAAAGTTAAACCATTTGGCCAGGAGAGCCCTTTTATGAAGGCATGTGCTCGATATCGTCGCCAAACTTTTTGGTCGAATTTTACGCCCTCTCATTTTCAAAAGTCGATTCCACAGCAGCTAATAGAGCTTTGCGATCGCAATCACTTCCAGAATGTGCAAAAGATATTCTAGTTTCATAACAGAACAGCAGGGACCTGCCAAAGTTAAACCATTTGGCCAGGAGAGCCCTTTTATGCAGACTTTGCCCGATTTCGATACCCAAAATTTTTGCGATTTTCACAGAATTTTTTTCAAAAGCCGATTCCAAAGCAACTAATAGAGCTTTGCGATCGCAATCACTTCCAGAATCTGCCCCACGAAGTCTACTTTCATAACAGAACAGCAGGGACCTGCCAAAGTTAAACCATTTGGCCAGGAGAGCCCTTTTATGAAGGCATGTGCTCGATATCGTCGCCAAACTTTTTGGTCGAATTTTACGCCCTCTCATTTTCAAAAGTCGATTCCACAGCAGCTAATAGAGCTTTGCGATCGCAATCACTTCCAGAATGTGCAAAAGATATTCTAGTTTCATAACAGAACAGCAGGGACCTGCCAAAGTTAAACCATTTGGCCAGGAGAGCCCTTTTATGCAGACTTTGCCCGATTTCGATACCCAAAATTTTTGCGATTTTCACAGAATTTTTTTCAAAAGCCGATTCCAAAGCAACTAATAGAGCTTTGCGATCGCAATCACTTCCAGAATCTGCCCCACGAAGTCTACTTTCATAACAGAACAGCAGGGACCTGCCAAAGTTAAACCATTTGGCCAGGAGAGCCCTTTTATGAAGGCATGTGCTCGATATCGTCGCCAAACTTTTTGGTCGAATTTTACGCCCTCTCATTTTCAAAAGTCGATTCCACAGCAGCTAATAGAGCTTTGCGATCGCAATCACTTCCAGAATGTGCAAAAGATATTCTAGTTTCATAACAGAACAGCAGGGACCTGCCAAAGTTAAACCATTTGGCCAGGAGAGCCCTTTTATGCAGACTTTGCCCGATTTCGATACCCAAAATTTTTGCGATTTTCACAGAATTTTTTTCAAAAGCCGATTCCAAAGCAACTAATAGAGCTTTGCGATCGCAATCACTTCCAGAATCTGCCCCACGAAGTCTACTTTCATAACAGAACAGCAGGGACCTGCCAAAGTTAAACCATTTGGCCAGGAGAGCCCTTTTATGAAGGCATGTGCTCGATATCGTCGCCAAACTTTTTGGTCGAATTTTACGCCCTCTCATTTTCAAAAGTCGATTCCACAGCAGCTAATAGAGCTTTGCGATCGCAATCACTTCCAGAATGTGCAAAAGATATTCTAGTTTCATAACAGAACAGCAGGGACCTGCCAAAGTTAAACCATTTGGCCAGGAGAGCCCTTTTATGCAGACTTTGCCCGATTTCGATACCCAAAATTTTTGCGATTTTCACAGAATTTTTTTCAAAAGCCGATTCCAAAGCAACTAATAGAGCTTTGCGATCGCAATCACTTCCAGAATCTGCCCCACGAAGTCTACTTTCATAACAGAACAGCAGGGACCTGCCAAAGTTAAACCATTTGGCCAGGAGAGCCCTTTTATGAAGGCATGTGCTCGATATCGTCGCCAAACTTTTTGGTCGAATTTTACGCCCTCTCATTTTCAAAAGTCGATTCCACAGCAGCTAATAGAGCTTTGCGATCGCAATCACTTCCAGAATGTGCAAAAGATATTCTAGTTTCATAACAGAACAGCAGGGACCTGCCAAAGTTAAACCATTTGGCCAGGAGAGCCCTTTTATGCAGACTTTGCCCGATTTCGATACCCAAAATTTTTGCGATTTTCACAGAATTTTTTTCAAAAGCCGATTCCAAAGCAACTAATAGAGCTTTGCGATCGCAATCACTTCCAGAATCTGCCCCACGAAGTCTACTTTCATAACAGAACAGCAGGGACCTGCCAAAGTTAAACCATTTGGCCAGGAGAGCCCTTTTATGAAGGCATGTGCTCGATATCGTCGCCAAACTTTTTGGTCGAATTTTACGCCCTCTCATTTTCAAAAGTCGATTCCACAGCAGCTAATAGAGCTTTGCGATCGCAATCACTTCCAGAATGTGCAAAAGATATTCTAGTTTCATAACAGAACAGCAGGGACCTGCCAAAGTTAAACCATTTGGCCAGGAGAGCCCTTTTATGCAGACTTTGCCCGATTTCGATACCCAAAATTTTTGCGATTTTCACAGAATTTTTTTCAAAAGCCGATTCCAAAGCAACTAATAGAGCTTTGCGATCGCAATCACTTCCAGAATCTGCCCCACGAAGTCTACTTTCATAACAGAACAGCAGGGACCTGCCAAAGTTAAACCATTTGGCCAGGAGAGCCCTTTTATGAAGGCATGTGCTCGATATCGTCGCCAAACTTTTTGGTCGAATTTTACGCCCTCATCATTTTCAAAAGTCGATTCCACAGCAGCTAATAGAGCTTTGCGATCGCAATCACTTCCAGAATGTGCAAAAGATATTCTAGTTTCATAACAGAACAGCAGGGACCTGCCAAAGTTAAACCATTTGGCCAGGAGAGCCCTTTTATGCAGACTTTGCCCGATTTCGATACCCAAAATTTTTGCGATTTTCACAGAATTTTTTTCAAAAGCCGATTCCAAAGCAACTAATAGAGCTTTGCGATCGCAATCACTTCCAGAATCTGCCCCACGAAGTCTACTTTCATAACAGAACAGCAGGGACCTGCCAAAGTTAAACCATTTGGCCAGGAGAGCCCTTTTATGAAGGCATGTGCTCGATATCGTCGCCAAACTTTTTGGTCGAATTTTACGCCCTCTCATTTTCAAAAGTCGATTCCACAGCAGCTAATAGAGCTTTGCGATCGCAATCACTTCCAGAATGTGCAAAAGATATTCTAGTTTCATAACAGAACAGCAGGGACCTGCCAAAGTTAAACCATTTGGCCAGGAGAGCCCTTTTATGCAGACTTTGCCCGATTTCGATACCCAAAATTTTTGCGATTTTCACAGAATTTTTTTCAAAAGCCGATTCCAAAGCAACTAATAGAGCTTTGCGATCGCAATCACTTCCAGAATCTGCCCCACGAAGTCTACTTTCATAACAGAACAGCAGGGACCTGCCAAAGTTAAACCATTTGGCCAGGAGAGCCCTTTTATGAAGGCATGTGCTCGATATCGTCGCCAAACTTTTTGGTCGAATTTTACGCCCTCTCATTTTCAAAAGTCGATTCCACAGCAGCTAATAGAGCTTTGCGATCGCAATCACTTCCAGAATGTGCAAAAGATATTCTAGTTTCATAACAGAACAGCAGGGACCTGCCAAAGTTAAACCATTTGGCCAGGAGAGCCCTTTTATGCAGACTTTGCCCGATTTCGATACCCAAAATTTTTGCGATTTTCACAGAATTTTTTTCAAAAGCCGATTCCAAAGCAACTAATAGAGCTTTGCGATCGCAATCACTTCCAGAATCTGCCCCACGAAGTCTACTTTCATAACAGAACAGCAGGGACCTGCCAAAGTTAAACCATTTGGCCAGGAGAGCCCTTTTATGAAGGCATGTGCTCGATATCGTCGCCAAACTTTTTGGTGAATTTTACGCCCTCTCATTTTCAAAAGTCGATTCCACAGCAGCTAATAGAGCTTTGCGATCGCAATCACTTCCAGAATGTGCAAAAGATATTCTAGTTTCATAACAGAACAGCAGGGACCTGCCAAAGTTAAACCATTTGGCCAGGAGAGCCCTTTTATGCAGACTTTGCCCGATTTCGATACCCAAAATTTTTGCGATTTTCACAGAATTTTTTTCAAAAGCCGATTCCAAAGCAACTAATAGAGCTTTGCGATCGCAATCACTTCCAGAATCTGCCCCACGAAGTCTACTTTCATAACAGAACAGCAGGGACCTGCCAAAGTTAAACCATTTGGCCAGGAGAGCCCTTTTATGAAGGCATGTGCTCGATATCGTCGCCAAACTTTTTGGTCGAATTTTACGCCCTCTCATTTTCAAAAGTCGATTCCACAGCAGCTAATAGAGCTTTGCGATCGCAATCACTTCCAGAATGTGCAAAAGATATTCTAGTTTCATAACAGAACAGCAGGGACCTGCCAAAGTTAAACCATTTGGCCAGGAGAGCCCTTTTATGCAGACTTTGCCCGATTTCGATACCCAAAATTTTTGCGATTTTCACAGAATTTTTTTCAAAAGCCGATTCCAAAGCAACTAATAGAGCTTTGCGATCGCAATCACTTCCAGAATCTGCCCCACGAAGTCTACTTTCATAACAGAA
Source organism: Salticus scenicus (assembly GCA_963930645.1). Classification (NCBI taxonomy): domain Eukaryota; kingdom Metazoa; phylum Arthropoda; class Arachnida; order Araneae; family Salticidae; genus Salticus; species Salticus scenicus. The sequence continues at coordinate 38,488 of CAWVNO010002505.1, read as the reverse complement.
CAGCAGGGACCTGCCAAAGTTAAACCATTTGGCCAGGAGAGCCCTTTTATGAAGGCATGTGCTCGATATCGTCGCCAAACTTTTTGGTCGAATTTTACGCCCTCTCATTTTCAAAAGTCGATTCCACAGCAGCTAATAGAGCTTTGCGATCGCAATCACTTCCAGAATGTGCAAAAGATATTCTAGTTTCATAACAGAACAGCAGGGACCTGCCAAAGTTAAACCATTTGGCCAGGAGAGCCCTTTTATGCAGACTTTGCCCGATTTCGATACCCAAAATTTTTGCGATTTTCACAGAATTTTTTTCAAAAGCCGATTCCAAAGCAACTAATAGAGCTTTGCGATCGCAATCACTTCCAGAATCTGCCCCACGAAGTCTACTTTCATAACAGAACAGCAGGGACCTGCCAAAGTTAAACCATTTGGCCAGGAGAGCCCTTTTATGAAGGCATGTGCTCGATATCGTCGCCAAACTTTTTGGTCGAATTTTACGCCCTCTCATTTTCAAAAGTCGATTCCACAGCAGCTAATAGAGCTTTGCGATCGCAATCACTTCCAGAATGTGCAAAAGATATTCTAGTTTCATAACAGAACAGCAGGGACCTGCCAAAGTTAAACCATTTGGCCAGGAGAGCCCTTTTATGCAGACTTTGCCCGATTTCGATACCCAAAATTTTTGCGATTTTCACAGAATTTTTTTCAAAAGCCGATTCCAAAGCAACTAATAGAGCTTTGCGATCGCAATCACTTCCAGAATCTGCCCCACGAAGTCTACTTTCATAACAGAACAGCAGGGACCTGCCAAAGTTAAACCATTTGGCCAGGAGAGCCCTTTTATGAAGGCATGTGCTCGATATCGTCGCCAAACTTTTTGGTCGAATTTTACGCCCTCTCATTTTCAAAAGTCGATTCCACAGCAGCTAATAGAGCTTTGCGATCGCAATCACTTCCAGAATGTGCAAAAGATATTCTAGTTTCATAACAGAACAGCAGGGACCTGCCAAAGTTAAACCATTTGGCCAGGAGAGCCCTTTTATGCAGACTTTGCCCGATTTCGATACCCAAAATTTTTGCGATTTTCACAGAATTTTTTTCAAAAGCCGATTCCAAAGCAACTAATAGAGCTTTGCGATCGCAATCACTTCCAGAATCTGCCCCACGAAGTCTACTTTCATAACAGAACAGCAGGGACCTGCCAAAGTTAAACCATTTGGCCAGGAGAGCCCTTTTATGAAGGCATGTGCTCGATATCGTCGCCAAACTTTTTGGTCGAATTTTACGCCCTCTCATTTTCAAAAGTCGATTCCACAGCAGCTAATAGAGCTTTGCGATCGCAATCACTTCCAGAATGTGCAAAAGATATTCTAGTTTCATAACAGAACAGCAGGGACCTGCCAAAGTTAAACCATTTGGCCAGGAGAGCCCTTTTATGCAGACTTTGCCCGATTTCGATACCCAAAATTTTTGCGATTTTCACAGAATTTTTTTCAAAAGCCGATTCCAAAGCAACTAATAGAGCTTTGCGATCGCAATCACTTCCAGAATCTGCCCCACGAAGTCTACTTTCATAACAGAACAGCAGGGACCTGCCAAAGTTAAACCATTTGGCCAGGAGAGCCCTTTTATGAAGGCATGTGCTCGATATCGTCGCCAAACTTTTTGGTCGAATTTTACGCCCTCTCATTTTCAAAAGTCGATTCCACAGCAGCTAATAGAGCTTTGCGATCGCAATCACTTCCAGAATGTGCAAAAGATATTCTAGTTTCATAACAGAACAGCAGGGACCTGCCAAAGTTAAACCATTTGGCCAGGAGAGCCCTTTTATGCAGACTTTGCCCGATTTCGATACCCAAAATTTTTGCGATTTTCACAGAATTTTTTTCAAAAGCCGATTCCAAAGCAACTAATAGAGCTTTGCGATCGCAATCACTTCCAGAATCTGCCCCACGAAGTCTACTTTCATAACAGAACAGCAGGGACCTGCCAAAGTTAAACCATTTGGCCAGGAGAGCCCTTTTATGAAGGCATGTGCTCGATATCGTCGCCAAACTTTTTGGTCGAATTTTACGCCCTCTCATTTTCAAAAGTCGATTCCACAGCAGCTAATAGAGCTTTGCGATCGCAATCACTTCCAGAATGTGCAAAAGATATTCTAGTTTCATAACAGAACAGCAGGGACCTGCCAAAGTTAAACCATTTGGCCAGGAGAGCCCTTTTATGCAGACTTTGCCCGATTTCGATACCCAAAATTTTTGCGATTTTCACAGAATTTTTTTCAAAAGCCGATTCCAAAGCAACTAATAGAGCTTTGCGATCGCAATCACTTCCAGAATCTGCCCCACGAAGTCTACTTTCATAACAGAACAGCAGGGACCTGCCAAAGTTAAACCATTTGGCCAGGAGAGCCCTTTTATGAAGGCATGTGCTCGATATCGTCGCCAAACTTTTTGGTCGAATTTTACGCCCTCTCATTTTCAAAAGTCGATTCCACAGCAGCTAATAGAGCTTTGCGATCGCAATCACTTCCAGAATGTGCAAAAGATATTCTAGTTTCATAACAGAACAGCAGGGACCTGCCAAAGTTAAACCATTTGGCCAGGAGAGCCCTTTTATGCAGACTTTGCCCGATTTCGATACCCAAAATTTTTGCGATTTTCACAGAATTTTTTTCAAAAGCCGATTCCAAAGCAACTAATAGAGCTTTGCGATCGCAATCACTTCCAGAATCTGCCCCACGAAGTCTACTTTCATAACAGAACAGCAGGGACCTGCCAAAGTTAAACCATTTGGCCAGGAGAGCCCTTTTATGAAGGCATGTGCTCGATATCGTCGCCAAACTTTTTGGTCGAATTTTACGCCCTCTCATTTTCAAAAGTCGATTCCACAGCAGCTAATAGAGCTTTGCGATCGCAATCACTTCCAGAATGTGCAAAAGATATTCTAGTTTCATAACAGAACAGCAGGGACCTGCCAAAGTTAAACCATTTGGCCAGGAGAGCCCTTTTATGCAGACTTTGCCCGATTTCGATACCCAAAATTTTTGCGATTTTCACAGAATTTTTTTCAAAAGCCGATTCCAAAGCAACTAATAGAGCTTTGCGATCGCAATCACTTCCAGAATCTGCCCCACGAAGTCTACTTTCATAACAGAACAGCAGGGACCTGCCAAAGTTAAACCATTTGGCCAGGAGAGCCCTTTTATGAAGGCATGTGCTCGATATCGTCGCCAAACTTTTTGGTCGAATTTTACGCCCTCTCATTTTCAAAAGTCGATTCCACAGCAGCTAATAGAGCTTTGCGATCGCAATCACTTCCAGAATGTGCAAAAGATATTCTAGTTTCATAACAGAACAGCAGGGACCTGCCAAAGTTAAACCATTTGGCCAGGAGAGCCCTTTTATGCAGACTTTGCCCGATTTCGATACCCAAAATTTTTGCGATTTTCACAGAATTTTTTTCAAAAGCCGATTCCAAAGCAACTAATAGAGCTTTGCGATCGCAATCACTTCCAGAATCTGCCCCACGAAGTCTACTTTCATAACAGAACAGCAGGGACCTGCCAAAGTTAAACCATTTGGCCAGGAGAGCCCTTTTATGAAGGCATGTGCTCGATATCGTCGCCAAACTTTTTGGTCGAATTTTACGCCCTCTCATTTTCAAAAGTCGATTCCACAGCAGCTAATAGAGCTTTGCGATCGCAATCACTTCCAGAATGTGCAAAAGATATTCTAGTTTCATAACAGAACAGCAGGGACCTGCCAAAGTTAAACCATTTGGCCAGGAGAGCCCTTTTATGCAGACTTTGCCCGATTTCGATACCCAAAATTTTTGCGATTTTCACAGAATTTTTTTCAAAAGCCGATTCCAAAGCAACTAATAGAGCTTTGCGATCGCAATCACTTCCAGAATCTGCCCCACGAAGTCTACTTTCATAACAGAACAGCAGGGACCTGCCAAAGTTAAACCATTTGGCCAGGAGAGCCCTTTTATGAAGGCATGTGCTCGATATCGTCGCCAAACTTTTTGGTCGAATTTTACGCCCTCTCATTTTCAAAAGTCGATTCCACAGCAGCTAATAGAGCTTTGCGATCGCAATCACTTCCAGAATGTGCAAAAGATATTCTAGTTTCATAACAGAACAGCAGGGACCTGCCAAAGTTAAACCATTTGGCCAGGAGAGCCCTTTTATGCAGACTTTGCCCGATTTCGATACCCAAAATTTTTGCGATTTTCACAGAATTTTTTTCAAAAGCCGATTCCAAAGCAACTAATAGAGCTTTGCGATCGCAATCACTTCCAGAATCTGCCCCACGAAGTCTACTTTCATAACAGAACAGCAGGGACCTGCCAAAGTTAAACCATTTGGCCAGGAGAGCCCTTTTATGAAGGCATGTGCTCGATATCGTCGCCAAACTTTTTGGTCGAATTATACGCCCTCTCATTTTCAAAAGTCGATTCCACAGCAGCTAATAGAGCTTTGCGATCGCAATCACTTCCAGAATGTGCAAAAGATATTCTAGTTTCATAACAGAACAGCAGGGACCTGCCAAAGTTAAACCATTTGGCCAGGAGAGCCCTTTTATGCAGACTTTGCCCGATTTCGATACCCAAAATTTTTGCGATTGTCGGGGTATCGGGGGGGGGGGGGGGGGCAGAATTTTTTCAAAAAGCCGATTCCAAAGCTACTAATAGAGCTTTGCGATCGCAATCACTTCCAGAATCTGCCCCACGAAGTCTACTTTCATAACAGAAGCTGCAGGGACCTGCCAAAGCTTTATGAAGGCATGTGCTCGATATCGTCGCCAAAACTTTTTGGTCGAATTTTACGCCCTCTCATTTTCAAAAGTCGATTCCACAGCAGCTAATAGAGCTTTGCGATCGCAATCACTTCCAGAATGTGCAAAAGATATTCTAGTTTCATAACAGAACAGCAGGGACCTGCCAAAGTTAAACCATTTGGCCAGGAGAGCCCTTTTATGCAGACTTTGCCCGATTTCGATACCCAAAATTTTTGCGATTTTCACAGAATTTTTTTCAAAAGCCGATTCCAAAGCAACTAATAGAGCTTTGCGATCGCAATCACTTCCAGAATCTGCCCCACGAAGTCTACTTTCATAACAGAACAGCAGGGACCTGCCAAAGTTAAACCATTTGGCCAGGAGAGCCCTTTTATGAAGGCATGTGCTCGATATCGTCGCCAAACTTTTTGGTCGAATTTTACGCCCTCTCATTTTCAAAAGTCGATTCCACAGCAGCTAATAGAGCTTTGCGATCGCAATCACTTCCAGAATGTGCAAAAGATATTCTAGTTTCATAACAGAACAGCAGGGACCTGCCAAAGTTAAACCATTTGGCCAGGAGAGCCCTTTTATGCAGACTTTGCCCGATTTCGATACCCAAAATTTTTGCGATTTTCACAGAATTTTTTTCAAAAGCCGATTCCAAAGCAACTAATAGAGCTTTGCGATCGCAATCACTTCCAGAATCTGCCCCACGAAGTCTACTTTCATAACAGAACAGCAGGGACCTGCCAAAGTTAAACCATTTGGCCAGGAGAGCCCTTTTATGAAGGCATGTGCTCGATATCGTCGCCAAACTTTTTGGTCGAATTTTACGCCCTCTCATTTTCAAAAGTCGATTCCACAGCAGCTAATAGAGCTTTGCGATCGCAATCACTTCCAGAATGTGCAAAAGATATTCTAGTTTCATAACAGAACAGCAGGGACCTGCCAAAGTTAAACCATTTGGCCAGGAGAGCCCTTTTATGCAGACTTTGCCCGATTTCGATACCCAAAATTTTTGCGATTTTCACAGAATTTTTTTCAAAAGCCGATTCCAAAGCAACTAATAGAGCTTTGCGATCGCAATCACTTCCAGAATCTGCCCCACGAAGTCTACTTTCATAACAGAACAGCAGGGACCTGCCAAAGTTAAACCATTTGGCCAGGAGAGCCCTTTTATGAAGGCATGTGCTCGATATCGTCGCCAAACTTTTTGGTCGAATTTTACGCCCTCTCATTTTCAAAAGTCGATTCCACAGCAGCTAATAGAGCTTTGCGATCGCAATCACTTCCAGAATGTGCAAAAGATATTCTAGTTTCATAACAGAACAGCAGGGACCTGCCAAAGTTAAACCATTTGGCCAGGAGAGCCCTTTTATGCAGACTTTGCCCGATTTCGATACCCAAAATTTTTGCGATTTTCACAGAATTTTTTTCAAAAGCCGATTCCAAAGCAACTAATAGAGCTTTGCGATCGCAATCACTTCCAGAATCTGCCCCACGAAGTCTACTTTCATAACAGAACAGCAGGGACCTGCCAAAGTTAAACCATTTGGCCAGGAGAGCCCTTTTATGAAGGCATGTGCTCGATATCGTCGCCAAACTTTTTGGTCGAATTTTACGCCCTCTCATTTTCAAAAGTCGATTCCACAGCAGCTAATAGAGCTTTGCGATCGCAATCACTTCCAGAATGTGCAAAAGATATTCTAGTTTCATAACAGAACAGCAGGGACCTGCCAAAGTTAAACCATTTGGCCAGGAGAGCCCTTTTATGCAGACTTTGCCCGATTTCGATACCCAAAATTTTTGCGATTTTCACAGAATTTTTTTCAAAAGCCGATTCCAAAGCAACTAATAGAGCTTTGCGATCGCAATCACTTCCAGAATCTGCCCCACGAAGTCTACTTTCATAACAGAACAGCAGGGACCTGCCAAAGTTAAACCATTTGGCCAGGAGAGCCCTTTTATGAAGGCATGTGCTCGATATCGTCGCCAAACTTTTTGGTCGAATTTTACGCCCTCTCATTTTCAAAAGTCGATTCCACAGCAGCTAATAGAGCTTTGCGATCGCAATCACTTCCAGAATGTGCAAAAGATATTCTAGTTTCATAACAGAACAGCAGGGACCTGCCAAAGTTAAACCATTTGGCCAGGAGAGCCCTTTTATGCAGACTTTGCCCGATTTCGATACCCAAAATTTTTGCGATTTTCACAGAATTTTTTTCAAAAGCCGATTCCAAAGCAACTAATAGAGCTTTGCGATCGCAATCACTTCCAGAATCTGCCCCACGAAGTCTACTTTCATAACAGAACAGCAGGGACCTGCCAAAGTTAAACCATTTGGCCAGGAGAGCCCTTTTATGAAGGCATGTGCTCGATATCGTCGCCAAACTTTTTGGTCGAATTTTACGCCCTCTCATTTTCAAAAGTCGATTCCACAGCAGCTAATAGAGCTTTGCGATCGCAATCACTTCCAGAATGTGCAAAAGATATTCTAGTTTCATAACAGAACAGCAGGGACCTGCCAAAGTTAAACCATTTGGCCAGGAGAGCCCTTTTATGCAGACTTTGCCCGATTTCGATACCCAAAATTTTTGCGATTTTCACAGAATTTTTTTCAAAAGCCGATTCCAAAGCAACTAATAGAGCTTTGCGATCGCAATCACTTCCAGAATCTGCCCCACGAAGTCTACTTTCATAACAGAACAGCAGGGACCTGCCAAAGTTAAACCATTTGGCCAGGAGAGCCCTTTTATGAAGGCATGTGCTCGATATCGTCGCCAAACTTTTTGGTCGAATTTTACGCCCTCTCATTTTCAAAAGTCGATTCCACAGCAGCTAATAGAGCTTTGCGATCGCAATCACTTCCAGAATGTGCAAAAGATATTCTAGTTTCATAACAGAACAGCAGGGACCTGCCAAAGTTAAACCATTTGGCCAGGAGAGCCCTTTTATGCAGACTTTGCCCGATTTCGATACCCAAAATTTTTGCGATTTTCACAGAATTTTTTTCAAAAGCCGATTCCAAAGCAACTAATAGAGCTTTGCGATCGCAATCACTTCCAGAATCTGCCCCACGAAGTCTACTTTCATAACAGAACAGCAGGGACCTGCCAAAGTTAAACCATTTGGCCAGGAGAGCCCTTTTATGAAGGCATGTGCTCGATATCGTCGCCAAACTTTTTGGTCGAATTTTACGCCCTCTCATTTTCAAAAGTCGATTCCACAGCAGCTAATAGAGCTTTGCGATCGCAATCACTTCCAGAATGTGCAAAAGATATTCTAGTTTCATAACAGAACAGCAGGGACCTGCCAAAGTTAAACCATTTGGCCAGGAGAGCCCTTTTATGCAGACTTTGCCCGATTTCGATACCCAAAATTTTTGCGATTTTCACAGAATTTTTTTCAAAAGCCGATTCCAAAGCAACTAATAGAGCTTTGCGATCGCAATCACTTCCAGAATCTGCCCCACGAAGTCTACTTTCATAACAGAACAGCAGGGACCTGCCAAAGTTAAACCATTTGGCCAGGAGAGCCCTTTTATGAAGGCATGTGCTCGATATCGTCGCCAAACTTTTTGGTCGAATTTTACGCCCTCTCATTTTCAAAAGTCGATTCCACAGCAGCTAATAGAGCTTTGCGATCGCAATCACTTCCAGAATGTGCAAAAGATATTCTAGTTTCATAACAGAACAGCAGGGACCTGCCAAAGTTAAACCATTTGGCCAGGAGAGCCCTTTTATGCAGACTTTGCCCGATTTCGATACCCAAAATTTTTGCGATTTTCACAGAATTTTTTTCAAAAGCCGATTCCAAAGCAACTAATAGAGCTTTGCGATCGCAATCACTTCCAGAATCTGCCCCACGAAGTCTACTTTCATAACAGAACAGCAGGGACCTGCCAAAGTTAAACCATTTGGCCAGGAGAGCCCTTTTATGAAGGCATGTGCTCGATATCGTCGCCAAACTTTTTGGTCGAATTTTACGCCCTCTCATTTTCAAAAGTCGATTCCACAGCAGCTAATAGAGCTTTGCGATCGCAATCACTTCCAGAATGTGCAAAAGATATTCTAGTTTCATAACAGAACAGCAGGGACCTGCCAAAGTTAAACCATTTGGCCAGGAGAGCCCTTTTATGCAGACTTTGCCCGATTTCGATACCCAAAATTTTTGCGATTTTCACAGAATTTTTTTCAAAAGCCGATTCCAAAGCAACTAATAGAGCTTTGCGATCGCAATCACTTCCAGAATCTGCCCCACGAAGTCTACTTTCATAACAGAACAGCAGGGACCTGCCAAAGTTAAACCATTTGGCCAGGAGAGCCCTTTTATGAAGGCATGTGCTCGATATCGTCGCCAAACTTTTTGGTCGAATTTTACGCCCTCTCATTTTCAAAAGTCGATTCCACAGCAGCTAATAGAGCTTTGCGATCGCAATCACTTCCAGAATGTGCAAAAGATATTCTAGTTTCATAACAGAACAGCAGGGACCTGCCAAAGTTAAACCATTTGGCCAGGAGAGCCCTTTTATGCAGACTTTGCCCGATTTCGATACCCAAAATTTTTGCGATTTTCACAGAATTTTTTTCAAAAGCCGATTCCAAAGCAACTAATAGAGCTTTGCGATCGCAATCACTTCCAGAATCTGCCCCACGAAGTCTACTTTCATAACAGAACAGCAGGGACCTGCCAAAGTTAAACCATTTGGCCAGGAGAGCCCTTTTATGAAGGCATGTGCTCGATATCGTCGCCAAACTTTTTGGTCGAATTTTACGCCCTCTCATTTTCAAAAGTCGATTCCACAGCAGCTAATAGAGCTTTGCGATCGCAATCACTTCCAGAATGTGCAAAAGATATTCTAGTTTCATAACAGAACAGCAGGGACCTGCCAAAGTTAAACCATTTGGCCAGGAGAGCCCTTTTATGCAGACTTTGCCCGATTTCGATACCCAAAATTTTTGCGATTTTCACAGAATTTTTTTCAAAAGCCGATTCCAAAGCAACTAATAGAGCTTTGCGATCGCAATCACTTCCAGAATCTGCCCCACGAAGTCTACTTTCATAACAGAACAGCAGGGACCTGCCAAAGTTAAACCATTTGGCCAGGAGAGCCCTTTTATGAAGGCATGTGCTCGATATCGTCGCCAAACTTTTTGGTCGAATTTTACGCCCTCTCATTTTCAAAAGTCGATTCCACAGCAGCTAATAGAGCTTTGCGATCGCAATCACTTCCAGAATGTGCAAAAGATATTCTAGTTTCATAACAGAACAGCAGGGACCTGCCAAAGTTAAACCATTTGGCCAGGAGAGCCCTTTTATGCAGACTTTGCCCGATTTCGATACCCAAAATTTTTGCGATTTTCACAGAATTTTTTTCAAAAGCCGATTCCAAAGCAACTAATAGAGCTTTGCGATCGCAATCACTTCCAGAATCTGCCCCACGAAGTCTACTTTCATAACAGAACAGCAGGGACCTGCCAAAGTTAAACCATTTGGCCAGGAGAGCCCTTTTATGAAGGCATGTGCTCGATATCGTCGCCAAACTTTTTGGTCGAATTTTACGCCCTCTCATTTTCAAAAGTCGATTCCACAGCAGCTAATAGAGCTTTGCGATCGCAATCACTTCCAGAATGTGCAAAAGATATTCTAGTTTCATAACAGAACAGCAGGGACCTGCCAAAGTTAAACCATTTGGCCAGGAGAGCCCTTTTATGCAGACTTTGCCCGATTTCGATACCCAAAATTTTTGCGATTTTCACAGAATTTTTTTCAAAAGCCGATTCCAAAGCAACTAATAGAGCTTTGCGATCGCAATCACTTCCAGAATCTGCCCCACGAAGTCTACTTTCATAACAGAACAGCAGGGACCTGCCAAAGTTAAACCATTTGGCCAGGAGAGCCCTTTTATGAAGGCATGTGCTCGATATCGTCGCCAAACTTTTTGGTCGAATTTTACGCCCTCTCATTTTCAAAAGTCGATTCCACAGCAGCTAATAGAGCTTTGCGATCGCAATCACTTCCAGAATGTGCAAAAGATATTCTAGTTTCATAACAGAACAGCAGGGACCTGCCAAAGTTAAACCATTTGGCCAGGAGAGCCCTTTTATGCAGACTTTGCCCGATTTCGATACCCAAAATTTTTGCGATTTTCACAGAATTTTTTTCAAAAGCCGATTCCAAAGCAACTAATAGAGCTTTGCGATCGCAATCACTTCCAGAATCTGCCCCACGAAGTCTACTTTCATAACAGAACAGCAGGGACCTGCCAAAGTTAAACCATTTGGCCAGGAGAGCCCTTTTATGAAGGCATGTGCTCGATATCGTCGCCAAACTTTTTGGTCGAATTTTACGCCCTCTCATTTTCAAAAGTCGATTCCACAGCAGCTAATAGAGCTTTGCGATCGCAATCACTTCCAGAATGTGCAAAAGATATTCTAGTTTCATAACAGAACAGCAGGGACCTGCCAAAGTTAAACCATTTGGCCAGGAGAGCCCTTTTATGCAGACTTTGCCCGATTTCGATACCCAAAATTTTTGCGATTTTCACAGAATTTTTTTCAAAAGCCGATTCCAAAGCAACTAATAGAGCTTTGCGATCGCAATCACTTCCAGAATCTGCCCCACGAAGTCTACTTTCATAACAGAACAGCAGGGACCTGCCAAAGTTAAACCATTTGGCCAGGAGAGCCCTTTTATGAAGGCATGTGCTCGATATCGTCGCCAAACTTTTTGGTCGAATTTTACGCCCTCTCATTTTCAAAAGTCGATTCCACAGCAGCTAATAGAGCTTTGCGATCGCAATCACTTCCAGAATGTGCAAAAGATATTCTAGTTTCATAACAGAACAGCAGGGACCTGCCAAAGTTAAACCATTTGGCCAGGAGAGCCCTTTTATGCAGACTTTGCCCGATTTCGATACCCAAAATTTTTGCGATTTTCACAGAATTTTTTTCAAAAGCCGATTCCAAAGCAACTAATAGAGCTTTGCGATCGCAATCACTTCCAGAATCTGCCCCACGAAGTCTACTTTCATAACAGAACAGCAGGGACCTGCCAAAGTTAAACCATTTGGCCAGGAGAGCCCTTTTATGAAGGCATGTGCTCGATATCGTCGCCAAACTTTTTGGTCGAATTTTACGCCCTCTCATTTTCAAAAGTCGATTCCACAGCAGCTAATAGAGCTTTGCGATCGCAATCACTTCCAGAATGTGCAAAAGATATTCTAGTTTCATAACAGAACAGCAGGGACCTGCCAAAGTTAAACCATTTGGCCAGGAGAGCCCTTTTATGCAGACTTTGCCCGATTTCGATACCCAAAATTTTTGCGATTTTCACAGAATTTTTTTCAAAAGCCGATTCCAAAGCAACTAATAGAGCTTTGCGATCGCAATCACTTCCAGAATCTGCCCCACGAAGTCTACTTTCATAACAGAACAGCAGGGACCTGCCAAAGTTAAACCATTTGGCCAGGAGAGCCCTTTTATGAAGGCATGTGCTCGATATCGTCGCCAAACTTTTTGGTCGAATTTTACGCCCTCTCATTTTCAAAAGTCGATTCCACAGCAGCTAATAGAGCTTTGCGATCGCAATCACTTCCAGAATGTGCAAAAGATATTCTAGTTTCATAACAGAACAGCAGGGACCTGCCAAAGTTAAACCATTTGGCCAGGAGAGCCCTTTTATGCAGACTTTGCCCGATTTCGATACCCAAAATTTTTGCGATTTTCACAGAATTTTTTTCAAAAGCCGATTCCAAAGCAACTAATAGAGCTTTGCGATCGCAATCACTTCCAGAATCTGCCCCACGAAGTCTACTTTCATAACAGAACAGCAGGGACCTGCCAAAGTTAAACCATTTGGCCAGGAGAGCCCTTTTATGAAGGCATGTGCTCGATATCGTCGCCAAACTTTTTGGTCGAATTTTACGCCCTCTCATTTTCAAAAGTCGATTCCACAGCAGCTAATAGAGCTTTGCGATCGCAATCACTTCCAGAATGTGCAAAAGATATTCTAGTTTCATAACAGAACAGCAGGGACCTGCCAAAGTTAAACCATTTGGCCAGGAGAGCCCTTTTATGCAGACTTTGCCCGATTTCGATACCCAAAATTTTTGCGATTTTCACAGAATTTTTTTCAAAAGCCGATTCCAAAGCAACTAATAGAGCTTTGCGATCGCAATCACTTCCAGAATCTGCCCCACGAAGTCTACTTTCATAACAGAACAGCAGGGACCTGCCAAAGTTAAACCATTTGGCCAGGAGAGCCCTTTTATGAAGGCATGTGCTCGATATCGTCGCCAAACTTTTTGGTCGAATTTTACGCCCTCTCATTTTCAAAAGTCGATTCCACAGCAGCTAATAGAGCTTTGCGATCGCAATCACTTCCAGAATGTGCAAAAGATATTCTAGTTTCATAACAGAACAGCAGGGACCTGCCAAAGTTAAACCATTTGGCCAGGAGAGCCCTTTTATGCAGACTTTGCCCGATTTCGATACCCAAAATTTTTGCGATTTTCACAGAATTTTTTTCAAAAGCCGATTCCAAAGCAACTAATAGAGCTTTGCGATCGCAATCACTTCCAGAATCTGCCCCACGAAGTCTACTTTCATAACAGAACAGCAGGGACCTGCCAAAGTTAAACCATTTGGCCAGGAGAGCCCTTTTATGAAGGCATGTGCTCGATATCGTCGCCAAACTTTTTGGTCGAATTTTACGCCCTCTCATTTTCAAAAGTCGATTCCACAGCAGCTAATAGAGCTTTGCGATCGCAATCACTTCCAGAATGTGCAAAAGATATTCTAGTTTCATAACAGAACAGCAGGGACCTGCCAAAGTTAAACCATTTGGCCAGGAGAGCCCTTTTATGCAGACTTTGCCCGATTTCGATACCCAAAATTTTTGCGATTTTCACAGAATTTTTTTCAAAAGCCGATTCCAAAGCAACTAATAGAGCTTTGCGATCGCAATCACTTCCAGAATCTGCCCCACGAAGTCTACTTTCATAACAGAACAGCAGGGACCTGCCAAAGTTAAACCATTTGGCCAGGAGAGCCCTTTTATGAAGGCATGTGCTCGATATCGTCGCCAAACTTTTTGGTCGAATTTTACGCCCTCTCATTTTCAAAAGTCGATTCCACAGCAGCTAATAGAGCTTTGCGATCGCAATCACTTCCAGAATGTGCAAAAGATATTCTAGTTTCATAACAGAACAGCAGGGACCTGCCAAAGTTAAACCATTTGGCCAGGAGAGCCCTTTTATGCAGACTTTGCCCGATTTCGATACCCAAAATTTTTGCGATTTTCACAGAATTTTTTTCAAAAGCCGATTCCAAAGCAACTAATAGAGCTTTGCGATCGCAATCACTTCCAGAATCTGCCCCACGAAGTCTACTTTCATAACAGAACAGCAGGGACCTGCCAAAGTTAAACCATTTGGCCAGGAGAGCCCTTTTATGAAGGCATGTGCTCGATATCGTCGCCAAACTTTTTGGTCGAATTTTACGCCCTCTCATTTTCAAAAGTCGATTCCACAGCAGCTAATAGAGCTTTGCGATCGCAATCACTTCCAGAATGTGCAAAAGATATTCTAGTTTCATAACAGAACAGCAGGGACCTGCCAAAGTTAAACCATTTGGCCAGGAGAGCCCTTTTATGCAGACTTTGCCCGATTTCGATACCCAAAATTTTTGCGATTTTCACAGAATTTTTTTCAAAAGCCGATTCCAAAGCAACTAATAGAGCTTTGCGATCGCAATCACTTCCAGAATCTGCCCCACGAAGTCTACTTTCATAACAGAACAGCAGGGACCTGCCAAAGTTAAACCATTTGGCCAGGAGAGCCCTTTTATGAAGGCATGTGCTCGATATCGTCGCCAAACTTTTTGGTCGAATTTTACGCCCTCTCATTTTCAAAAGTCGATTCCACAGCAGCTAATAGAGCTTTGCGATCGCAATCACTTCCAGAATGTGCAAAAGATATTCTAGTTTCATAACAGAACAGCAGGGACCTGCCAAAGTTAAACCATTTGGCCAGGAGAGCCCTTTTATGCAGACTTTGCCCGATTTCGATACCCAAAATTTTTGCGATTTTCACAGAATTTTTTTCAAAAGCCGATTCCAAAGCAACTAATAGAGCTTTGCGATCGCAATCACTTCCAGAATCTGCCCCACGAAGTCTACTTTCATAACAGAACAGCAGGGACCTGCCAAAGTTAAACCATTTGGCCAGGAGAGCCCTTTTATGAAGGCATGTGCTCGATATCGTCGCCAAACTTTTTGGTCGAATTTTACGCCCTCTCATTTTCAAAAGTCGATTCCACAGCAGCTAATAGAGCTTTGCGATCGCAATCACTTCCAGAATGTGCAAAAGATATTCTAGTTTCATAACAGAACAGCAGGGACCTGCCAAAGTTAAACCATTTGGCCAGGAGAGCCCTTTTATGCAGACTTTGCCCGATTTCGATACCCAAAATTTTTGCGATTTTCACAGAATTTTTTTCAAAAGCCGATTCCAAAGCAACTAATAGAGCTTTGCGATCGCAATCACTTCCAGAATCTGCCCCACGAAGTCTACTTTCATAACAGAACAGCAGGGACCTGCCAAAGTTAAACCATTTGGCCAGGAGAGCCCTTTTATGAAGGCATGTGCTCGATATCGTCGCCAAACTTTTTGGTCGAATTTTACGCCCTCTCATTTTCAAAAGTCGATTCCACAGCAGCTAATAGAGCTTTGCGATCGCAATCACTTCCAGAATGTGCAAAAGATATTCTAGTTTCATAACAGAACAGCAGGGACCTGCCAAAGTTAAACCATTTGGCCAGGAGAGCCCTTTTATGCAGACTTTGCCCGATTTCGATACCCAAAATTTTTGCGATTTTCACAGAATTTTTTTCAAAAGCCGATTCCAAAGCAACTAATAGAGCTTTGCGATCGCAATCACTTCCAGAATCTGCCCCACGAAGTCTACTTTCATAACAGAACAGCAGGGACCTGCCAAAGTTAAACCATTTGGCCAGGAGAGCCCTTTTATGAAGGCATGTGCTCGATATCGTCGCCAAACTTTTTGGTCGAATTTTACGCCCTCTCATTTTCAAAAGTCGATTCCACAGCAGCTAATAGAGCTTTGCGATCGCAATCACTTCCAGAATGTGCAAAAGATATTCTAGTTTCATAACAGAACAGCAGGGACCTGCCAAAGTTAAACCATTTGGCCAGGAGAGCCCTTTTATGCAGACTTTGCCCGATTTCGATACCCAAAATTTTTGCGATTTTCACAGAATTTTTTTCAAAAGCCGATTCCAAAGCAACTAATAGAGCTTTGCGATCGCAATCACTTCCAGAATCTGCCCCACGAAGTCTACTTTCATAACAGAACAGCAGGGACCTGCCAAAGTTAAACCATTTGGCCAGGAGAGCCCTTTTATGAAGGCATGTGCTCGATATCGTCGCCAAACTTTTTGGTCGAATTTTACGCCCTCTCATTTTCAAAAGTCGATTCCACAGCAGCTAATAGAGCTTTGCGATCGCAATCACTTCCAGAATGTGCAAAAGATATTCTAGTTTCATAACAGAACAGCAGGGACCTGCCAAAGTTAAACCATTTGGCCAGGAGAGCCCTTTTATGCAGACTTTGCCCGATTTCGATACCCAAAATTTTTGCGATTTTCACAGAATTTTTTTCAAAAGCCGATTCCAAAGCAACTAATAGAGCTTTGCGATCGCAATCACTTCCAGAATCTGCCCCACGAAGTCTACTTTCATAACAGAACAGCAGGGACCTGCCAAAGTTAAACCATTTGGCCAGGAGAGCCCTTTTATGAAGGCATGTGCTCGATATCGTCGCCAAACTTTTTGGTCGAATTTTACGCCCTCTCATTTTCAAAAGTCGATTCCACAGCAGCTAATAGAGCTTTGCGATCGCAATCACTTCCAGAATGTGCAAAAGATATTCTAGTTTCATAACAGAACAGCAGGGACCTGCCAAAGTTAAACCATTTGGCCAGGAGAGCCCTTTTATGCAGACTTTGCCCGATTTCGATACCCAAAATTTTTGCGATTTTCACAGAATTTTTTTCAAAAGCCGATTCCAAAGCAACTAATAGAGCTTTGCGATCGCAATCACTTCCAGAATCTGCCCCACGAAGTCTACTTTCATAACAGAACAGCAGGGACCTGCCAAAGTTAAACCATTTGGCCAGGAGAGCCCTTTTATGAAGGCATGTGCTCGATATCGTCGCCAAACTTTTTGGTCGAATTTTACGCCCTCTCATTTTCAAAAGTCGATTCCACAGCAGCTAATAGAGCTTTGCGATCGCAATCACTTCCAGAATGTGCAAAAGATATTCTAGTTTCATAACAGAACAGCAGGGACCTGCCAAAGTTAAACCATTTGGCCAGGAGAGCCCTTTTATGCAGACTTTGCCCGATTTCGATACCCAAAATTTTTGCGATTTTCACAGAATTTTTTTCAAAAGCCGATTCCAAAGCAACTAATAGAGCTTTGCGATCGCAATCACTTCCAGAATCTGCCCCACGAAGTCTACTTTCATAACAGAACAGCAGGGACCTGCCAAAGTTAAACCATTTGGCCAGGAGAGCCCTTTTATGAAGGCATGTGCTCGATATCGTCGCCAAACTTTTTGGTCGAATTTTACGCCCTCTCATTTTCAAAAGTCGATTCCACAGCAGCTAATAGAGCTTTGCGATCGCAATCACTTCCAGAATGTGCAAAAGATATTCTAGTTTCATAACAGAACAGCAGGGACCTGCCAAAGTTAAACCATTTGGCCAGGAGAGCCCTTTTATGCAGACTTTGCCCGATTTCGATACCCAAAATTTTTGCGATTTTCACAGAATTTTTTTCAAAAGCCGATTCCAAAGCAACTAATAGAGCTTTGCGATCGCAATCACTTCCAGAATCTGCCCCACGAAGTCTACTTTCATAACAGAACAGCAGGGACCTGCCAAAGTTAAACCATTTGGCCAGGAGAGCCCTTTTATGAAGGCATGTGCTCGATATCGTCGCCAAACTTTTTGGTCGAATTTTACGCCCTCTCATTTTCAAAAGTCGATTCCACAGCAGCTAATAGAGCTTTGCGATCGCAATCACTTCCAGAATGTGCAAAAGATATTCTAGTTTCATAACAGAACAGCAGGGACCTGCCAAAGTTAAACCATTTGGCCAGGAGAGCCCTTTTATGCAGACTTTGCCCGATTTCGATACCCAAAATTTTTGCGATTTTCACAGAATTTTTTTCAAAAGCCGATTCCAAAGCAACTAATAGAGCTTTGCGATCGCAATCACTTCCAGAATCTGCCCCACGAAGTCTACTTTCATAACAGAACAGCAGGGACCTGCCAAAGTTAAACCATTTGGCCAGGAGAGCCCTTTTATGAAGGCATGTGCTCGATATCGTCGCCAAACTTTTTGGTCGAATTTTACGCCCTCTCATTTTCAAAAGTCGATTCCACAGCAGCTAATAGAGCTTTGCGATCGCAATCACTTCCAGAATGTGCAAAAGATATTCTAGTTTCATAACAGAACAGCAGGGACCTGCCAAAGTTAAACCATTTGGCCAGGAGAGCCCTTTTATGCAGACTTTGCCCGATTTCGATACCCAAAATTTTTGCGATTTTCACAGAATTTTTTTCAAAAGCCGATTCCAAAGCAACTAATAGAGCTTTGCGATCGCAATCACTTCCAGAATCTGCCCCACGAAGTCTACTTTCATAACAGAACAGCAGGGACCTGCCAAAGTTAAACCATTTGGCCAGGAGAGCCCTTTTATGAAGGCATGTGCTCGATATCGTCGCCAAACTTTTTGGTCGAATTTTACGCCCTCTCATTTTCAAAAGTCGATTCCACAGCAGCTAATAGAGCTTTGCGATCGCAATCACTTCCAGAATGTGCAAAAGATATTCTAGTTTCATAACAGAACAGCAGGGACCTGCCAAAGTTAAACCATTTGGCCAGGAGAGCCCTTTTATGCAGACTTTGCCCGATTTCGATACCCAAAATTTTTGCGATTTTCACAGAATTTTTTTCAAAAGCCGATTCCAAAGCAACTAATAGAGCTTTGCGATCGCAATCACTTCCAGAATCTGCCCCACGAAGTCTACTTTCATAACAGAACAGCAGGGACCTGCCAAAGTTAAACCATTTGGCCAGGAGAGCCCTTTTATGAAGGCATGTGCTCGATATCGTCGCCAAACTTTTTGGTCGAATTTTACGCCCTCTCATTTTCAAAAGTCGATTCCACAGCAGCTAATAGAGCTTTGCGATCGCAATCACTTCCAGAATGTGCAAAAGATATTCTAGTTTCATAACAGAACAGCAGGGACCTGCCAAAGTTAAACCATTTGGCCAGGAGAGCCCTTTTATGCAGACTTTGCCCGATTTCGATACCCAAAATTTTTGCGATTTTCACAGAATTTTTTTCAAAAGCCGATTCCAAAGCAACTAATAGAGCTTTGCGATCGCAATCACTTCCAGAATCTGCCCCACGAAGTCTACTTTCATAACAGAACAGCAGGGACCTGCCAAAGTTAAACCATTTGGCCAGGAGAGCCCTTTTATGAAGGCATGTGCTCGATATCGTCGCCAAACTTTTTGGTCGAATTTTACGCCCTCTCATTTTCAAAAGTCGATTCCACAGCAGCTAATAGAGCTTTGCGATCGCAATCACTTCCAGAATGTGCAAAAGATATTCTAGTTTCATAACAGAACAGCAGGGACCTGCCAAAGTTAAACCATTTGGCCAGGAGAGCCCTTTTATGCAGACTTTGCCCGATTTCGATACCCAAAATTTTTGCGATTTTCACAGAATTTTTTTCAAAAGCCGATTCCAAAGCAACTAATAGAGCTTTGCGATCGCAATCACTTCCAGAATCTGCCCCACGAAGTCTACTTTCATAACAGAACAGCAGGGACCTGCCAAAGTTAAACCATTTGGCCAGGAGAGCCCTTTTATGAAGGCATGTGCTCGATATCGTCGCCAAACTTTTTGGTCGAATTTTACGCCCTCTCATTTTCAAAAGTCGATTCCACAGCAGCTAATAGAGCTTTGCGATCGCAATCACTTCCAGAATGTGCAAAAGATATTCTAGTTTCATAACAGAACAGCAGGGACCTGCCAAAGTTAAACCATTTGGCCAGGAGAGCCCTTTTATGCAGACTTTGCCCGATTTCGATACCCAAAATTTTTGCGATTTTCACAGAATTTTTTTCAAAAGCCGATTCCAAAGCAACTAATAGAGCTTTGCGATCGCAATCACTTCCAGAATCTGCCCCACGAAGTCTACTTTCATAACAGAACAGCAGGGACCTGCCAAAGTTAAACCATTTGGCCAGGAGAGCCCTTTTATGAAGGCATGTGCTCGATATCGTCGCCAAACTTTTTGGTCGAATTTTACGCCCTCTCATTTTCAAAAGTCGATTCCACAGCAGCTAATAGAGCTTTGCGATCGCAATCACTTCCAGAATGTGCAAAAGATATTCTAGTTTCATAACAGAACAGCAGGGACCTGCCAAAGTTAAACCATTTGGCCAGGAGAGCCCTTTTATGCAGACTTTGCCCGATTTCGATACCCAAAATTTTTGCGATTTTCACAGAATTTTTTTCAAAAGCCGATTCCAAAGCAACTAATAGAGCTTTGCGATCGCAATCACTTCCAGAATCTGCCCCACGAAGTCTACTTTCATAACAGAACAGCAGGGACCTGCCAAAGTTAAACCATTTGGCCAGGAGAGCCCTTTTATGAAGGCATGTGCTCGATATCGTCGCCAAACTTTTTGGTCGAATTTTACGCCCTCTCATTTTCAAAAGTCGATTCCACAGCAGCTAATAGAGCTTTGCGATCGCAATCACTTCCAGAATGTGCAAAAGATATTCTAGTTTCATAACAGAACAGCAGGGACCTGCCAAAGTTAAACCATTTGGCCAGGAGAGCCCTTTTATGCAGACTTTGCCCGATTTCGATACCCAAAATTTTTGCGATTTTCACAGAATTTTTTTCAAAAGCCGATTCCAAAGCAACTAATAGAGCTTTGCGATCGCAATCACTTCCAGAATCTGCCCCACGAAGTCTACTTTCATAACAGAACAGCAGGGACCTGCCAAAGTTAAACCATTTGGCCAGGAGAGCCCTTTTATGAAGGCATGTGCTCGATATCGTCGCCAAACTTTTTGGTCGAATTTTACGCCCTCTCATTTTCAAAAGTCGATTCCACAGCAGCTAATAGAGCTTTGCGATCGCAATCACTTCCAGAATGTGCAAAAGATATTCTAGTTTCATAACAGAACAGCAGGGACCTGCCAAAGTTAAACCATTTGGCCAGGAGAGCCCTTTTATGCAGACTTTGCCCGATTTCGATACCCAAAATTTTTGCGATTTTCACAGAATTTTTTTCAAAAGCCGATTCCAAAGCAACTAATAGAGCTTTGCGATCGCAATCACTTCCAGAATCTGCCCCACGAAGTCTACTTTCATAACAGAACAGCAGGGACCTGCCAAAGTTAAACCATTTGGCCAGGAGAGCCCTTTTATGAAGGCATGTGCTCGATATCGTCGCCAAACTTTTTGGTCGAATTTTACGCCCTCTCATTTTCAAAAGTCGATTCCACAGCAGCTAATAGAGCTTTGCGATCGCAATCACTTCCAGAATGTGCAAAAGATATTCTAGTTTCATAACAGAACAGCAGGGACCTGCCAAAGTTAAACCATTTGGCCAGGAGAGCCCTTTTATGCAGACTTTGCCCGATTTCGATACCCAAAATTTTTGCGATTTTCACAGAATTTTTTTCAAAAGCCGATTCCAAAGCAACTAATAGAGCTTTGCGATCGCAATCACTTCCAGAATCTGCCCCACGAAGTCTACTTTCATAACAGAACAGCAGGGACCTGCCAAAGTTAAACCATTTGGCCAGGAGAGCCCTTTTATGAAGGCATGTGCTCGATATCGTCGCCAAACTTTTTGGTCGAATTTTACGCCCTCTCATTTTCAAAAGTCGATTCCACAGCAGCTAATAGAGCTTTGCGATCGCAATCACTTCCAGAATGTGCAAAAGATATTCTAGTTTCATAACAGAACAGCAGGGACCTGCCAAAGTTAAACCATTTGGCCAGGAGAGCCCTTTTATGCAGACTTTGCCCGATTTCGATACCCAAAATTTTTGCGATTTTCACAGAATTTTTTTCAAAAGCCGATTCCAAAGCAACTAATAGAGCTTTGCGATCGCAATCACTTCCAGAATCTGCCCCACGAAGTCTACTTTCATAACAGAACAGCAGGGACCTGCCAAAGTTAAACCATTTGGCCAGGAGAGCCCTTTTATGAAGGCATGTGCTCGATATCGTCGCCAAACTTTTTGGTCGAATTTTACGCCCTCTCATTTTCAAAAGTCGATTCCACAGCAGCTAATAGAGCTTTGCGATCGCAATCACTTCCAGAATGTGCAAAAGATATTCTAGTTTCATAACAGAACAGCATGGGACCTGCCAAAGTTAAACCATTTGGCCAGGAGAGCCCTTTTATGCAGACTTTGCCCGATTTCGATACCCAAAATTTTTGCGATTTTCACAGAATTTTTTTCAAAAGCCGATTCCAAAGCAACTAATAGAGCTTTGCGATCGCAATCACTTCCAGAATCTGCCCCACGAAGTCTACTTTCATAACAGAACAG
Organism: Salticus scenicus; assembly: GCA_963930645.1. NCBI lineage: Eukaryota > Metazoa > Arthropoda > Arachnida > Araneae > Salticidae > Salticus > Salticus scenicus. The sequence continues at coordinate 16,025 of CAWVNO010002505.1, read as the reverse complement.
CAGGGACCTGCCAAAGTTAAACCATTTGGCCAGGAGAGCCCTTTTATGAAGGCATGTGCTCGATATCGTCGCCAAACTTTTTGGTCGAATTTTACGCCCTCTCATTTTCAAAAGTCGATTCCACAGCAGCTAATAGAGCTTTGCGATCGCAATCACTTCCAGAATGTGCAAAAGATATTCTAGTTTCATAACAGAACAGCAGGGACCTGCCAAAGTTAAACCATTTGGCCAGGAGAGCCCTTTTATGCAGACTTTGCCCGATTTCGATACCCAAAATTTTTGCGATTTTCACAGAATTTTTTTCAAAAGCCGATTCCAAAGCAACTAATAGAGCTTTGCGATCGCAATCACTTCCAGAATCTGCCCCACGAAGTCTACTTTCATAACAGAACAGCAGGGACCTGCCAAAGTTAAACCATTTGGCCAGGAGAGCCCTTTTATGAAGGCATGTGCTCGATATCGTCGCCAAACTTTTTGGTCGAATTTTACGCCCTCTCATTTTCAAAAGTCGATTCCACAGCAGCTAATAGAGCTTTGCGATCGCAATCACTTCCAGAATGTGCAAAAGATATTCTAGTTTCATAACAGAACAGCAGGGACCTGCCAAAGTTAAACCATTTGGCCAGGAGAGCCCTTTTATGCAGACTTTGCCCGATTTCGATACCCAAAATTTTTGCGATTTTCACAGAATTTTTTTCAAAAGCCGATTCCAAAGCAACTAATAGAGCTTTGCGATCGCAATCACTTCCAGAATCTGCCCCACGAAGTCTACTTTCATAACAGAACAGCAGGGACCTGCCAAAGTTAAACCATTTGGCCAGGAGAGCCCTTTTATGAAGGCATGTGCTCGATATCGTCGCCAAACTTTTTGGTCGAATTTTACGCCCTCTCATTTTCAAAAGTCGATTCCACAGCAGCTAATAGAGCTTTGCGATCGCAATCACTTCCAGAATGTGCAAAAGATATTCTAGTTTCATAACAGAACAGCAGGGACCTGCCAAAGTTAAACCATTTGGCCAGGAGAGCCCTTTTATGCAGACTTTGCCCGATTTCGATACCCAAAATTTTTGCGATTTTCACAGAATTTTTTTCAAAAGCCGATTCCAAAGCAACTAATAGAGCTTTGCGATCGCAATCACTTCCAGAATCTGCCCCACGAAGTCTACTTTCATAACAGAACAGCAGGGACCTGCCAAAGTTAAACCATTTGGCCAGGAGAGCCCTTTTATGAAGGCATGTGCTCGATATCGTCGCCAAACTTTTTGGTCGAATTTTACGCCCTCTCATTTTCAAAAGTCGATTCCACAGCAGCTAATAGAGCTTTGCGATCGCAATCACTTCCAGAATGTGCAAAAGATATTCTAGTTTCATAACAGAACAGCAGGGACCTGCCAAAGTTAAACCATTTGGCCAGGAGAGCCCTTTTATGCAGACTTTGCCCGATTTCGATACCCAAAATTTTTGCGATTTTCACAGAATTTTTTTCAAAAGCCGATTCCAAAGCAACTAATAGAGCTTTGCGATCGCAATCACTTCCAGAATCTGCCCCACGAAGTCTACTTTCATAACAGAACAGCAGGGACCTGCCAAAGTTAAACCATTTGGCCAGGAGAGCCCTTTTATGAAGGCATGTGCTCGATATCGTCGCCAAACTTTTTGGTCGAATTTTACGCCCTCTCATTTTCAAAAGTCGATTCCACAGCAGCTAATAGAGCTTTGCGATCGCAATCACTTCCAGAATGTGCAAAAGATATTCTAGTTTCATAACAGAACAGCAGGGACCTGCCAAAGTTAAACCATTTGGCCAGGAGAGCCCTTTTATGCAGACTTTGCCCGATTTCGATACCCAAAATTTTTGCGATTTTCACAGAATTTTTTTCAAAAGCCGATTCCAAAGCAACTAATAGAGCTTTGCGATCGCAATCACTTCCAGAATCTGCCCCACGAAGTCTACTTTCATAACAGAACAGCAGGGACCTGCCAAAGTTAAACCATTTGGCCAGGAGAGCCCTTTTATGAAGGCATGTGCTCGATATCGTCGCCAAACTTTTTGGTCGAATTTTACGCCCTCTCATTTTCAAAAGTCGATTCCACAGCAGCTAATAGAGCTTTGCGATCGCAATCACTTCCAGAATGTGCAAAAGATATTCTAGTTTCATAACAGAACAGCAGGGACCTGCCAAAGTTAAACCATTTGGCCAGGAGAGCCCTTTTATGCAGACTTTGCCCGATTTCGATACCCAAAATTTTTGCGATTTTCACAGAATTTTTTTCAAAAGCCGATTCCAAAGCAACTAATAGAGCTTTGCGATCGCAATCACTTCCAGAATCTGCCCCACGAAGTCTACTTTCATAACAGAACAGCAGGGACCTGCCAAAGTTAAACCATTTGGCCAGGAGAGCCCTTTTATGAAGGCATGTGCTCGATATCGTCGCCAAACTTTTTGGTCGAATTTTACGCCCTCTCATTTTCAAAAGTCGATTCCACAGCAGCTAATAGAGCTTTGCGATCGCAATCACTTCCAGAATGTGCAAAAGATATTCTAGTTTCATAACAGAACAGCAGGGACCTGCCAAAGTTAAACCATTTGGCCAGGAGAGCCCTTTTATGCAGACTTTGCCCGATTTCGATACCCAAAATTTTTGCGATTTTCACAGAATTTTTTTCAAAAGCCGATTCCAAAGCAACTAATAGAGCTTTGCGATCGCAATCACTTCCAGAATCTGCCCCACGAAGTCTACTTTCATAACAGAACAGCAGGGACCTGCCAAAGTTAAACCATTTGGCCAGGAGAGCCCTTTTATGAAGGCATGTGCTCGATATCGTCGCCAAACTTTTTGGTCGAATTTTACGCCCTCTCATTTTCAAAAGTCGATTCCACAGCAGCTAATAGAGCTTTGCGATCGCAATCACTTCCAGAATGTGCAAAAGATATTCTAGTTTCATAACAGAACAGCAGGGACCTGCCAAAGTTAAACCATTTGGCCAGGAGAGCCCTTTTATGCAGACTTTGCCCGATTTCGATACCCAAAATTTTTGCGATTTTCACAGAATTTTTTTCAAAAGCCGATTCCAAAGCAACTAATAGAGCTTTGCGATCGCAATCACTTCCAGAATCTGCCCCACGAAGTCTACTTTCATAACAGAACAGCAGGGACCTGCCAAAGTTAAACCATTTGGCCAGGAGAGCCCTTTTATGAAGGCATGTGCTCGATATCGTCGCCAAACTTTTTGGTCGAATTTTACGCCCTCTCATTTTCAAAAGTCGATTCCACAGCAGCTAATAGAGCTTTGCGATCGCAATCACTTCCAGAATGTGCAAAAGATATTCTAGTTTCATAACAGAACAGCAGGGACCTGCCAAAGTTAAACCATTTGGCCAGGAGAGCCCTTTTATGCAGACTTTGCCCGATTTCGATACCCAAAATTTTTGCGATTTTCACAGAATTTTTTTCAAAAGCCGATTCCAAAGCAACTAATAGAGCTTTGCGATCGCAATCACTTCCAGAATCTGCCCCACGAAGTCTACTTTCATAACAGAACAGCAGGGACCTGCCAAAGTTAAACCATTTGGCCAGGAGAGCCCTTTTATGAAGGCATGTGCTCGATATCGTCGCCAAACTTTTTGGTCGAATTTTACGCCCTCTCATTTTCAAAAGTCGATTCCACAGCAGCTAATAGAGCTTTGCGATCGCAATCACTTCCAGAATGTGCAAAAGATATTCTAGTTTCATAACAGAACAGCAGGGACCTGCCAAAGTTAAACCATTTGGCCAGGAGAGCCCTTTTATGCAGACTTTGCCCGATTTCGATACCCAAAATTTTTGCGATTTTCACAGAATTTTTTTCAAAAGCCGATTCCAAAGCAACTAATAGAGCTTTGCGATCGCAATCACTTCCAGAATCTGCCCCACGAAGTCTACTTTCATAACAGAACAGCAGGGACCTGCCAAAGTTAAACCATTTGGCCAGGAGAGCCCTTTTATGAAGGCATGTGCTCGATATCGTCGCCAAACTTTTTGGTCGAATTTTACGCCCTCTCATTTTCAAAAGTCGATTCCACAGCAGCTAATAGAGCTTTGCGATCGCAATCACTTCCAGAATGTGCAAAAGATATTCTAGTTTCATAACAGAACAGCAGGGACCTGCCAAAGTTAAACCATTTGGCCAGGAGAGCCCTTTTATGCAGACTTTGCCCGATTTCGATACCCAAAATTTTTGCGATTTTCACAGAATTTTTTTCAAAAGCCGATTCCAAAGCAACTAATAGAGCTTTGCGATCGCAATCACTTCCAGAATCTGCCCCACGAAGTCTACTTTCATAACAGAACAGCAGGGACCTGCCAAAGTTAAACCATTTGGCCAGGAGAGCCCTTTTATGAAGGCATGTGCTCGATATCGTCGCCAAACTTTTTGGTCGAATTTTACGCCCTCTCATTTTCAAAAGTCGATTCCACAGCAGCTAATAGAGCTTTGCGATCGCAATCACTTCCAGAATGTGCAAAAGATATTCTAGTTTCATAACAGAACAGCAGGGACCTGCCAAAGTTAAACCATTTGGCCAGGAGAGCCCTTTTATGCAGACTTTGCCCGATTTCGATACCCAAAATTTTTGCGATTTTCACAGAATTTTTTTCAAAAGCCGATTCCAAAGCAACTAATAGAGCTTTGCGATCGCAATCACTTCCAGAATCTGCCCCACGAAGTCTACTTTCATAACAGAACAGCAGGGACCTGCCAAAGTTAAACCATTTGGCCAGGAGAGCCCTTTTATGAAGGCATGTGCTCGATATCGTCGCCAAACTTTTTGGTCGAATTTTACGCCCTCTCATTTTCAAAAGTCGATTCCACAGCAGCTAATAGAGCTTTGCGATCGCAATCACTTCCAGAATGTGCAAAAGATATTCTAGTTTCATAACAGAACAGCAGGGACCTGCCAAAGTTAAACCATTTGGCCAGGAGAGCCCTTTTATGCAGACTTTGCCCGATTTCGATACCCAAAATTTTTGCGATTTTCACAGAATTTTTTTCAAAAGCCGATTCCAAAGCAACTAATAGAGCTTTGCGATCGCAATCACTTCCAGAATCTGCCCCACGAAGTCTACTTTCATAACAGAACAGCAGGGACCTGCCAAAGTTAAACCATTTGGCCAGGAGAGCCCTTTTATGAAGGCATGTGCTCGATATCGTCGCCAAACTTTTTGGTCGAATTTTACGCCCTCTCATTTTCAAAAGTCGATTCCACAGCAGCTAATAGAGCTTTGCGATCGCAATCACTTCCAGAATGTGCAAAAGATATTCTAGTTTCATAACAGAACAGCAGGGACCTGCCAAAGTTAAACCATTTGGCCAGGAGAGCCCTTTTATGCAGACTTTGCCCGATTTCGATACCCAAAATTTTTGCGATTTTCACAGAATTTTTTTCAAAAGCCGATTCCAAAGCAACTAATAGAGCTTTGCGATCGCAATCACTTCCAGAATCTGCCCCACGAAGTCTACTTTCATAACAGAACAGCAGGGACCTGCCAAAGTTAAACCATTTGGCCAGGAGAGCCCTTTTATGAAGGCATGTGCTCGATATCGTCGCCAAACTTTTTGGTCGAATTTTACGCCCTCTCATTTTCAAAAGTCGATTCCACAGCAGCTAATAGAGCTTTGCGATCGCAATCACTTCCAGAATGTGCAAAAGATATTCTAGTTTCATAACAGAACAGCAGGGACCTGCCAAAGTTAAACCATTTGGCCAGGAGAGCCCTTTTATGCAGACTTTGCCCGATTTCGATACCCAAAATTTTTGCGATTTTCACAGAATTTTTTTCAAAAGCCGATTCCAAAGCAACTAATAGAGCTTTGCGATCGCAATCACTTCCAGAATCTGCCCCACGAAGTCTACTTTCATAACAGAACAGCAGGGACCTGCCAAAGTTAAACCATTTGGCCAGGAGAGCCCTTTTATGAAGGCATGTGCTCGATATCGTCGCCAAACTTTTTGGTCGAATTTTACGCCCTCTCATTTTCAAAAGTCGATTCCACAGCAGCTAATAGAGCTTTGCGATCGCAATCACTTCCAGAATGTGCAAAAGATATTCTAGTTTCATAACAGAACAGCAGGGACCTGCCAAAGTTAAACCATTTGGCCAGGAGAGCCCTTTTATGCAGACTTTGCCCGATTTCGATACCCAAAATTTTTGCGATTTTCACAGAATTTTTTTCAAAAGCCGATTCCAAAGCAACTAATAGAGCTTTGCGATCGCAATCACTTCCAGAATCTGCCCCACGAAGTCTACTTTCATAACAGAACAGCAGGGACCTGCCAAAGTTAAACCATTTGGCCAGGAGAGCCCTTTTATGAAGGCATGTGCTCGATATCGTCGCCAAACTTTTTGGTCGAATTTTACGCCCTCTCATTTTCAAAAGTCGATTCCACAGCAGCTAATAGAGCTTTGCGATCGCAATCACTTCCAGAATGTGCAAAAGATATTCTAGTTTCATAACAGAACAGCAGGGACCTGCCAAAGTTAAACCATTTGGCCAGGAGAGCCCTTTTATGCAGACTTTGCCCGATTTCGATACCCAAAATTTTTGCGATTTTCACAGAATTTTTTTCAAAAGCCGATTCCAAAGCAACTAATAGAGCTTTGCGATCGCAATCACTTCCAGAATCTGCCCCACGAAGTCTACTTTCATAACAGAACAGCAGGGACCTGCCAAAGTTAAACCATTTGGCCAGGAGAGCCCTTTTATGAAGGCATGTGCTCGATATCGTCGCCAAACTTTTTGGTCGAATTTTACGCCCTCTCATTTTCAAAAGTCGATTCCACAGCAGCTAATAGAGCTTTGCGATCGCAATCACTTCCAGAATGTGCAAAAGATATTCTAGTTTCATAACAGAACAGCAGGGACCTGCCAAAGTTAAACCATTTGGCCAGGAGAGCCCTTTTATGCAGACTTTGCCCGATTTCGATACCCAAAATTTTTGCGATTTTCACAGAATTTTTTTCAAAAGCCGATTCCAAAGCAACTAATAGAGCTTTGCGATCGCAATCACTTCCAGAATCTGCCCCACGAAGTCTACTTTCATAACAGAACAGCAGGGACCTGCCAAAGTTAAACCATTTGGCCAGGAGAGCCCTTTTATGAAGGCATGTGCTCGATATCGTCGCCAAACTTTTTGGTCGAATTTTACGCCCTCTCATTTTCAAAAGTCGATTCCACAGCAGCTAATAGAGCTTTGCGATCGCAATCACTTCCAGAATGTGCAAAAGATATTCTAGTTTCATAACAGAACAGCAGGGACCTGCCAAAGTTAAACCATTTGGCCAGGAGAGCCCTTTTATGCAGACTTTGCCCGATTTCGATACCCAAAATTTTTGCGATTTTCACAGAATTTTTTTCAAAAGCCGATTCCAAAGCAACTAATAGAGCTTTGCGATCGCAATCACTTCCAGAATCTGCCCCACGAAGTCTACTTTCATAACAGAACAGCAGGGACCTGCCAAAGTTAAACCATTTGGCCAGGAGAGCCCTTTTATGAAGGCATGTGCTCGATATCGTCGCCAAACTTTTTGGTCGAATTTTACGCCCTCTCATTTTCAAAAGTCGATTCCACAGCAGCTAATAGAGCTTTGCGATCGCAATCACTTCCAGAATGTGCAAAAGATATTCTAGTTTCATAACAGAACAGCAGGGACCTGCCAAAGTTAAACCATTTGGCCAGGAGAGCCCTTTTATGCAGACTTTGCCCGATTTCGATACCCAAAATTTTTGCGATTTTCACAGAATTTTTTTCAAAAGCCGATTCCAAAGCAACTAATAGAGCTTTGCGATCGCAATCACTTCCAGAATCTGCCCCACGAAGTCTACTTTCATAACAGAACAGCAGGGACCTGCCAAAGTTAAACCATTTGGCCAGGAGAGCCCTTTTATGAAGGCATGTGCTCGATATCGTCGCCAAACTTTTTGGTCGAATTTTACGCCCTCTCATTTTCAAAAGTCGATTCCACAGCAGCTAATAGAGCTTTGCGATCGCAATCACTTCCAGAATGTGCAAAAGATATTCTAGTTTCATAACAGAACAGCAGGGACCTGCCAAAGTTAAACCATTTGGCCAGGAGAGCCCTTTTATGCAGACTTTGCCCGATTTCGATACCCAAAATTTTTGCGATTTTCACAGAATTTTTTTCAAAAGCCGATTCCAAAGCAACTAATAGAGCTTTGCGATCGCAATCACTTCCAGAATCTGCCCCACGAAGTCTACTTTCATAACAGAACAGCAGGGACCTGCCAAAGTTAAACCATTTGGCCAGGAGAGCCCTTTTATGAAGGCATGTGCTCGATATCGTCGCCAAACTTTTTGGTCGAATTTTACGCCCTCTCATTTTCAAAAGTCGATTCCACAGCAGCTAATAGAGCTTTGCGATCGCAATCACTTCCAGAATGTGCAAAAGATATTCTAGTTTCATAACAGAACAGCAGGGACCTGCCAAAGTTAAACCATTTGGCCAGGAGAGCCCTTTTATGCAGACTTTGCCCGATTTCGATACCCAAAATTTTTGCGATTTTCACAGAATTTTTTTCAAAAGCCGATTCCAAAGCAACTAATAGAGCTTTGCGATCGCAATCACTTCCAGAATCTGCCCCACGAAGTCTACTTTCATAACAGAACAGCAGGGACCTGCCAAAGTTAAACCATTTGGCCAGGAGAGCCCTTTTATGAAGGCATGTGCTCGATATCGTCGCCAAACTTTTTGGTCGAATTTTACGCCCTCTCATTTTCAAAAGTCGATTCCACAGCAGCTAATAGAGCTTTGCGATCGCAATCACTTCCAGAATGTGCAAAAGATATTCTAGTTTCATAACAGAACAGCAGGGACCTGCCAAAGTTAAACCATTTGGCCAGGAGAGCCCTTTTATGCAGACTTTGCCCGATTTCGATACCCAAAATTTTTGCGATTTTCACAGAATTTTTTTCAAAAGCCGATTCCAAAGCAACTAATAGAGCTTTGCGATCGCAATCACTTCCAGAATCTGCCCCACGAAGTCTACTTTCATAACAGAACAGCAGGGACCTGCCAAAGTTAAACCATTTGGCCAGGAGAGCCCTTTTATGAAGGCATGTGCTCGATATCGTCGCCAAACTTTTTGGTCGAATTTTACGCCCTCTCATTTTCAAAAGTCGATTCCACAGCAGCTAATAGAGCTTTGCGATCGCAATCACTTCCAGAATGTGCAAAAGATATTCTAGTTTCATAACAGAACAGCAGGGACCTGCCAAAGTTAAACCATTTGGCCAGGAGAGCCCTTTTATGCAGACTTTGCCCGATTTCGATACCCAAAATTTTTGCGATTTTCACAGAATTTTTTTCAAAAGCCGATTCCAAAGCAACTAATAGAGCTTTGCGATCGCAATCACTTCCAGAATCTGCCCCACGAAGTCTACTTTCATAACAGAACAGCAGGGACCTGCCAAAGTTAAACCATTTGGCCAGGAGAGCCCTTTTATGAAGGCATGTGCTCGATATCGTCGCCAAACTTTTTGGTCGAATTTTACGCCCTCTCATTTTCAAAAGTCGATTCCACAGCAGCTAATAGAGCTTTGCGATCGCAATCACTTCCAGAATGTGCAAAAGATATTCTAGTTTCATAACAGAACAGCAGGGACCTGCCAAAGTTAAACCATTTGGCCAGGAGAGCCCTTTTATGCAGACTTTGCCCGATTTCGATACCCAAAATTTTTGCGATTTTCACAGAATTTTTTTCAAAAGCCGATTCCAAAGCAACTAATAGAGCTTTGCGATCGCAATCACTTCCAGAATCTGCCCCACGAAGTCTACTTTCATAACAGAACAGCAGGGACCTGCCAAAGTTAAACCATTTGGCCAGGAGAGCCCTTTTATGAAGGCATGTGCTCGATATCGTCGCCAAACTTTTTGGTCGAATTTTACGCCCTCTCATTTTCAAAAGTCGATTCCACAGCAGCTAATAGAGCTTTGCGATCGCAATCACTTCCAGAATGTGCAAAAGATATTCTAGTTTCATAACAGAACAGCAGGGACCTGCCAAAGTTAAACCATTTGGCCAGGAGAGCCCTTTTATGCAGACTTTGCCCGATTTCGATACCCAAAATTTTTGCGATTTTCACAGAATTTTTTTCAAAAGCCGATTCCAAAGCAACTAATAGAGCTTTGCGATCGCAATCACTTCCAGAATCTGCCCCACGAAGTCTACTTTCATAACAGAACAGCAGGGACCTGCCAAAGTTAAACCATTTGGCCAGGAGAGCCCTTTTATGAAGGCATGTGCTCGATATCGTCGCCAAACTTTTTGGTCGAATTTTACGCCCTCTCATTTTCAAAAGTCGATTCCACAGCAGCTAATAGAGCTTTGCGATCGCAATCACTTCCAGAATGTGCAAAAGATATTCTAGTTTCATAACAGAACAGCAGGGACCTGCCAAAGTTAAACCATTTGGCCAGGAGAGCCCTTTTATGCAGACTTTGCCCGATTTCGATACCCAAAATTTTTGCGATTTTCACAGAATTTTTTTCAAAAGCCGATTCCAAAGCAACTAATAGAGCTTTGCGATCGCAATCACTTCCAGAATCTGCCCCACGAAGTCTACTTTCATAACAGAACAGCAGGGACCTGCCAAAGTTAAACCATTTGGCCAGGAGAGCCCTTTTATGAAGGCATGTGCTCGATATCGTCGCCAAACTTTTTGGTCGAATTTTACGCCCTCTCATTTTCAAAAGTCGATTCCACAGCAGCTAATAGAGCTTTGCGATCGCAATCACTTCCAGAATGTGCAAAAGATATTCTAGTTTCATAACAGAACAGCAGGGACCTGCCAAAGTTAAACCATTTGGCCAGGAGAGCCCTTTTATGCAGACTTTGCCCGATTTCGATACCCAAAATTTTTGCGATTTTCACAGAATTTTTTTCAAAAGCCGATTCCAAAGCAACTAATAGAGCTTTGCGATCGCAATCACTTCCAGAATCTGCCCCACGAAGTCTACTTTCATAACAGAACAGCAGGGACCTGCCAAAGTTAAACCATTTGGCCAGGAGAGCCCTTTTATGAAGGCATGTGCTCGATATCGTCGCCAAACTTTTTGGTCGAATTTTACGCCCTCTCATTTTCAAAAGTCGATTCCACAGCAGCTAATAGAGCTTTGCGATCGCAATCACTTCCAGAATGTGCAAAAGATATTCTAGTTTCATAACAGAACAGCAGGGACCTGCCAAAGTTAAACCATTTGGCCAGGAGAGCCCTTTTATGCAGACTTTGCCCGATTTCGATACCCAAAATTTTTGCGATTTTCACAGAATTTTTTTCAAAAGCCGATTCCAAAGCAACTAATAGAGCTTTGCGATCGCAATCACTTCCAGAATCTGCCCCACGAAGTCTACTTTCATAACAGAACAGCAGGGACCTGCCAAAGTTAAACCATTTGGCCAGGAGAGCCCTTTTATGAAGGCATGTGCTCGATATCGTCGCCAAACTTTTTGGTCGAATTTTACGCCCTCTCATTTTCAAAAGTCGATTCCACAGCAGCTAATAGAGCTTTGCGATCGCAATCACTTCCAGAATGTGCAAAAGATATTCTAGTTTCATAACAGAACAGCAGGGACCTGCCAAAGTTAAACCATTTGGCCAGGAGAGCCCCTTTATGCAGACTTTGCCCGATTTCGATACCCAAAATTTTTGCGATTTTCACAGAATTTTTTTCAAAAGCCGATTCCAAAGCAACTAATAGAGCTTTGCGATCGCAATCACTTCCAGAATCTGCCCCACGAAGTCTACTTTCATAACAGAACAGCAGGGACCTGCCAAAGTTAAACCATTTGGCCAGGAGAGCCCTTTTATGAAGGCATGTGCTCGATATCGTCGCCAAACTTTTTGGTCGAATTTTACGCCCTCTCATTTTCAAAAGTCGATTCCACAGCAGCTAATAGAGCTTTGCGATCGCAATCACTTCCAGAATGTGCAAAAGATATTCTAGTTTCATAACAGAACAGCAGGGACCTGCCAAAGTTAAACCATTTGGCCAGGAGAGCCCTTTTATGCAGACTTTGCCCGATTTCGATACCCAAAATTTTTGCGATTTTCACAGAATTTTTTTCAAAAGCCGATTCCAAAGCAACTAATAGAGCTTTGCGATCGCAATCACTTCCAGAATCTGCCCCACGAAGTCTACTTTCATAACAGAACAGCAGGGACCTGCCAAAGTTAAACCATTTGGCCAGGAGAGCCCTTTTATGAAGGCATGTGCTCGATATCGTCGCCAAACTTTTTGGTCGAATTTTACGCCCTCTCATTTTCAAAAGTCGATTCCACAGCAGCTAATAGAGCTTTGCGATCGCAATCACTTCCAGAATGTGCAAAAGATATTCTAGTTTCATAACAGAACAGCAGGGACCTGCCAAAGTTAAACCATTTGGCCAGGAGAGCCCTTTTATGCAGACTTTGCCCGATTTCGATACCCAAAATTTTTGCGATTTTCACAGAATTTTTTTCAAAAGCCGATTCCAAAGCAACTAATAGAGCTTTGCGATCGCAATCACTTCCAGAATCTGCCCCACGAAGTCTACTTTCATAACAGAACAGCAGGGACCTGCCAAAGTTAAACCATTTGGCCAGGAGAGCCCTTTTATGAAGGCATGTGCTCGATATCGTCGCCAAACTTTTTGGTCGAATTTTACGCCCTCTCATTTTCAAAAGTCGATTCCACAGCAGCTAATAGAGCTTTGCGATCGCAATCACTTCCAGAATGTGCAAAAGATATTCTAGTTTCATAACAGAACAGCAGGGACCTGCCAAAGTTAAACCATTTGGCCAGGAGAGCCCTTTTATGCAGACTTTGCCCGATTTCGATACCCAAAATTTTTGCGATTTTCACAGAATTTTTTTCAAAAGCCGATTCCAAAGCAACTAATAGAGCTTTGCGATCGCAATCACTTCCAGAATCTGCCCCACGAAGTCTACTTTCATAACAGAACAGCAGGGACCTGCCAAAGTTAAACCATTTGGCCAGGAGAGCCCTTTTATGAAGGCATGTGCTCGATATCGTCGCCAAACTTTTTGGTCGAATTTTACGCCCTCTCATTTTCAAAAGTCGATTCCACAGCAGCTAATAGAGCTTTGCGATCGCAATCACTTCCAGAATGTGCAAAAGATATTCTAGTTTCATAACAGAACAGCAGGGACCTGCCAAAGTTAAACCATTTGGCCAGGAGAGCCCTTTTATGCAGACTTTGCCCGATTTCGATACCCAAAATTTTTGCGATTTTCACAGAATTTTTTTCAAAAGCCGATTCCAAAGCAACTAATAGAGCTTTGCGATCGCAATCACTTCCAGAATCTGCCCCACGAAGTCTACTTTCATAACAGAACAGCAGGGACCTGCCAAAGTTAAACCATTTGGCCAGGAGAGCCCTTTTATGAAGGCATGTGCTCGATATCGTCGCCAAACTTTTTGGTCGAATTTTACGCCCTCTCATTTTCAAAAGTCGATTCCACAGCAGCTAATAGAGCTTTGCGATCGCAATCACTTCCAGAATGTGCAAAAGATATTCTAGTTTCATAACAGAACAGCAGGGACCTGCCAAAGTTAAACCATTTGGCCAGGAGAGCCCTTTTATGCAGACTTTGCCCGATTTCGATACCCAAAATTTTTGCGATTTTCACAGAATTTTTTTCAAAAGCCGATTCCAAAGCAACTAATAGAGCTTTGCGATCGCAATCACTTCCAGAATCTGCCCCACGAAGTCTACTTTCATAACAGAACAGCAGGGACCTGCCAAAGTTAAACCATTTGGCCAGGAGAGCCCTTTTATGAAGGCATGTGCTCGATATCGTCGCCAAACTTTTTGGTCGAATTTTACGCCCTCTCATTTTCAAAAGTCGATTCCACAGCAGCTAATAGAGCTTTGCGATCGCAATCACTTCCAGAATGTGCAAAAGATATTCTAGTTTCATAACAGAACAGCAGGGACCTGCCAAAGTTAAACCATTTGGCCAGGAGAGCCCTTTTATGCAGACTTTGCCCGATTTCGATACCCAAAATTTTTGCGATTTTCACAGAATTTTTTTCAAAAGCCGATTCCAAAGCAACTAATAGAGCTTTGCGATCGCAATCACTTCCAGAATCTGCCCCACGAAGTCTACTTTCATAACAGAACAGCAGGGACCTGCCAAAGTTAAACCATTTGGCCAGGAGAGCCCTTTTATGAAGGCATGTGCTCGATATCGTCGCCAAACTTTTTGGTCGAATTTTACGCCCTCTCATTTTCAAAAGTCGATTCCACAGCAGCTAATAGAGCTTTGCGATCGCAATCACTTCCAGAATGTGCAAAAGATATTCTAGTTTCATAACAGAACAGCAGGGACCTGCCAAAGTTAAACCATTTGGCCAGGAGAGCCCTTTTATGCAGACTTTGCCCGATTTCGATACCCAAAATTTTTGCGATTTTCACAGAATTTTTTTCAAAAGCCGATTCCAAAGCAACTAATAGAGCTTTGCGATCGCAATCACTTCCAGAATCTGCCCCACGAAGTCTACTTTCATAACAGAACAGCAGGGACCTGCCAAAGTTAAACCATTTGGCCAGGAGAGCCCTTTTATGAAGGCATGTGCTCGATATCGTCGCCAAACTTTTTGGTCGAATTTTACGCCCTCTCATTTTCAAAAGTCGATTCCACAGCAGCTAATAGAGCTTTGCGATCGCAATCACTTCCAGAATGTGCAAAAGATATTCTAGTTTCATAACAGAACAGCAGGGACCTGCCAAAGTTAAACCATTTGGCCAGGAGAGCCCTTTTATGCAGACTTTGCCCGATTTCGATACCCAAAATTTTTGCGATTTTCACAGAATTTTTTTCAAAAGCCGATTCCAAAGCAACTAATAGAGCTTTGCGATCGCAATCACTTCCAGAATCTGCCCCACGAAGTCTACTTTCATAACAGAACAGCAGGGACCTGCCAAAGTTAAACCATTTGGCCAGGAGAGCCCTTTTATGAAGGCATGTGCTCGATATCGTCGCCAAACTTTTTGGTCGAATTTTACGCCCTCTCATTTTCAAAAGTCGATTCCACAGCAGCTAATAGAGCTTTGCGATCGCAATCACTTCCAGAATGTGCAAAAGATATTCTAGTTTCATAACAGAACAGCAGGGACCTGCCAAAGTTAAACCATTTGGCCAGGAGAGCCCTTTTATGCAGACTTTGCCCGATTTCGATACCCAAAATTTTTGCGATTTTCACAGAATTTTTTTCAAAAGCCGATTCCAAAGCAACTAATAGAGCTTTGCGATCGCAATCACTTCCAGAATCTGCCCCACGAAGTCTACTTTCATAACAGAACAGCAGGGACCTGCCAAAGTTAAACCATTTGGCCAGGAGAGCCCTTTTATGAAGGCATGTGCTCGATATCGTCGCCAAACTTTTTGGTCGAATTTTACGCCCTCTCATTTTCAAAAGTCGATTCCACAGCAGCTAATAGAGCTTTGCGATCGCAATCACTTCCAGAATGTGCAAAAGATATTCTAGTTTCATAACAGAACAGCAGGGACCTGCCAAAGTTAAACCATTTGGCCAGGAGAGCCCTTTTATGCAGACTTTGCCCGATTTCGTTACCCAAAATTTTTGCGATTTTCACAGAATTTTTTTCAAAAGCCGATTCCAAAGCAACTAATAGAGCTTTGCGATCGCAATCACTTCCAGAATCTGCCCCACGAAGTCTACTTTCATAACAGAACAGCAGGGACCTGCCAAAGTTAAACCATTTGGCCAGGAGAGCCCTTTTATGAAGGCATGTGCTCGATATCGTCGCCAAACTTTTTGGTCGAATTTTACGCCCTCTCATTTTCAAAAGTCGATTCCACAGCAGCTAATAGAGCTTTGCGATCGCAATCACTTCCAGAATGTGCAAAAGATATTCTAGTTTCATAACAGAACAGCAGGGACCTGCCAAAGTTAAACCATTTGGCCAGGAGAGCCCTTTTATGCAGACTTTGCCCGATTTC
>CAWVNO010002504.1:0-17000 GCA_963930645.1 Salticus scenicus | reverse complement strand
TTGCGTTGAAATTAACTTATTACTTTAAGTGTTTTTACAATGAAAGGATATCGACTCGTACATTCATCCTTTCTTCAATATAAATTTTCAGTAAATGTTATTACGATTGCACTTTCTGTGTGACAGACCAGTTTAAACTGATCATATTGTATGGAGGTAGATAAGTCTAAATTTACGACTTGGTATGCCATTTATTTACCACGTATTACAAGGTTATTTTATTTTTTTAAATAAGCAGATTTACGTTGTCGTACACGCGCCACCGTAAGCTCTCATTGATAGCTGCAACTGCCTCACGAATGGATTGCTTTAAATTCTTGAATAGTAGAAATGTGTAGGTTTTTTTTTTTTTTTTTTTGGGGGGGGGGGGGGGCAAGGGGGTATTGATGAGGATCTACGGAAGCGCGTGTACGATAACTTGAAAGACAGTTTGCAACAATGCATTGATGTAAATGGAGGCAATTTGCCCGATATGGTTTACAAGAAATAGTCTTGTAATCTGTAGTAAATAAAATGGTACTTAGTCACTTATATTTACCTCTTTTCGTATATAACAAGCTGAAAAATGAAATTTGTAAAGTTATTTAACAATGTCAGCGTTTGAAGAACGTTTGACAAAGCTAAAATATTCTAGTGCCACCATCTTAATGCAAAATGTGTAACTAGTTTGTCAAAACTAGCATTTAAATTTTTGTTAAATGCATTTTATATAATACTTTGTAATAGCTACTTTAAAATTATCTTGTAATAAATGACCTTTCTTTGAAAATGTGTTCTTACTTATTTTTGACTTTTTAAATTTATATTTTAAGATCTATTTTAGTATCTTAAGTGCTAATTTATATCTTTCGGCTGATTTTTGGTATGTTTTCCAATGAATTGACATTCAGATTCAAGATACCACAAATAGTGGAAATTTAAATATGATGTGGGACCGGTGAATGTACTAGCCATTAACCACAAATTTTTAAAGGGAAAAAGTATAGTCTTAAATTAACTACTTTCTATTTTATTCAAACTGAGTCTAATCTAAGTTTGTGTCAGATTTGGAAATGGTGGAATTTGTAAAGCTTTTTGGAAATTACTCTCTTAACACTTTGACTGTCAAGCCAAAATTGCAAATGTTCACCACGGTGCTCAAATTCTTTTGTGTAAGTTTGTATTTTTTTAACATAAAATTATACATAAAAAAGTTTATCTGATTCATTTTGCAACACATGGTGAGATTCTCAAACTCCAGTACGATTTTCATGTAACTGATAGTTTTCATAGCCAATGATTGAAGTGTTGAAAAACCATGGCTATCATATGATAGCCAATGTTCCAAAGGAAACATCACTGGCTATCACATACGAGAGCCATAGCAGTCAAAGTGTTAAAAAAAACCATGTATTTAAATGTAAATTCCTAAAGTATAAATATCCTATAAGTATTTAAATTCTTTTTACATATTTAATTTTTTTTTTTTTAATTCTGGCTATTTTCTTGTTTTTAAATTTGTTCTTCACTTTAGAATAACTAGTTAAACTGTGTTAAACATATTTCGGTATTGTTTTGAGACTTTATTGAAAAATTAACATTTCAGTACACTTTTTGAATGCTAAAAAAATTACTTTTGTAATTTAGCATTAAACACCTCTTTCGGGAGGTGGGGGAGGAGGTAAAAGTCAGCGAGTCTGAAATGTAATATTTAAAATGGAAAACTGAGGAGGAAAATTTTAAATAGTTTGACATTTAATTTTTCAAAAAATTCTTTTTAATTCGGAAATTTTTAATATATTTGAATACAGTTGTAATTCAGTTTAAGCATACTATTTGAACTTCCACTATCTCCGTAAGCAGTAGATCATTGTCTAACTTAATTAGCACTATTGTCGTAAAATGACCGTTGAGCAACAAACATACGTAAATTCATTCTCAGAAACGGTTCTTTCAAATACCATTTCGAAAGGACGTCAAGATTTCTTGTTCTTCCATAAATTTTTTGGGCTTAGTAATAGTTTAAATTAAATGCAGAAAAAAAGATTAATTTTGACCTAAGTGTATAAATTAATCCCTATCTCTTAGGTTTCGATATAAAGGCTGCAAAAATGGGTAAAAAATGCAAATTTTCGAAATTCTTCTACTGTACATGTACCCATTTCTTTCCTAATTAACTTAGTTACCAGGTGTATAAGCTTAAATCCGCTGTTTTTTAGTAATAAAACACATTTATTTTTTATATAAAGCAAAACACTATTTTATTCAAAATAGTTTCACTCGCTAACTAAACATTTTTCCCATCTTTCGGGCAATTGGTGAATTCCACGCCAAAAGAATTCCTTATCTTGTGAGGCAAACCACTCGTCCAGCCATTTTCGAACGTCTTCGTAAAAAACGAAGTGCTGTTCGGCGAGTGCATGGCCCATTGATGAAAACAGGTGATAATCAGAAGGAGCCAGGTCTGGTGAATTAAGCGGGATGGGGTAACACCTCCCAGTTAAGTGTTTTGAGATAATTTTGGATCAATTTTGACGTGTGTGCTGGCGCGTTATCATGAAGAAAAATCAGTTTGTCATGTCTTTGTTGATAATAAGGCCTTTCTCATGGCATGTAGACAGATAGAAATGGCTGGTTGAGTGACACCTAACTTCTCGGCAAGCATTTTTTGCGATTGGGTATCATCTTCGTCCAAAAGAGCCTGTAATTCATGGTCGTCAAACTTTCGGGGCCGATTTTCACGCTCTTTGTCATTTAAGTCAAAATAGCCATTTTTGAACCGACGAAACCAGTCTCTGCAAGTTGTTTCTGACAGCACTGTCACCATAAGCTTCCACAAGCATTCTATGCGATTCGGCAGCTGATTTCTTCAAATTGAAGCAGAAAAGCAGAGCTTCCCGCATATGCTCTTTTTTTGGTACAAAACGAGACATGTTTACACGAAGAAAAATTAATGTTTTTATATGAAATCACTAACGATTTGCACTGATTTATGTGAACAGACGTCAAACTAATACAAAAACAATTAAGACATTTAAATGTCCGCTGTTAATACACTCACTAGCGCCATCTATACGCAAACAGCGGATTTAAGTTTATACACCTAGTAAAATTGGTATCATTAGAAAACTTAATACAGGCTTTCAAATGATATCACTTGTATAGTTTTTAATAAATTTTCATGTTAAAGTAAACATTTTGACCTTCAATATCTCAAAGTACATATTTAATTTTCATTTTAAAAATTTATGCTATTTTCAATTATCTATAATTTTAAATTTCAACATGGGACGGCTGAGTTCAAATGCAACCTTCCATCAGTATTTTCATAATATCATAACGTAAGGTTTAAGCGTATTTTGTTCCCTAATTAACTTAAAGATATAAAAGTGGCATCATTAGAAAGCTTACAATACAGGCTTTCAAATGATATATCACATGCATATATTTTTAAAGTTTTTCATTTTGAGGTCAAACATTTTGTTCTTTGACCTTCAATATCTCAAAGTAAAATTTAATTTTCTTTTAAAAAATTGTTATTCTTATATTTATAATTTACTGTAAGTTTCAACATGGTACGGGCATGGGATACGGAGTTATAAATTAAAATGCAACTCTATCAGTATTTCCATATTAAAATACTTTATACAAAAAAATGGCCGTCCTATGTTGAAACTTACAGTAATTATAGATAATAAACGTAATAACAATTTTTAATTTAAATGTATACTTATTGATATATTGAAGTTTAAATGTCAAAATGTTTGACCTTAAAATGAAACATTTTTAAAAATGCGATATATCATTTGTTTACCTTGTGGAAGAATAGTTTAACTTGTGACTATACACTAAAATTATCTAACAAGCATTCTCATTTCCACTTTCGTCGTCGTTCAGTCCCTTTTTTTAAATTTAAATATCTAAACATAGCACAACATAGCAGGTTTATATGAAATTCCTTGGAAGTAGAAATTTAACGTAACATGTAAATGTAGACATATAACTATTTTGTGTTTGGGGGATTAGTGGACTAAATTCCAGCTTTAAATCGCTGGTTTCATATTTCCGGTTAGTTTTAGAATGGTCTTTATGGCTCTGAATGATTTTCAAGGGCGGGGGGGGGGGGGGGGGTGTTAAACACTAGAAATAGTTTCTGTATATTACTGCCATAGTTATAATTCGCATTACATATGCATTCAAATATAGTTAGATAAAATTTTTATTTTTCTAAAACAAATACTTGACGAAATACCTGGAACTCCAGACAAGTAGAGAACACTTAAAAACTTACTTCCACTGCCGATTTAGTAAAGAGTAAAATTACGAGACCTACCGGTAATTAAAGGACAGCACAAGTATTTTGGATCCTCTATCATAAAATGTTAGAAATGACTTGTGAATAGTATGTGCAGCGATGTGTTGGTTATAATATTTCTATGGGTTTTCCGGGAATATTATACTTATCGAGGCAGATATAACCTTTTAAAATAATATCTTGGCAAGTTTTTTGGCTAGAACCGGATTTCCATAAATTCTTTTAAAACTTGGAGAATATTTGACAAACATTATGAATCATAATACTCTACCTTTTTTTTTTTATATATATATATATATATATAAACTGCACTTTCACAAGAGATAGAAAAAGGTTTTATTACATAGATTGGAAACTAGTTATATTGGGCGACTTTTGTAAAAATATCATTTCAGTAGAGTAAAAAATAAATGTCGGAAAAAGAACGAGGTATTTTCGACAATTTCCACAGTTTAAATATAAGGTGTTTTTCACACGCTACGTTTGTAATTCGAAGATAGAGTTATTTCAACCATGTGACAAAAGTTCTTTTGTGAAAAATCTCTTGTAGGCTTGTAACACCTATGTGGTATTTTTTACTAAGTTTTGCGAGATCATAATTGATATACGATAATTTACCTTGTCGAGGAAACTGCTTAAGTATGAAAATGAATTCCTCATACACGTACAAATAAAGTATTTAAAATAAAAATTTCAGTGGTTGATAATTATATAAATACGCGTTTTAAATATGAGTAATAGTTTCCAATGGTTGGCCTTTGTGTGTCTGTTATCAACATAAATAAAAAACTGAAATCCAGGAAATTCGAATGTTTTTTTGATTTCATATTAAGTAAAACTTGTTTGTATAATTTAGAATAAAATTTTAACAGCAGCCTTTAATTCTATATAAATGTAGATACTATATTTAAACGAGTTGAGAAAGTCTGAATCCCCCCCTCCTCCCCCAATACGGAATTAGATAAATAAAACCGTTCCCAAACCTTAGTTTTAATTTATTTATTGTAGGTTTATATTCAGTTCTCTTTATCAGCAAACTACATTTCTGTATTGAAATGTAGGGTAATAGAAAGTCGTGTAAGTGTCACACCAGATTATTTTAAACAGAAATGTAATTTTTTTAAAAATATATATAAATTAAAAAATTTAATTATTTTTTTTCCCACGCGTTTCGTAATAACAAGATGTATGCGAAATAAGTATATTTCTTTTATCTGCATTGCATTGTAAAACAATTGTACTAATTTTATGTTTATATTGATTTAAAACATGTAACGTTTTGATTTCAATTAAATAGTGTATGTAATCAACTAATTTTAATGCACTTTTTTGAGTTTGTTTATCGCGAAAACTTTCAGTACTTTGTGTATATAAAGTCCACACACTAAGTCCACTTTTGAATTGTCTCATATATACATGTACATAGTTGCCAAAATTTTTATTCTGGAGCATTTTAAGCCCTGCTTCTTCTATTTTGCACCTCTTTTCAATTAGAGTATTTTTCTGCAATGTAATAAGAAAAATTTACTTAAAAAAAAAAAAAAAAAAAAAAAAAATGGTATGGAATAAAGGCGGGGCTAAAAATGTTGGCAACTTTGTATATATGTGTGTGTATATATATATATATTTGAATAGGTACGGCAAGATATTCTTATTCAAGAAATTTTATGTGTTGAAGTAATATTTTCTAACACTTTTCTACATTTAAATAAACCCCTGTTTCTGAACTTTTTTTATAATAATTTTGCATAATTAAAATATGGCTAAATATAAGAGGTGCTACTGGAATTTTTTTTTAAAAGGTTATTGACACTTGAATGAAATTATAATCAGTCGGCTGAATAATAATTCGGTTTGAAAAGTGTTTGGTATTCACCCTCAACTTCTATCGGTGTATCATTTAAGATTTTTAATAAATCAATAATTTCATTGCGTATGCAAGAAAATTGATTTGTTTGAGAGTACCTCTGAATCAAAAGTTTTATAGTTTAAAATTTAAAATTACTTCTAAAAATTAGCAAATTTAAATAAATTTAGCAATTTTTAATAAATATGTTAAATTTGAATTATAAAACAAAATAACAAATGGTTGTTAAAACTTAATTCAATTTTGTAGTTGGTTACTCATTACATAAAATTCAGAATCAAAAGAAAAGTCAGTCTCATTTTCTGATAAAAGATTAATTAAGCTAGCTTCTTCAATGACAGACAACTTATCGAATTCTTTATCGTCAGTATTACCTACTTTGTATAAATTCCACTATTTTTGTTTTTTATTTCGCTTTCAATTTAATACTGTCTACATCCATCAATTTGATAGTTTTTTCCACCAACTCTTCTTTTCTTTTTCATTTGAAAGCAACGCCATATGTTTACTCTTTAAATAACTGTTGGATAAATTAATTTTTTTCCCATACGGATACGTATAAAACATTTTAAAGCAAAAATATAAATATTTAGATATCATTTTTAAAAAAGGACCATTAAAAAAAAAATATCTTTAATGAAATGAAAAAAAAATCATTAATTGCTTTGTTGCTTAATTACTTAGATTATCACTATATTTCATGTTCAATAATTTAAAAGATTATAGTTTTTAGCTTTAAAGAATTCATTTTATTTTAATACCTACAACTAAATAAACTTATCTTTAATCAATCCGATTATTTTATTAAAAGCAAAATTTCAAAAAATTCTAAATTTCCGCATAAATTAATACTTATATAGAGCATACATTCAAAACTACCTGCTATAATAGCTTCTATAAGAATATTCTCGATTATTCTCTTCGAGGAGAATATTCTCGAGAATATTCTCAGAGAGATTATTCGCAAGAATTTTACAACCAACACTCTGTATATATAAAATATATATTTAATTCTTACATATACTACAAAATGCGTAATCGTAAAAAATTGTCAATTTTTTTTTTCGAAGCAATAAAACATATGCAATAAGCACTGAGTATTGTAAAGATTTTTATTTGATTAATATGTTTAGCATGTAGCATAGTATTATAACAAATACATTTTATAGATTTATTTAAACGTAAAAACTTCTTCACGCACCATACAATTAATGAAAACACAACCGGATTAGAAAGGATGTGATCTTTCTTCTCCGGGGGAATAAGACATGTATGCCAGCGAGTCTGAAATGTAATATTTAAAATGTAAAACTGAGGAGGAAAATTTTAAGTAGTTTCACAGGGACATTTACTTTTACAAAAAAATATTTTTTATTCGAAAATTTTCAATATACTTGAATACAGTTGTAATTCAGTTTAAGCATACTATTTGAACTTCCTGTGGTTTCCTCCGAAACTCGCGTAAATACGGGCTAGGACCCCTTAGAAAGACCCCCACGGAGGGCATTCCCCCCCTTGGCCTAGGACACATCAGGAGTCAATCGGCCTTAGATCCTACAACCAACCAACCAACTATTTGAACTTCCACCATCTACGTAAGCAGTAGATTATTGTCTAATTTAATAGCACTAGTGTCCAAAAATGACCGTTGAGCGACAAAAAACATACATGAATTCATTCTCAGAAACGGTTCTTTCAAATACCATTTCGGAAGGAAGTCAAGATTTCTTGTTCTTCCATAAATTTTTTGGGCTTTAGTAATCGTTTAAATTAAATGCAGAAAGACCTGAAATTTTTTTTTCACAGGTAATTCCGAGTCATTCCATGTCGAATCAATACCCCCCCCCCCCCCAAAAAAAAAAAAAAAAAAAAAAAAAAATGAATTTTGACCTAACCAACTTTAATCTCAAATTACCTCCTAGGTTTTTATGAAATTGGACTCATTTATTTGTCCTATTACGAAATGAATGTGTATCAATTAATCCGTATCTCTTTTAGGTTTCGATATAAAGGCTGTAAAATTGGATAAAAAATGCAAATTTCCGAAATTCTTCTACAATAAATGTACCCATAATTTATTTCCTAATTAACTTATATAAGATTGGCATCATTAGAAAACTTAATACAGGCTTTCAAATGATATCACTTGTATAGTTTTTAATAAATTTTCATGTTAAAGTCAAACATTTTGACCTTCAGTATCTCAAAGTTCATATTTAATTTTCATTTTAAAAATTATGCTATTTTCACTTATTATCTATAATTATTTTAAATTTCGCCATGGGAAGCTGAGTTAAAATGCAACCTTCCATCAGTATTTTCATAATATCATAACTAAGCGTATTTTGTTCCCTAATTAACTTAGAGATATAAAAGCGGCATCATTAGAAAGCTTATAATACAAGCTTTCAAATTATATCACATGCATATATTTTTCAAGTTTTCACTTTGAAGTCAAACATTTTGTTCCTTGACCTTCCGTATCTCAAAGTACATATTTAATTTTCTTTTAAAAATTGTTATTCTTACGTTTATTATCTATAATTTACTGTAAGTTTCAACATGATACGGGCATGGGATACGGAGTTATAAATTATAATGCAACGCTACCAGTATATCCATATTAACATACGTATGACAAAAAAAAGGCCGTCCCATGTTTAAACTTGCAGTAATTATAGATAATAAACGTAATAACATAATTTTTACATAAAAATTAAATGTATACTTTTTAATACATTGAAGTTTAAATGTCAAAATGTTTGACCTTAAAATGAAACATTTTAAAAATGCGATATATCATTTGTTTACCTTGTGGAAGACAAGTTTTACTTGTAACAATACACTAAAATTATCTAGCAAGCATTCTCCTTTCCACTTTTGTCGTCGTTGAGTCCCTTTTTAAATTTAAATATCTAAACATAGTTCTAGCTTTAAATCACCGGGTTTCATATTTCTGGTTAGCTGTAGAATGATCTTTATGGCTCGGTATGATTTTCAAGGGACGAAGGGGGGGGGGAGGGGGGAGGGGTTAAACACTGGAAATCGTTTCTGTATATTACTGCCTTAGTTAAGATAATTCGCATTACATATACATTCAAATATTGTTCGATAATTTTTTTTATTTTTCTAAAACAAGTACTTGACGAAATACCTGGTACTCCAGAGAAGCAAAGAACACTTCAAAAATCATTTCCACTGTCGATTTAGTAAAGAGTAAAATTACAAGACCTACCACAAATTGAAGGAAAGCACAAGTATTTTAGATTCTCTATCATAAAAAGTTAGAAATGACTTGTAAATAGTATGTGCAACGATGTGTTGATTATAATATTTCTATGGGTTTTGCGGGAATATTAAACTTATTTAGGGAGATATAATTTTTTTAATTAATTTTTTGGCATGTTTTTTGCTTATAACTAGAACGGATTTCCGTAAATTCTTTTAAAACTTGGAGAATATTTGACAAACATTATGAATCATAATACTCACTGAAAACAGAGCATTTATAATACCTTTTCCTTTTTTTTTTTTTTTTTTTTTTACTGCACTTTCACAAAAGATAGAAAAATGTTTTATTGCATAGATTAAAAACTAGTTATATTGGGCGACTTTTGTAAGAATATCATAGTAGAGTAAAAATTAAACAAAATGTCGGAAAAAGAACGAGGTATTTTCGACAATTTCCACAGTTTAAATATAAGGTGTTTTTTACACGCTACGTTTGTAATTCGAAGATCGAGTTATTTCAACCATGTTGCAAAAGTTCTTTTGTGAAAAATCTCTTATAGGCTTGTAACGCCTATGTTTTATTATTTACTAAGTTTTGCGACATCATAATGGATTTACGATAATTTTCCTTGTCGAAGAAACTGATTAAGAAACGAAAATGAATTCCTCATACTCATACAAATAAAGTATTTAAGTTAAAAATTTCAGTGTTTGATAATTGTATAATTACGAGTTTTAAATATGAGTTTTCAATTGTTGGCCTTTATGTGTCTTTTATCAACATAAATAAGAAACTGAAATTCAGGAAATTTGAATGTTTTTGATTTCATATGAAGTAAAAGTTGTTTGAATAATTTAGAAGAAAAATTTTAACAGCATCCTTTCATTCTGTATAAATGTAGGTACTATATTGAAACGAGAGTTGAGAAAGTCTGATTCCCCCCCTCCTCCCCCAATACAGAATGTAATAAATAAAACCGTTCCCAAACCTTAGATTCAATTTATTTATTGTACGTTTATGTTCAGTTCTCTTAATCAGCAAACTACATTTTTGTATTGAAATGTAGGATAATAAAGTAGTGTAAATGTCACACCAGATTATTTTAAACAGAAATTTAATTTTTTTTTTATTTTTTTTTAATATATATAATTTTTTTTTTTTTTCGCTACGCATTTTGTATTAACAAGATGTATGTGAATAAATTCTATGCGAAATAAGTACGTTTTTTATCTGCATTGCATTGTAAAACAATTGTACTCGTTTTATGTTTATATAGATTTAAATCGCGTAAAGTTTTCAGTTCAATTAAATATTACATGTAATCAACTAATTTCAATGCACATTTTTGTGTTTGTTTATCGCGAAAACTTTCAGTACTTTGTGTATATAAAGTCCAAACACACACACACATGTGTGAGAGAGATGGAAGGCGAGAATATTCTCAGAGAATGAGAATATTCTCCGGAGTTCCAAATTTGGAGAATAATTGAGAATATTCTTTTTTTGTTGTTGTTGTTGTTAAATTACATGTGTATTTTTCTTTTCATGTTTATGACTTAAATTATAAAACTTGTGCATATCAACTGGATTGATTATGCATAACTAGATCATAAAGACCTTATTTCATGATATTCGCTTTACAATTAATAAATTGAATATGAGAATATTCTCTGGTAAGTTCCACAAACTAATTTTTGTAAACATTCAGCACATATTGAAGAAAAAAGCTTTCAACAGCAAATGATGAATAATTATTCATATTAAAATACAAATTTAAATTTTTTAATGCCTGAAGTTTCCTATTTGTAACTATACCATAATTAAAATCTGAATTTAGAGAGAATTATATATATATTCTCATATAAAAATTTTCAAATAAAATAAATAAATAAGCTTGTGCATTTACTTAAGAAATCAAATTCACATAATTCATGTGTCTGTTATCTTTTATTTTATGTACAAAACATATATTTATTAGTGATGTATCGAATATTCGGCATTTTAGGCCATACTACTAAATTTTCGGTTTGGCTGAATATCAAATTATTTGGATACTATTCGGCTAGCTGAATATATAAAAATACAACTTTAAAAATGTTAAATCATTTGAAAAAGATTCTTACGTAACTGCTACTTTTACTTATTAAATTAAGATTATTCAGAATAATTAAGAAATAACTTATATTTAAATGAAAACAAATTATTTAATATAGTTTCTAAAGTAATATTAAAGAAAATTAATTATCAGTTGCATTAATCATAACACTTAATAATATCTAGCAAAAATTGTCTTTTGTAGTAACAGTATAATGACATATGTCTTTAAAGATGAATTAACAAGAAGTGTGCACGATTGCCATCTATGAAATTTCACATTGCACCCTGGCATGATAAAAATGACACAAGTCATAAAAGAGCAAATTTGAGTTTGTAATTGATAAATGTGTATGAAGTATCCCAACATGCACAAAAAGCATCACATTTATACCTCACAATATATATATATATATATATATATATACTTACTTGCCAAAATTTTAATTTATTCCGAAGCATTTTTAGCCCTGCCTCTTTTTTGCATCACTTTCCTTTCAGAGTATTTTTCTGCAATGTAATAAGAAAAATTTACTCTTTGAAAAAAATTGGTATGGAATAAAGGCGGGACAAAAAATGTTGGCAACTTTGCATATATATATATATATATATATATATATACATTAAGCAACAACAACCAAAAAAAAAATAGCCGCACATTTTGCAAACTTCCCTTTTATCAACCGCCAATTTTATCATTTAAAAAGCAGATTTTCGAACAGATTTTATTATGTTGCCCTCCGCATACACTTTAGGTTGGTTGGTTGAATGGCTTTTTCTGGCGCAAGATACAAAGTAAGAATTGCTGCGCCAAACAAACAGGTAAAAGAAAAACTAGTTTCTGAATGGGTTTACCCATCCAGAACGTCATTAAAAAACACAGTAGAAAAAACAAGCAAAACTACATACAACATAAAATCAAAGGTAATAAAAACAGTGTATACAATAAAAAACATATGTAAAATGGGAGGAACATTGTAAAGAATAAAATCAAATGTCGAAATAAAAACCAGCCTCCTTCAAAAAATTTGTCAAGTGATAAAGAGGATTTGCACCTAAAAGACTTGTCAGATTTGGTGAAGATGAATTAAAATAATGTCTATACAGATGACGAAGACAAGGACAGTCAGTGAGCAAATGGCGAATGGTAAGCACACAGAAATGACATTTCGGACAGTCAGGTTCCTGTTGTCCTAGTAGTAAGTATTTATGCGTGATCCTTGAATGCCCAATTCTTAAACGAGTAATTATGACATCATGTTTTCTAGGACTAAGTGTAGGCCAGACCGCAATTTGAGGTTTTATTACAAGTAATTTATTATTTTGTTGATTATTCCACTCCATTTGCCAATTACTTCTGAAAGTGCTTTTTAGTGTGTGCTTAATGTCATCATAAGGTATAGGACAGTTTAAAATAATAGAAGCCTGCCTTGCGGCTTTCTCTGCTGCTTCATTGCCTTTGATGCCAACATGACCAGGAACCCAGCAAAACAAGATGTCAAATACCTTTTTCAGAAGGTCCTGGTAAGTTTTTAAAATTGAGGTGAAAGATGGGTTACAAGAGGTAGATGAAAGAGAATCAAGAACACTCTTTGAGTCTGTATATAAATTGAATTTACGATTTGTATGTGATGAAATAAAATTAAGGGCAACTTCAATAGCTAAAAACTCTGCAGAGAAAACAGAAAAAGCGTTAGGAAGTTCATAGCTAAGAGTAGTATTGTCAGAGATAATCGCACAACCAACCTTATTGC
Organism: Salticus scenicus; assembly: GCA_963930645.1. NCBI lineage: Eukaryota > Metazoa > Arthropoda > Arachnida > Araneae > Salticidae > Salticus > Salticus scenicus. The sequence continues at coordinate 3,759 of CAWVNO010002504.1, read as the reverse complement.
TTGTTTTAGAACCGTCAGTAAAAATTTCGGTATATTCTTTATAATTGCTTCGATGAGCTTTGTAGAGGGTCTGAAAGATAGAGGCATCAGTGTTACCTTTGTCAAAACCTTTGAAAGGATGAAGACATGAAATACCCTGGAAGTTCCAGGGAGTCATATTTAAAAAACCCCTAGGACGAATTTTGGTATGAAGATGAGGAATGCCGGCAAGAATATTCTAGATTCTGAGACCAAAATGTGGGATGCAAGATGGACGGTTTAAAAAGAGATTGTAATTACTGTTATTGATACGAGGATGAATTGGGTGATTAGGATGAGAAAGTATCCTATGGTACAGTTGTAAAGATAACTGCTGTCTAATATTAGTAAGGGAAGGCTCTACGCAGTTAACATATGAGCTGATGACTGGAGAAGTTCAAAAGGCCCCTGAGCAGATCCTAAGTGCACTGTGATGAACTGTGTCAAGTTTTTTAAGGTAAGAATTGGGAGCAGACCCATAAATTTCTCAGGCATAGTCTAATTTTGAACGAATTAAGGAGTGGTAAATTTTTAGTAGAGAAATGCGATCAGCACCCCAAGATGTGTTTGCAAGTACTTTTAAAATACTTAAATTTTTTTCACATTTCGTCCTTAAATAAGAAATATGGTCTTTAAAATTGAGTTTTTTGTCAAAAATTACACCCAAAAAACGGGCAGAGTCAATTACCGAAATAGGTATGTCATTAATAAAAATTTGTGGATCAGGATGAAGACCACGTTTGCGGCAAAAATGCACACACTGTGTTTTGTCACTGGAAAAAGTAAAACCATTTTTATTAGTCCATTTAAGAATGTTTTTAACAGCAAGTTGCAACTGTCTTTCAATGAAGCGCATATCATTTCCCTGGCAAGAAATCTGCAGGTCGTCAACGTATAGACAGCCGGGAACAGTTTGTGGAAGTTGTTTTATTATATCATTGATTTTTAAAGAGAAGAGTGTAACACTCAAGACACTGCCTTGAGGTACACCTTCGCCCTGAAGCGTTCACTTTAGGATTGAGCCCAATGTTACAAATAAAATGCAACTGACAGAAAAATTATAATTTTAGAAAGTATTTCAAAAATGGCAAGTATAAGGAAGGTATTTAACGATGCCACATAAAGTATTAATTTTAGAATGAAAGTCAAAATATATTTTAATACGTGAGATGGCAAATTAATTAAATGTTAACTAAATATTCCTGAGATGATTTTTAGGAAGATATAAAATTTTTTGACTGTTTAAACGGCAAATGTGTTTTTAGGCGGCCATGTTGTCCATCCAAACGAAATGATGGCAACTTAAGAAACAAAAGATTAAAAAAATCGATTTGTACACGCTCAACTTAAAAAAAAAGTTGTTTTTTGGACTTCCACTCGCAAAAATCTTTACAATTTGCAAAATGCTCACTTTTGGACTGTGTAAAGACTGTTTTTTGGACTAACAAACAAAATAAAAAATTTTGTAAAATTATTATAATTTTTTAATTTTTCCCTTTTTATGTGTGTAAGTATCTTATACTGACCATGTTTTTAAAAAATTATATTTTTCTAATGATTCGTTTAATGAGTGGTCCAATATGGGTTAAACTTTTTCTCATCGGAAAAGATAATATCCTTCCACATTTTTTTCCCATATTAATGCATGTTTTTGAAAATGCCCAAGTCAGTCTTTTATGAACTTTTGTAAGAGGAGATCGTAGGTTTTCTGTGACGAATCTTTTTTTACCTTTAGCAAAATATGTCGAACAATTCGAGCACTGCAGCATAAGGTCAATTTTCGTTTGATTTTCATCGATTTTTTTTTTTTTTTTTTTTTTTTTTTTTTGCGTGAGTTCTTTATCATTCTTTTTCCTCCATAGAAGCAGAAACTGGCCTACCTGTATGTCATTGCAGTTCATATTTGCAGGGAATTTTAAGAAAATTATAAATGACCACTCTCGATCTACAGGGTGGTCCGAAAAACATGATAGAAAGTATTTTAAGTTTCTGATATCAAATGCATTGATGCAAATATAATTCTCCCATATTATAATAGCACATATAGTGACTTTTCAGTTGAATGATTAATTAACGAAAATAAAGAATAAGCAATACAGAATCACAATCCTTTTAAGATCGATTATATATCGTAAGAAAATTTTATGAGAATAACCGATGTAATGTCCCCGTTCGTCGGGCATGTCGTTCAGAGTTCAAAAAGAAAAGGACACTTAGTGAAGAGATAATCGCGCAGTAAGTTATAGCACTCTAAAATCGCAGTGATTTTTAAGCCATCAGATGATTGATGTAATGGTCCTAATCTCCCACTGATTTTCACTGTTTACAGGTTGATAGACAGATATGAATCTACAGGAAGTGTTTAGGATGCAAAAAGAAAGGCGTCGGGACGAAAATCAGCAGTTGCTACTGACGACATCAGGGAGCCTCCACGCGCATACTTTGAGGATTAGCCAACCACTTCCGCTCGACAGGCGGCCCAACAATTAAGCATATCCAAAACATCATTACAAAGGCTAATGAAAGCAGTAGGATTGTGTCCATACAAGATCCAAATGTGACAGCCGCTAAAGGGGGGGGGGGGAATACTGTGCAGCTGAGAGATTTCGCAAACCACACAATCGAGGAACTTAAAAATGGTTCCATCAGTGAATACATGATCTGGTTCAGTGATGAGACCCATTTTCAGTTGAATGGTTTCGTGAACAAACAAAACTGGCGCCACTGAGGTACGGAAAATCCTCATCTCAGCGCCATCTCTTCACTGCATCCACAAAGGGTCATGGTGTGGTGTGCCATATCGTCGAAGTAGATAATTGGTCCGATATTTATTGATGGTGTGGTCACAGGAGTGAAGTATCGAGAGTTGCTAGAGAGTCACTTTGGCCCTGATGCGGGCCATCTCAACAGGACACGCCGGTACTGTTTCAAGACAGATGGGGCTCGTCTCCAAAAAACTTCTGACGTCTTCACGTGACTTGAAACGACGTTTGGTGAGCGTTTGATTGCATTGGATGCAGAGAAATTCACGGGGCACGGGATAGAGTAGACCCCATATAGTCCGGAACCAAATCCGTGCGACTTATTCTTATGGGGTTACATCAAGGTTAGAATCTATAGGAATAGCCCTGATTCACTGGAGGACCTAAAATTGGCTATCAGAAGTGAGATTGATGCACTTGATTACGACACACTCCAGCGCATTATGACAGAGTTTCGGAACAGGCTTTATAACATTATAGTCGGGGACGGTAGACATTTTAAGCATCTTGTATATTAAATGTCATTCATATCTTTATTCAATAAAATATGTTTCATGTTCTTGCATTTTGTCTTTTTTCCCCAATGATCGCTTACCTTCTATCATGTTTTTCGGACCACCCTGTATTACGCTTTGTCAAAATTTGTCGTGCAGTAAGTCCTGAATTTTTAAAAGGAACCATTTTCCATTTTTCAAACTCAGAAAGTTTAGTACTTAGTGACCTGTCTAAAAAATAGAATACGACGCTCCCATGCGTTTACTAAGCGTTTATAACATCTGGGAATGCCGTGTACAGAACAAAAAACATGCAATTTTTTCTTTTTAGAGCACACAAGTATAGTTGCCTTTATAATTTTGTCTATATCACATGGCCGTCTAAATCGAAAATAAATTTTATGAATATGAATTTCCCATGTATTTCAATAAAAACTAATAAAATTGCTTTATTTGTCATTCGTTTCCAGCAATAAAATTTGCAT
>CAWVNO010002503.1:0-20199 GCA_963930645.1 Salticus scenicus | reverse complement strand
ATTCCTATTTTTAATTGTATTAATGAACCATTTTCAGAAAAGTGAATTGTAAAATGAGACCCAAATTCTTTAAAATAAACGATTTTATGACTCAAAATATAAAACCAATTATACTTAATAAGTAAGTCAAATTCATTATATTTTATTACAAACGGTTGACAAGATTGTAAATTATTAGAGGAGTTATGAGTAATCTCTTCTGTGCCATGATACAATGCTATCAAAATTAAACCTATAATCATAAGTGCAATCGTTAAAATAAGTAAAGATGCAGTTATTAACTGTAATTTTTTCAGTTTTTTATTTTTCACTTTTAAAGTCTCCTTGGTTTTATTTCGTAATTTTAGCATTTAGTAAAATTAATTATAAGTATTTTAGTTGCAATTAATTTAAAAAAATTATATTATTTAAATACAATTTCATAAAAATCCAAATTATTTCTTGTCTAAACATAATAAGATAATGTATGAAGTAATTAATTCCGGATTTTTGACAAGCGCCCTTTAAGGCATATGGATGATATTAGATTTAATTTTTTGCCAAAACCCTCGGTTAAAACTATATATCGTTGATTAAAACGTTTTGGTTTTTATTCACAAAAAACTATTAAGAAAAAACATTTGAGATATGAGGTAAAAGAAACTGGATTATTGCAGACTGATATTAAAGTAGTATCAGATTATATAACAGGAAGTAAAAGATGATATATTATTGATTTTATTGATGAAAAAACTCGAATTACTTATTGTTATCCATCTGAACAAGCACAAACCAGAGATATTGTAAATGCTACTAAAAATGCTTTAAATTTTTATCAAAAATTGGGAATTAAAATTAAAAGGATTAGGACTGATAATGGTAGTCAATATACTAATACATCTTGTGGAAAGCCACAAAGAAATCGTTGATTTACAAATTTTTGTAATAAAAAAGGTATAGTTCATGAAACTACACCGTTTAGATCACCACAGAGTAATGGTAAGATTGAAAGATTTCACAGAAATTGAAGTAATTTATTTGAAATAAAACCATATTTAAATAGTGATTTTAGTTTATTTCAAAAATTAGTGAATTCTTTTCAAGAATATTATAACAATTCTAAACCACATAAATCATTAGGATTAATGACTCCTATGGATTATTTTGATAAACTTTTATTAGATGGAAAATAGTCCAAAATGTCTGTACTACCTTACATATATTTTTAAGATTCTATCTTTTATTATCACTGTCTCATTTAAAATAACAAAAAATATTATTTGATAATCAACAACACTATATCTGGTAACAAGAAAAAAAGAAAAGGAACAGTTAAAAATATGGTAGAATTATCTGAAAAAATAAGAATAACTAAAAAGAAACTAGCAGCAGCTACTATCAAATTAGATAAACTAAAAAGCGAAAAACAAAAAAAAACTTAAAAATATATTATTAAAAATAATAACTTTTGGTTACTATAATATCAATTTTAAAATAAAATATCAGAATAATCTAGTAAATAATTATCAACAAGAAATAAAATTTTTAGAATTACAATTACCAGTAATTACTAAGAAAAAAGATAATATAGAAAATATCAACAAAAAAGATATCAATAATAGTAGTTATCAAGAAAATTTAAAAAATACCACAAATATTGAAAGAAAAAGACATTTAAATTAAAAAATAATAAAGAGTCATTCAATAGTGACTCTTTATTATTTTTATGAATTAACCACTAACTTCGTTGCTATTAATAATTTAACATCTTGATAACCAAATCGAACAGCAATAGTATCATTAGTTTCAAAATTTCCTGTTTTTTTATCATTTTTTGTCACTATTAACATCATTTTCCCTTTATTTATTAATTTTTCAATACCAAAAATAGTTTTGACATTATCCTTAGATTTATCTAACATTCAAATTAAATTAGCATTAACTTGAAAATCAGTTACCGGCTGATTAACTTTAAATTTATTTTGAAAAAAAGTATTAAAATCAGTTTTATCAATTGCGAAAATCTTATTACCTATTATTACTGAATTGGCACTTTCTTTAGCAAAAATAACTATTTGATATTTATTGGTTGTTATTTTTCCATTGGTAAAAACTATATGATAGTAACTATTAGCAATATAAAAATCATTTTTTTGCTTTACTGGTTGTAAATTAACATTAATATTTGAAACAGTAATAGTAACTGCCTTTAATTGCGCTGAGTTAAAAATTGTATCTTCTAACTTACTACCACTATCAATTTTAATTTTTAGGATATCTTTCAAAAAATGAAAACTTTCAACATCAATGGCAGTATTATCATTGTGGACTAAGTTAGTTAATAATATCTTAGCAGTATCAACCTTTCACGTTACCTTTGATTTATCATGATCATCAATACTAATAGTAGGTAATATTAAACCTTCACCCTTATTATTAGTTAAATGTAAATTTTGTAACACTTTTGCATTTAATGTTGCAACTGCTGGTAAATTACCACAAGCAATAACTGAATTGGTAGTAACAGTAGTTAAACTAATGGTTGCTAGCAGAGTCTTATTCATATTTTTATACCTTTCATCTTTTTACCCCCTAGTTAAAATCTAAATTTTGTTATATTTATTAAATATAACAAAAATTCTAAAATGATTATATCTCCTTTTGGCTTTAGCGTTATTTTTATAATGTTTTCCATTGATAGTATTTATCAATGAGAAAAAATAACAACGTATAAAATTCATAAAATAAATAATTTTGATAAAATTTGATATTATTATCTCAAAGTTTAATACAGACTTTAACTCATTATTTTATTTTTAAAGTAAATGAGTTTTTTTAATTTTGAAAGGAAAATAAAATAATGTTAAAAACATTAAAAGGAAAAAAATTAAAAATAAAAAACAACTTGAGGAATACCTACTAAGTTCATTAGAAGAGAAAAGTGTAGATGCTGCAAATTCTAGTTTTATACAATTTATTACCAATTATTTAGAACAATTAAATAATTTTTATCAACAACCAGCAAATAAAAAAAAACCAATTGAAGCATTTCTACTTAAAACTCTATTTGAAAATAAATATTTACATTATAAAAAAGAATGCAATGCATTTCTACGAAAAAATCCTGCAATTAAATTGGAAGAAATAATGCTTAATCAATATACAAATTATCAAAAAATATTTAATGAAAATGAAATAAATTTTATAAAAATAATGATCGATACAACAAATATTGTCAAGTATAAAAATTGTGAAAATGATACTGCCTTTCGATTCATGGCGAAACTAGTTAATGACTTTGAAATTATAAAACATATGCCACAACTAGCTACCATTATTTCAACAGCAAGTAAAGAAATAAAATCAATACTTGATAATATAAATGAAATTACCATTAAATTAATTAATAATGATATTGATCAAAATAATTTAGAATTAGTAGAACGAAATTTCTTACATAGCCTAGCAACAAACTCACAACAAAATAAAAATCTTCAAGCAATGGCAACCAAAAACACCACAGATTTACCAAGTTCACAACCTTCAACCAGTGGTAATCAATTAAAACTACCAAAAATGTAAATAGCAATCTTAATAAAATTAATTTATGATTAGATTTTATTTAAACAACAACATTAGGATTTACTGTTTGTTGTTCACTTTTAATAATTTTTTTGGCATCTGCTAACTTAATGGCTACCATTTTCGTAACTCCTTGAGTTTGCATGGTTGTACCATATAAAACATCACAATTTTCCATCGTCCCTGGACGATGAGTAACAATAATAAATTGTGTAGATTGAGAAAAACTGCGAACATATCTAGCAAACCGTTCTAAATTTGCCGGATCTAATGGTGCTTCAACCTCATCTAAAATCGTTAATGGTAATGGTTTAACTTTTAAAATAGCAAATAATACTGATAAAGCAACTAATGATTTTTCACCACCTGATAGTAAATTTAAATTACTAATTCGCTTACCAGGAGGATTAGCAAGCACTTCCACACCCGTATTTAAAATATCAGTAGGTATTGTATAACGTAGGCTGCAACTACCACCACCAAATAAAGTTTTAAATGTTTCTGGTAATACCGTATTAATAGCTTTAATAGTTTCATCAAATTGTGTGACCATAACATTATCCATTTCATCAATAGCGGTTAATAATGATTGTGAAGCTATTTGTAATTCATCATGTTTATTTTTTAAACGTAAATAACGTTCATTTTCATTTTCAAATTCTTCAATCGCATTAATATTGACAAAACCTAAATCTTCAATTTCACTACGTAATTGTTCTACTAAAGTCCGTGCTGCTGCTTCATTCGTTAATGGTTCACAATAATGTTGACTAGCATATTCATAAGTTAAATTATAAGTTTCAACTAATCGTCTTAAATGTTGTTCCATCTTTGACTCAATTTTTACTTGTTGTAATTTTTCATTATTTAATTTATCAATAGTTACAAAATGTTCTTGATTTAAACTATATAATTCATTTTCCAAGACTTGCATTTGTTCTAATAATTGATGTTTTTTATTACGAATTAATTGCAACTGATTTTTGATTGTTGTTTGTTCATATTTAGAATTTTCATATTGCATAAAAATATCATTTAATGGCGTCTTGTTCTCAAGGTCAAGCTTTTTCCCAGTTAAAGTTTGATATTCCGTTGTTAATAATTGCGATTGATTAGTAATTTCCAAAATTTCAGCTATTAAATTATTAATAGTTAAGGTAGTAGCCAGTTTTTTTTCTTGCAAACTATTTAGTTCATTTTCAATACTTGTTCTTTGAACATTAATATTAACTAATTGTTGTTCTAACGTTTTAATCTCTGCTTTTAACTCTGAAACTAATACTTTTTCTTTAAAAACATTAATATTATTTTGTTGTTGATAACCACCAACAATAGCACCCCCTGCTTTAATTAATTGACCATCTAAAGTGACACATTGATATTTTGCAGCAATTAATTGAGAAATAGCGCTAGCACTTTCTAAATTTTCACAAACAATAGTACGACCTAAAAGAAAGTTAATAACTGGTTGCACAGTGCTATCAACTGCAGTAACTAAATAATGAGCAAAATTTAAATAACCTGCTTTACTATTAACAATAATTTCATCTTCCTTAGTTGCTGTTCGCACTTGAATTGAATTTAACGGTAAAAAAGTAGCAATCCCTGCTTTATTTTGTTTTAAAAATTCAACAGCCTTAGTTGCAGCTTTATTAGTATTAGTAACAATATTTTTTAAACTATTACCTAATACCTTAATAATAGCTGTTGCATAAAGTTCTGGCACTTCAATTAAATCACTGACAACACCAATAATACCGTATAACTTATCTTTATTATCTAAAATTGTTTGTACACCTAAATGTTTCTGATTTTGTCGTTGTTGATAATTAATTACTGCTGCTAATTGTGCTTGCTTTTCTCCTAACCCATGATTAATATTATTTTGTCCCAACATTAAATCTTGATATTGGACATTTAACTCTTCATATTGGTTATTAACATCATTAAAAGTTAGTTGCTCTTTACTTTGCAAAATCTTTTTCTGTTCAATTATCGCTACTAAATTTTCAATTTGATTTTTTAGTTTTTCTACTACTGTTTCATCTTTGGGTTCATCATTTATTTTGGCTTTCATTAATGCTTTCTGTTGTTCTAAAACTTGTAATAAACTATTAACATTAGATAAGTTCATCTCTAAACTATTAATAGTTTTATCGATATCATAACTTTTATTTTTTAAAAATTTTAATTGTTGTTCGTTATTGCTAATATTCAAATTGAGTTGTTGTTGTAACGTGTCATTATTATTAATACTGGTTGTTACCAGTTGCAATTGTTGATGATAAGATGCTAAATCCTTAACAATAATAGTAATTTCGTATTTTTTTAATTTATCACGTAATGTCACATAAGTTTTCGCTTTAGCTGCTTGTTTTGCTAATGGCTCAATTTTTCTACTGATTTCACTAATAATATCGTTAATACGAGTTAAATTTTCATTAGTACGTTCTAGTTTTCGTAATGACTCTTCTTTCCGTTTTTTATATTTAGAAACACCAGCTGCTTCTTCAAATAAGGTTCTTCTATCCTCTGGTTTAGCATCGGCAAAACTAGAAACATTACCTTGACTAATAATAGCAAGCGAACCTTTAGCCAATCCTGTTCCCATAATAATTTCTTGGACATCTTTTAAGCGAACACGTGCTTGATTAATATAATACTCATTTTCGGAACTATTTCGAAAAGTTTTTCTGGTAATTTGTACTTCATTAAAATCAACTTTAAATACTTTATTACTATTATCAAAAACTAAGGTAACTTGAGCATTATTTAATGGTTTTTTGCCATTGGCACCATTAAAAATGATATCTTCGCTATTTTCACCACGTAAAGATTTAACTGACTGCTCACCTAAAACTCAACGAATGGCATCATTGATATTAGACTTGCCAGAACCATTAGGACCAACAATGCCAACAATATTAGCATCAAATTCTATTGTTAAAGGTTCTGCAAACGACTTAAAACCATATGCCTCAATTCTTTTTAAGAAAGCCATCTTTACCTCACCAATTTTAAAATATGTATTTATATTTTATCATGAATTAAATTAATATTTGTTATTTAAAATTAAGTTCCAAATATTAATTTTTTTATAATTTGAAAGGGTCTTATAAAAAAATGTTTAAACTTAGATGAAAACCTTTGCACTTTAAAAAAACTATTATTTATTTAAAACATTTAATAATCAAACTTAAATAATGAAATTAATCTTTTTCAAAAATTGGTAATTTGTTAGAATTATCAATTTTTGAATTTATAGCAAAATTTTTATGTTCTACAACACTTGAGGTATCTCAACTTGCAATATCTTGATTAAAACTTGCTGCTTCTGCAAACATTGAACTCATATTGATAACATTTGAAGTATCTCAATCTGAAATATCTTGATTAAATGTTGTTGCTCCTTCAAACATTGAACTCATGTTTGTGACACTAACAGTATTTCATTGTGAAATATCTTGATTAAATGACGTTGCATTAGCAAACATTCGTCACATTGTTTTTACATTAGCAGTATTTCATTTTGCAACACTTCTATTAAATGCAGAAGCTCCATCAAAGACCCCACTCATATCTACTACATTTAAAGTATTTCAATTAGAAATATTCTGATTAAATGCTGTTGCATTATTAAACATTGCACACATATCTACTACATTTGAAGTATTTCAATCTGAAATATTTTTATTAAATGACGTTGCATTAGCAAACATACCTAGCATATCTCTTACATTGAAAGTATTTCAATTTGCAATATTTCCGTTAAATGCAACAGCTTCACCAAACATATAAGTCATCCATCATACATTTGAAACATTTCATTTTGCAATATTTTTATTAAATGACCGTGCTCCCCTAAACATACCACTCATATCTCTTACATTTGAAACATTTCATTTTGCAATATTACCATTAAATAAAGAAGCATTGTTAAACATATAACTCATATCTTCTATATTTGAGGTATCTCAACTTGCAATATCTTGATTAAAACTTGCTGCTTCTGCAAACATATAATTCAAAGATGATATTTCTGGTGGTAATTGTGTGGGTACTTTTTCAATTGTTCTTGGCATTCTAACAGTTTGAACTTGTCCTCTAATTTTATAAAATCCAATTTGAATAACTTCTTTGCTATTTATATTTAATAAATCTCTTTCATTAGTTGTCACTTGTTTACCATTATTGTCAATATAAATCGTATCTTGCTGTGTTTTTTGTTTTAATTCTTCTATTCCAATACAAGCAACTACATTGGTACTTATTGTTGATGTTAAAGCAATCATGTTTAACATTCCTAGTATTTTTTTCATAAATTTAAATACCTCTCTATAATATTGTATTTTATAGGGATATTCTACATTATTTTTATTTTAAAAATAATATAAAATTTTAAAAAAATAAATATGTTTTCATCATTTAAGATTATTTAATAATTTATGTTTTTTTAAGTTTTTGATAATAAAATTTATGAAGTAATAAATAAAAAAGACTAACAACAATAATAGTACTAATAATTAACATTACTACTAACATATCATTAATTCATAACGAAATACCAATAATTGAATGATTAAAATTAAGAATAGTGTAAGGATAAATAAAATGTTTAACATTATTTACTTGTAAAATGGTAGCTCGAAGATAAATATAAATTAAGTAAATAATTGGATAAATGATTACTAAAATAAATTGTTTTTTAAAACTAATATGAAACTGATATTTTTTAAGAGTTAAAATTAAAAAAATGATCATTAACATTGGTGATACTAAGTGATCTAAAAAAGAAAAAATTAATGATAAACTGCTTAAATTCCAAAATCAATTAATACCGATATCGAAATTGGTAGTCTTACTAACTAGGATTGCCATTCAAAAAATAAAAGTAGTAATAGTAATATAAATTGTCAAATTAATTTGGGTATAAATATTGGTAAATTTATTTTTTTGTTGATTATCATGATAAATTAAAGCACAAAAAAATCAAACATTAACAATAAATATCGTTTGTGAAGATCAAAATGATAGCATAATTTCAAAATTTTGTGCTATTGTTGAAAAATAAAAATTATCTTTATTACTATTATTAACATATCAAAATTCAGTAAATACAGAAAAAATAATAGTTAAGATTGAGAAAATAAAAATTAAGCTACAACTTAATAATTTATAAATAAAACTTCAATCTTTAAATCTTTGTTTATCTAAAAAAAACACAAACTATTCCTAACTAATTATTTTACTAAAAGTAATTAAACATATTTAATAAATATAATAATAACAAAAATTTTAAAAAATATATTGAAAAAATAATTATTGAATAAACTTTAATAACATGACTATAATTCATAGATTATTATTAAATTACAAAATATTTTTCTTTAACACTTAAGTAATAATTAATATTATTTATTTTTTTTAAAATAAAAATAACACTAAAATTATGATAAATAGTTTATTATAAAACAATTAATTATAAATGATAAAATCAAAAATAAAAAAAAGGAGATTAAAATATGAATAACCAAATTAATGACTTAAGCACTCAAAGAGCAAAAGAATTAAGTATTAGTAAAAATAATTTACGAGCGCTTGAGAGAGACGCAAGAGAAATAAAACGAGAATGAGATCAAAAAAATAAATTAAAATATGATGAAACTGATGTATATCGCAGAAAAGAATTAGCTAGAGACTGTTCAACACTAGGAACTGTTTATTCTGCAAGAGATATACGGGTAGGTGATGAAAAAGCAAGAATTGAAGAAACTAAAAAAGAACTCAGTCAAAAACAAACTGAAATTAACAATTTGATTTCATTAATTAGTAGCAAAAACTTAGAATTATCAAATTTAGAATGTATGTTTAGAAATCAGTCAGCAAGTAACAGACTAAGTTTTACTTAGTTTTTTATAAAAGAATAAATTTAATACTTATAATAATGTATCATAAAAAAATAATTTTTATGATACATTTATTAACTCATAAACAATTTTATTTCTTTACTCTATAAATATAAGAAAACCAAACTGACTAAATTACATTTTAAAAATGTCTCATATAATTTTTTGAATAATAAAATATTCAAAGATCTAATGAGACATTTTTTATAATTATAAAAAATAATATATCATCACTTCAAGTAGTAATAATAAACTATAAAAAAGATTAATTATTTATTTTAATATCGAAATTACTAAAATATTAGTTTATAAAGCTGGTTTAAACTCCGATTGCCCTGCTACTAACTTATAAGTATTATTATAAGTAATTGCATCTAATGATCCACCCGTTCAAACTTTTGCTAAAAGCGTATCACCATCCAATTTTAAATAAGAAACGCATTTATTTATTCCTGCCACTTTTTTAAAATTATTTTCATTTGCTAAACATTTATAAACACCACCAATAGTATTACCTTCTCTAGTACCAATATATATATTTTCATCTTCATCAAGAGCTATCGTTCATACTTCAGCGTCTACTCCTAACATAGGTTTAAACTCCGATTGCCCTGCTAAATATCGATAAATATTACCATGTCAACTACTATTTCTAGTTCCAACATAAACATTACCTTTGCTATCAGTTGCTATTGATCATATTCCATCAGGTATTTGAAACTATTCTCCCAGTTCAAATCTTTTTATTAGTTTCTCTTTTACCAAGTTTATCTTGAAAATCTTTCAACTGCTTTTCCAATTCTTTTAATAACTTATTAGCTGCTTGTAATAATTTTATATCACGTTCATTTACATTTTCTTGAATTAAAGAAAGCATACTTTTTATTTTTTTATACTTTTCAATATCAATTTTAAAAGGATTTTCTATAAATATTATTTTTAATCTGTTATCAATTTCTGTTGGAGTATTCATTATTAAATTATTTGCTTCACTACTTTTATTTTTTATTAATTGTGTTGCTAATTCTTTTTCAATAGTATCAAGTTCTTGTAAAAAAAAAAGCAGTGCTATTGCTTTCATTATTCATGCTTTTTCTCCTTTATTTTTTTATTTACCAAAAGAAATTTCTGAAATTATTCTTAATATTTTTTATTTTATTTTCTTTCTTCAATTAAGTTTATAATTGAAAAAGATAATATACAACATAAAATAAACGTTACATTGTAGATTAGACACACTTTTTGGACTAATAAAAGTTTTTATAACTTTATATTATTAGTTGAGGTGTAGTTTAAAATGAAATATTTAATTAATAGTGCTGATTTTACTAAATTTGATTATAAATTTAACAAGTTTGTAGCAAAGTATAAAAATGATAAAAATATTAATAAAGTTAATATTTATTATCGTAAATTTAGAAAATTTTGTTTTATTTTTAAAAATAAAAATACTTGTAAAGAAATAATCTCTCAATTACATATGCCAAAGCAAACTTTTTATTATTGAGCTAAACGTTTTTATGATATTTTCTACAGAAATAAACCTTTTGAAGAATTATTATTTAAATCAACAAAACCTAAAAATATTAAATATTTCTATAATTTGGAATTATCAGAAAAATTTATAAATTATTTTGTTCAGTATAAAGAAGAGTTTGGTATAGGTGCTTTTCAATTTTGTTATTTAATAAGGCATATGGATGATATTAGATTTAATTTTTTGCCAAAACCCTCGGTTAAAACTATATATCGTTGATTAAAACGTTTTGGTTTTTATTCACAAAAAACTATTAAGAAAAAACATTTGAGATATGAGGTAAAAGAAACTGGATTATTGCAGACTGATATTAAAGTAGTATCAGATTATATAACAGGAAGTAAAAGATGATATATTATTGATTTTATTGATGAAAAAACTCGAATTACTTATTGTTATCCATCTGAACAAGCACAAACCAGAGATATTGTAAATGCTACTAAAAATGCTTTAAATTTTTATCAAAAATTGGGAATTAAAATTAAAAGGATTAGGACTGATAATGGTAGTCAATATACTAATACATCTTGTGGAAAGCCACAAAGAAATCGTTGATTTACAAATTTTTGTAATAAAAAAGGTATAGTTCATGAAACTACACCGTTTAGATCACCACAGAGTAATGGTAAGATTGAAAGATTTCACAGAAATTGAAGTAATTTATTTGAAATAAAACCATATTTAAATAGTGATTTTAGTTTATTTCAAAAATTAGTGAATTCTTTTCAAGAATATTATAACAATTCTAAACCACATAAATCATTAGGATTAATGACTCCTATGGATTATTTTGATAAACTTTTATTAGATGGAAAATAGTCCAAAATGTCTGTACTACCTTACAAAATAAACGTTACATTAAATAAAAATATAGTCTCATAACATCTTTAAATTTTTATTTTTCAAAAAGTTATGAGACATTTATTCTATTGTAAAATTATTAATATAAAACTTTTAAGTAATAAAAAATTGCTTTCAAATCCATATTACTAAAACATTAGTTTATAACGCTGGTTTAAATTCTGATTGTCCTGCTGCTAACTTATAAATATTAGTATAACTAATGGCATCTAACGATACACCCGCTCAAACTTTTGCTAAAAGCGTATCACCATCAAATTTTAAATAAGAAACGCATTTATTTATTCCTGCCACTTTTTTAAAATTATTTTCATTTGCTAAACATTTATAAACACCACCAATAGTATTACCTTCTCTAGTACCAACATATATATTTTCATCTTCATCAAGAGCTATTGTTCACACTTCACCATCTATTCCTAATATTGGTTTAAACTCTGATTGTCCTGCCAAGCAGCGATAAATAGCACCATGTCAACTAGCATTTCTAGTACCAACATAAACATTACCTTTGCTATCAGTAGCTACCGATCATATTTCAATAGGTATTCTTGAATCTACTCTACCAGTTCAAATCTTTTTATTAGTTTCTGTCTTACTGCCCTTATCTTGACAATCTTTTAATTGTTTTTCTAATTCTTGATTTTTATTTTCACAATCTTTCAATTTTTTTACATAACTCTTCTTGATTTTTATTTTGACAATCTTTCAATTGTTTTTCTAATTCTTCTCGCTTAGATTGACAATCTTTCAACTGTTTTTCTAATTCTTCTTGTTTTTTTTGACATTCTTTTAGTTGTTTTTCTAATTCTTCTCTTTTGGTTTGACAATCTTTGAGTTGTTTTTCTAATTCTTCCTTTTGTGCTTTACAATCTTTCAACTGCTTTTCTAAGTCTTTAATTTTGTCTTCTAGCTCTTTAATTTTATTTTCTAGATCACCAGTATTTTTATTTTCAGCTTGACAATCTTTTAACTGCTTTTCCAATTCTTCTTTTTGTTTTCGACATTCTTCCAAATGCTTTTCAAGTTCTTCTCGCTTAGCTTGACAATCTTTCAATTGTTTTTCTAACTCTTCTCTTTTAGCTTGACAATCTTTTAACTGCTTTTCCAATTCTTCTTTTTGTTTTCGACATTCTTCCAACTGCTTTTCCAACTCTTGATTTTTATTTTTACATTTTCTTAATTCTTCTTCTAACTCTTCAATTTTATCTTCTAATTCTTTTATTTTTTTGCTTTTTCTAATCCTTCTTTTACTGATTTAGCATAAAGACTACTTATTTCTTCTAATTCATCAGCTGTTGCTTGTAATTTCTTATTTAATTTTTCGATTTTTTGCTGACAGTACTCACCACTAGTAGTAGTATCATCATTTGTATCATTATCTGCCATTAATGTTTTTTCTGCAATTATCATTTTAAATCTCCTTTTTCTTTTAATATAAAAATCTTAAAATTATAAAAATTTAAAAATTAATAAAAATGTTATTTATTTTTGTATTTATTTAATGATTTTTTACTACGTTATTAACGTAGTATTTATTTTTTCTATCTTTGTTATTACTTATTTTTAAGATTTATTAAAATATTTATGTTTAGCATGGGTATTTATTACTATAATAGTTAAAAGAGTTTATCTTGAAAAAAAATATATACAATAAAAAAATTAATAACTATTTTCCCTATTTTAACTATTAAATAATTTTGACAAATAAAAAGTTCTCCAAATAAAATAAATTTATTTGAAGAACTGATAATTAACAATTTCTAAAATCTCTTGTTAACCAATAAAATACATATAGTTTTTTCCCAAAATTAGGAGAAAACTATCTATAATATAGCATGTCTCAAGTTGATTACAAATCATATACATATTCCAACTTTTAGCAGTAATTTTATTGACCATTATTATTACACTTGGCAATAAAATTACTAAACTCTTAATTCCCTTGTTACTATTTTGACAATTAGCAAAAAACACTAATAATTTTCATATTACTTGCTAAATGTCAAAAATAAAGTACAATTCCATAAAATTCAAAAGGGGGAAACATTATGAAAAAAAACATGAAACTGAATAATTGCAGTTGGGCTATTAAGCTCAAGCAATATATCACACTCACAGCAATTGCTAAACTCAAATTTACAAGATCGTAATAGTAATAAACAAAAAATAACAGTAACAAATGGTAGTGATGTACCAGAAGGTAAATATCCTTGATTTTGCTCAATCACAACTGTCGGCAGTCCTATTAATGCAACTGGAGCAGGAGGAGTATTAATTGCACAAGATTGAGTATTAACTGCTGCCCCACATTGCTGCCAATTTTTGACCTGAATTAGGACCTGAAAATAATACCAAAATGGTTTTTGGTTTATATGACACCATTAATTATGATAAAAGTAAGTTAGAAACGAGAACAGCAAAAAAAATAATTTGTTGAGGAGGCGCACATCATGTTGATTTGAAAAATGACATCGCTTTAATTTAATTAGATAAACCAATTACCAACATTAAACCCATAAGTTTATATTCAAAAAAGAAAAAACCTAGTGAAGGTAGCATTACCACGGTTATGGGTTATGGTCTAGTTACTAAAAATGACAAAACAATTATTTTACCAACACATATGCAAGAAGCCAATATTCCAATTTTAACAGATAGTGTTATTAAAAATCCCAAATGAAATATTACTAATTTTAGTACAAAAACAGATATTTTAGCAGGTGTCATAACTGGAAATAAACGTATTAATGCATCTAAAGGAGATAGTGGTGGACCATTAATTGCCAAGATAAATGGTCAATATTTTGATGTAGGAATTGTTAGTCATGGTCCTACTAATGAAAATTATTTTGCTCCTGAACCCGCTGTTTATACATTTGTTGGTGCTTTTAATAAGTGAATTAAAACTAATACTCATAACTTACAATCATTTTATTCTACAACAACACATATCTAATCCCTAATAGTTGCAACTTAGCAATTTGCTATATTTCATTTTTGAATAAGCATTGCTCATTTTATTTTAACTTCATATTTGGAAATACTTTTGTGATTTTGTATTTAATTCTAACTTAATTCATTTTTAAATTCATAAATAAAGACATCAGTTTTATCAGGAATAAAACCAATGACATAAGAAATACCACATAGAAAATCAATAATTCGTCTTCGATCATTAGCAACAGTTGCTGTTAAATTAATTTTAATTGGTTTTTGTAACATCATGGCATTAGCAATTGATTGTACTTCTTCATAATTTTTAGGAGCAAATTCTTGCATTTCTCCCTGCAAACCCGTTTTATAATTATTTATTTCATCATGATCTTTATTTTTTTTAACTCTTCATCCCATAAATTAACTATGCTCCTTTCCTTTTTCGTAAAAATAATGGTAAATCATCATCTATTTCCACTACTTCATGAACCAAATTTTGTTGTTCTGCTTCTTTTTTCTTTGTTTGTTGTTTTAATTCTTCACTCAAATACTGAGTTTTGTTAGTAACAAACTCATGATTATCAACTTTGGCACTATAAGTAAACTTAGCACCAACCATATCTTTTTGCTCAAACCCTGTGGCAATAACAGTAACAATCATTTCATCATTCAAATTCTCATTTACAGCAACACCAAAAATAATATTAATATCATTACCAGCAGCATCACGAACTAAATCAACAGCAATATTGGCATCAGTTAATGTCATGGTTGTGCCACCAGTTACATTAACAATCGCATTTTTAGCACCTTTAATTGCAACATCATCAAGTAATGGCGAAGAAATTGCTTTATTTGCTGCTTGTTTAGCTTTATGTTCCCCTTTTGACATACCAATACCAAATAAAGCATTACCCTTATCTTCAATAATAGTACGAACATCAGCATAATCTAAGTTAATTAATGCAGGAACAGCAATCAAATCAGTAATTGTTTGCACACCTTGACGTAAAATATTATCAGCTTCTTTAAACGAATCTTTAACAGG
Organism: Salticus scenicus; assembly: GCA_963930645.1. Classification (NCBI taxonomy): domain Eukaryota; kingdom Metazoa; phylum Arthropoda; class Arachnida; order Araneae; family Salticidae; genus Salticus; species Salticus scenicus. The sequence continues at coordinate 4,349 of CAWVNO010002503.1, read as the reverse complement.
AATATTACCAATTACTTCTAATAACTTATCATTAGAAATAATAATAATAGCATCAACTTCTTTCTTCAAGTTCTCTATTCCTACTATCGCATGAGCATTACGATTACGACCTTCAAATTTAAATGGTTTAGTAACAATAGCGATTGTTAAAGCACCACATTCTTTAGCAATTCTGGCCACAATTGGTGCTGCACCAGTACCAGTACCACCACCCATACCAGCAGCAATAAAAACCATATCTGCCCCATTTAATGCTGCTTTAATATCTGTTTCACTTTCAATAGCAGCTTGTTTCCCAATTTCAGGGTTAGCACCTGCTCCCAGTCCTTTTGATAATTCTTTTCCTAAAATAATTTTATTTTTGGCAGGTGAGACCTCAATCACTTGTGCATCAGTATTGGCAACATAAAAATCAACACCTTGTACTTCTGCTTCAATCATTCGATTAACAGCATTATTACCAGCACCACCGATACCAATTACACGAATTGATGCTAACTGTTTAAATTGCGGATTAGTAATATTTCCCATTTTATTATCCTCCTAGTTAATTAAATAATATATTATTTACTACTATCATTATACTGATAGTTTGGCTGGAAAGGGGAATTAAATCGTTTATTGTTATCATCGCTATTAAGTTGTTGATAATGATTTAATTTTGGCATAACTTCTGGTTTGTGGATTGATGAAATATAGTTATTACTAAAAATATTTACTAAATGTTGATAATGAGTATTACCAATTAAAGTACTTCATTGATAACTGTAAGCACCAGGAATTTGATTAAGCATATACTTTATTTCTTTTAATTTACTATGGTTTTTAAAATAAGTAGCAAAACCACATAAACCAATGGTAACTCCAGTAAAGATAACTTCCATATTTTCACTATTATTACCACTAACTTCATCAAGAAAATATTCAATGCAAGTAATAATTTCATTAATTTGTTTCTTAACTGTGGTTTGCAAATCTGTTTTTGTTAACCGCACCACTGCCTTAGTTTGATCATCAACATATTTATCAACAACAACATCACATAAGTAGTTACTACTAATATTAATTATTTTTTGTAAATATTTTTCAGCTTTATCAAAACCACAATGCATTTGTTGCATTAATGATTGAATAATTTGATTTCAACCAATTTTAATATTAGTGGTAGCAAATAATACTGAATTACTAAAAACACTAATTTTAGTGCTATTAACATTTCAATCAATTAAAACTGTATTACGATTAAGATCATTATTACTAATATTACATACTAATGCAAACTGATCTAAGGTAATAGTTAACAATTCAACTTGAGCATTAGCCAATACTTCCAAATGCGAATTATATAAAATTTTAGGTAATGAATAAACTAAAGCATCAACATGAATAATTTGTCCTTTCATAGCAATTGGCAATTGTTCACTACCTATTGCATGATCCACTTTAAAATTATATGGTTTGGTTAAGCAAACAATTTCACTATTATCAATAGTAATATTTTTAGCCATATCAATTACCTTGCTACAATCTTCATTAGTAATAATATGATTAGCATCTTTAAAATCAAGTAATGCTTGTGATTCATAAATTTTTAAATTATTTGAAGGTAAAGTTAAAGCAACACGTTGCACTTTTATCTTTAAAGTATTATTAATTTTATTAATAATTTGTCTTAAAATCTTACCAGTAACAATAGGATTAATAATTACGCCATTTTCAGAAAATTGTTCAGTATTAATATTTTCCTTATATAAAACTTGAATTTGATTATTAACATAGTTATTAACCATAACTTTTAAACTAAAATCTTCAATTTGACAAACAACGTATAATTCTTGAAAATTCATATGGTTCACCTCCAAACATTTTTATGGACCAAGATAAGCAATAACTCTTAGTTTTGCACTTCGTGCTCTTGGATTTTTAATTATTTCCTCAGATTTTGGTGTCAATGGCTTTTTAATTACTAATTGATATTTTGTTTTTCAATTACTGTAAATTGGTAATTTAGTATATAATTGTGCTTGTGGGTCAACTAACACGGCATTGAAAGTTTGTTTCACAATCCGATCTTCTAAAGAATGAAAACTAATAACAACCATTCTACCATTAGCTTTTAATAATTTCAAAGACTGTTTTAAGGAAGACTGCAATGTTTCTAATTCATTATTAACAGCAATTCTTAATGCCTGAAAAGTTTTTTTGGCAGGATGATGATGTTTCTTTAATACTTTTATGGGTAATGAATTTTTAATAATAGCAACTAACTGCAAAGTAGTATCAATTGGCTGTGAAGTTCTTGCTTTAATAATATTTTTAGCAATCCTACTAGCAAAAATTTCCTCACCATAATCTTTAATAATAGCTTTTAACTGCTGATAATCATAATCATTAACAATATCTCAAGCACTTAATTTTTGACTCTGATCCATCCGCATATCTAGTTTTGCATCACGCATATAACTAAATCCTCGACCCTCTTCATCAACTTGTGGTGAAGAAATACCTAAGTCATATAAAATACCATCAACTTCGCTAACATTTCTTTGTGAAAGTTCATATTGAATATTAACAAAGTTACTTTTAATTACTTCATATTTATCTTTAAAATCTTTTAAAATAATTTTACTATTATCAATAGCAGCTTGATCTTGATCAAAAGCATATAATTTGCCAGAAATAAGTTTTGATAGTATAACTTTACTATGGCCTGCTCTTCCTAATGTACAATCAACATAAATGCCATCAGGTTTAATATTTAAAAGATTAATTGCTTCTGCTAACATTACAGCAGTGTGGCCTGAATTGATATCGTTCATATTACTTATATCTCATTTAATGCTGCTGCTGCTGCTTCAAATTTATCTTTAGTATCCTGGTTAAAACTATTTCAATTAGTTTCTGATCAAATCTCAATTTTATTGGATAATCCAATCATAATTACCTTTTGTTTAATATCAGCTAATGTCAATAATGAATGTGGAATATTAATGCGTCCTTTACTATCAATAGTTAACTCTTCTGAATTGGCAAAAACTTGTCTTGCTAGAATTCTTGCTTCTTTTTGGCCTTCTGATTGCGATAAGATTTTATCTTGTCATTTAATAAATTCTAACTCTTTACGAATTACTAAACATCCTTCAAATCCCTTAGAAACAATAACATTCTCATTATTATGAAAATAACTTCTAAATTTAGAAGGAATTATCATTCGTTTCTTTTCATCTAATGTTGACAATGATTGTCCTAGTAGCATAATATCACCCACACTTTCCCACTATTACCCATATTATATAATTTTTGAAAGATAATTGCAATTGATTACTTTAGTTTCGGCAATTGATAATAATAACACAATAAAAAAATACTTGTAAAAATACAAGTAATAGTTTTCGTTATTAAAATACGAAACTTTCAAAGTAAAATTTAGTAAATTTATTTATTAGCAAATCCGTATATAATTTTTTTATAAATAAAAACAATGTTAAGCAATAAATATATTCCCTTCTTATTACTATTTATACTATCTTCATAAAAATTATTTTTAATACTAAATAAGTTTAAACTGCTAACATCATTAATTATATTTAATATAGGGAGATTGTCAAAGTTACGAAATAATTAATTACTACATTGATAACTTATTTCCAAAAATGAATTATTTTAAAAATAATGAAAATTAGACAACTTAAACTCTCTTTAAACCCCTTATATTCGACGTATTTTAAACAAATCAAATTACTAAGGAAAAAGACAAGAAATAATCTTGTCTTTTTTTGTAATTGTAAAATTTTAAAATTTTTAATAACCCTCTTTAATACTATTATCAACACGTGTTAGAGAACTAAAACAGTGAACTACAACATAGTTGTTAAAAATAGTAGCTAGCATGTGGACTTGCATGGATAAATAATAAGTGGATGATGCCTAATAAAATATACTAACCAGTAATGGTAATTCTTGGGGTGGGAGCGAATTGGAAACTAGTATATATAGACCTGCTTAGGGAACCTACTATATTAATTCTATTCTTTATTTAACCAACCTTGCCACTCCCCAGTGAGCAAGTGTTGGTTTTATTTTTTAATTATAGAAATATCCATTTGGATATTTACCATCTCATTTTACATCATTGGTGTTAATTTTCTTAGTTCCAAAATATAAATCTATTTTATATTTATCACTTCTTTTATGCTCTCATATACTTGCCCCCCCCATTGTGCTTTATAGTCATGGTCTAGATAATATGTTAATTGACTTGTTTTATGATGTGCAACTGCTCCTAATATTAAACCAGTAACACCAGTTATTACAGCAAATGATAATGCTATTTTTTGAAAATTTCTTTT
>CAWVNO010002502.1:0-19000 GCA_963930645.1 Salticus scenicus | reverse complement strand
GGGGGGACTCATGTCAAAGTTGGGCCTTGGGGGGACTCATGTCAAAGTTGGGCCTGGGGGGGGGACTCATATCAAAGTTGGGCCGTGGGGGGACTCATGTCAAAGTTGTACCTTGGGGGGGACTCATGTCAAAGTTGGGCCTGGGGGGGACTCATGTCAAAGTTGTACCTTGGGGGGACTCATGTCAAAGTTGGGCCTTGGTGGGACTCATGTCAAAGTTGGGCCTGGGGGGGGACTCATGTCAAAGTTGGGCCTTGGGGGGACTCATGTCAAAGTTGGGCCTTGGGGGGACTCATGTCAAAGTTGTACCTTGGGGGGACTTCATTCAATAAATCCCCATTCAATAAACCGACTGAAATAGGCCCTTAGCACTATTAAGAGTGTATTATAAAAATTCGACAACGCTGTACCGACTGAAATAGGGGTACCTTGGAGGGGGACTCATGTCAAAGTTGTGCCTGAGGGGACTCATGTGAAAGTTGTGCCTTGGGGGACTTCATTCAATAAATCCCCATTCAATAAACCGACTGAAATAGGTCCTTAGCACTATTAAGAGTGTATTATAAAAATTCGACAACGCTGTACCGACTGAAATAGGGGTACCTTGGGGGGGACTCATGTCAAAGTTGTGCCTTGGGGGGACTTCATTCAATAAATCCCCATTCAATAAACCGACTGAAATATAGGCCCTTAGCACTATTAAGAGTGTATTACAAAAATTCGACAACACTGTACCGACTGAAATAGGGGTACCTTGAGGGGACTCATGTCAAAGTTGGGCCTTGGGGGGACTTCATTCAATAAATCCCCATTCAATAAACTGACTGAAATAGTCCTCTAGCACTAATTAAGAGTGACCTATAAAAATTCGTCAACTGTACCGACTGAAATAGGCCTCTAGCTCTAAAAAGCACAGCTTAAGTATCGGAACCCTTTGGTGACTTTAAATATTTTAAGCCATTTTTGCGATGAACTGAATTGGCTATCTCAATTGTGCAATTAAAGTTCTTGGCGAGAAACATCCGAGCTACTTCGGTGCCGAATTTCAAATTTTGCCAAAGGGATCCAATACTAAAGCTGTTCCATATCGAATCTGGGTTGAAAACGGAAAAAGGGTAAAATAAATTAGAAATATCAGACCTATATTTATAAATTTGATACCGAATGAAAGGGGCGGTTTTGCTGAATCCAGGGGTTCAAACAGTTTTTCGATGCGACAATTACATTTTTAAAAAATAACTAAAGTATGAAATTTAAGTGGCAACGGAAAAACGGATAAAGGGAAAAATAAATTAGAAATATCAGACCTATCATTACAAATTCAGTACCAAATGAAAGAGGTGATTTTTCTGAATCCTGGGGTGCAAACAGTTTTTCGACACGACAATTAGATTTTTTAAAATTAACTAAAGTATGAAACTTAGATGGCAACACTTCATTTCAATCTTTTCATAATTTGTAGTGAAAATCACGCGAATACAAAAGTCTTTAACTTAAAAATTTATTTTTATATTTCATTTTTTCATTCAAAGCATTTTAGTGAAAAAATATTTATGGCGCATGCGCAGGCGTTTTTTACACACAATTTAAACACTAATCATAATTTTGAAAATTTCTATAGATATAATTTCAAGTTGGGTGAAGACCTAAGTTTCTGCCAAGCGCCGTTGTATTCCGTCCAGCCGTTCTCGAGTGATGCCCGGACAAACGTGTTTTAGTCTTTTACCCCCTAGGGAGGAACGGGGGGGAATTTCCGAAAAGTTGATAGATATAATTTTAAGTTGGGTAAAGACCTAAATTCCTGCCAAGCGTCGTTGAATTCCGTCCAGCCGTTGTCGAGTGATGCCCGGACAAACGTGTTTTAGTCTTTTACCCCCTCAGGGGGTGAACGGGGGGGGAATTTCTGAAAAGTTGATAGATATAATTTTAAGTTGGGTGAAGACCTAAATTCCTGCCAAGCGTCGTTGAATTCCGTCCAGCCGTTCTCGAGTGATGCCCGGACAAAAAAAGCGACATTCGGACACGATGACACACACACAGACACACACACACACACACACACACACAGGCAAAATTTTCTGAAGTCATTTTCGGCTTTCATGGGGTGTGAAACGTGAAGATATCGCAAAATTTTTTGATTCCGACAAATTTACAGACAAAACTCTGATTTTATTAATATAGATTAGCATAGTCATAAAAATGTCCCATCCCTCCTTTATATGAGGGAGAGATGGGGGTTTATAAAGTTAAAATAAATACATAATATACAGACATACTATGAAAAATGACAAAAACAGTAGGACACGATGTATATAAGGTTAATTGATTACTAATAACATCTATTTTATCCAACATTAGACTATTATATACGACTTAAATAAAAATTTTCAAATGCGCAATCAGTTCAACTTTTTTTTTCTTCTTACATCTAGCAGAGAAAGTACTGTTTTTTAGTTCAAATATTCAAAATTAAGTTTTTGTTATATTTACATGTTTTGTGGTTCCTGAATATTAATAAGCTTTTTAGTGGCTAGTCTGTGTTTTATCAGCATACCTCAAGAACAAATATTACCAAGAAATTCTGATTTTAATTGGTGAATGTAATTTCTTTTGTATATTTTACCATGTTTAGGAAAACTGCTCGGAAATGAAAATGAATTTCTCATACATATTAAGTAAATAAAGTGTTTTTAAAAGGTAAAAGGGTAAACAAAAGTCGTGTGAGTGCCACACCAATTATTTTCCATGATTTTGAATTTGTTTCGTGCATATTTTCTTCCATCTATTCATTCATTTGCCTCTTAGTATTTTCTGCTTAAGGAGTAATCAGAATCTCCATTCTTCTTCCTTTTCTTAAATGTCCCATCCCTCCCTGAACTGCTCTGTCACATCCGTCCCCTTTCATTACTTTAAAAAAAAATATGTTATCAGACATATGCTGCTTTTAGGCTTAATTTAGTTACTAATTCATAAAAGTTATATAATTAGGTATATAAAATATGAAAAGTAATTATGCTGACATCAGTGAGTGACGTTGAAAACTTGCCTTGAAAATTAATCATGTGTTTACTTTTGGTGTTATAAAATAGTTTTTTTGTTGCATAAACTTACAGAGTTCTCTAACTAAAATGATACATAGCAACAAATATGGGGCTGTAGTTACTTCACCTGGTGGAAGGGTCAAAAATTAAAAAAAAAAAAAAAAGTTTATTTTAAGAATAATTTTAGGTGTCCCCTCCCTCCCAATGTCCCATCCCTCCCGACTCTCCCCTAATTAGTTCTGTGTGAGGGGGACTACCACCCCTCAACCCCCCGTTTCATTACTGCACCTACATTTATATAGAATTTAAATCTGTTATTAAAATTAAAAGTTTACTTAAAATTATGCAGACAACTTTTACATGCAACATTCCTTGAAACTTATCAGTCTTGATCAAACGTTTTCAGCAACAAACGTATATTAACATGAAAATACGACTTTTGGATCTCCTGAAATTACTCGTTTTTAAGTTACTCTAAGAGACACAGACAAAGATAAAAGGTTAAAAAACTTGACTTCGGTAATCAGGAAGCTCAAAACGTGTAAATATACAAAAAACAAACGACTAATATTTAGCTTAAAAACATACATTATTTACCATGTCTATGAGGAATTCATTTCAATTCCTGAGTAGCTTTTCTCGAAATGGTAAAATATTATATTAAAGCACTTCGAGTAACAATAAAAAAGAAGATTATCGCTTAAACATTGGCAGCCCTGTATATTATTTGAAATTATGTACAGACTACATGGTGCACCTAAATATAGTCCTATAATAATAATACACAACATAACCTGAAATACACTTCTAGCTATTGTCGCACTATATTCTATTTCTTTTGTGTAGCTCTGTAAATGAACAGTGAATGATTTCTCTACCATAATATACGTGAGACATGTTTTTACGCATATAAAAATATATATATTCATTTCGTTTGGTTTAGTGCAGTTTATATATGTTAAACTCTACTTAACTCTAATTTCCCCCATAGACGTAATGTATTTGAATTCTCTTGGGTGTCCTTGTACAGGAACCATTTGCTTCATCTCAACTAAAAGCTTAGTGTAGCATCCCTATATCATGCACATTTAGAATACCAAGTTTGGACTTTCTGCTACTATTTGTTCTTGAGCTATGCTGATAACAGACAGACACACAGACAGACCAACCGCTAAAAAACATTATTTTCGGATTCAAGGGACCTCAAAACGTGTAAATATAACAAAAGCTCACGTTCGGAAATTTGACCCTAAAACAATACTTTCTGTACTTTATGGGTAAGAGAAAGTAACAAGGTAAGTAGTGTAACATATTTATATATTTGCATATACTGATAAATTTATGCAAGAAAAATGTAGCTTTTCACTTTCTCTTACCCATAAGGTAGAGAAAGAATTGTTTTTGGGTCAAATTTTCAAAATTGAGTTTTTGTTATATTTACACTTTTTTAGGTACCCTGAATCCAAAAATCATGTTTTTAGCGGTTGGTCTGTGTGTCTCAGTGTGTGTCTGTGTGCCAGTCTGTTATCAGCATATCTCAAAAACAAATTATAGCAGAAAGTTCAAACTTGGTATTCTAAATGTATATCATATAGGGATGCTACACTAAGCTTTTCGTTGAGATCAAGCAAATGGTTCATGTATAGGGACACCCAAGAGAATTCAAATACATTACGTCTATGGGGGAATATGGAGGTAAGTCGTGTTTAACATCTATAGACTGCACTAAACCAAATGAAACGAATATATATTTTTTATATGTGTAAAAACATGTTTCACGTAGAATATGGTATAGAATTCACCCACTGTTCGTTTAGAGGGCTACACAAAAGAACTAGAATATAATGTGACAATACTTGAAAATTGATGGAAGTGTATTTTAGGTTATGCCGTGTATTATTACTATAGGACTATATTTAGGTGCACCATGTAGTCTGTACATAATTTTCAAATTATATACAGGGATGCCAATGTTTAAGCGATAATCTTCTTTTTTATTGTAACTCTAAGTGCTGTACTATAATATTTTACCATGTCCAGGAAAGCTGCCCAGGAATTAAAATTAAGTGCTCATAGCCATATGATAAATAATGTATTTTTTAAAGATAAATATTCATTACTTGGTTTTTTGTATATTTACAAGTTTTGAGGCTCCCTGAATAGCGAAGTCAAGTTTTATAGTTTGATCTTTGACTGCGTCTGTTAGAGTAAGTTAAAAACAAATAATTTCAGGCTATCCAAATAATGTATTTTGAAGTTGATGTGTTTGTTACTAGAAAAGTTTGTTCAAGATTGATAAGTTTCAAGGAATGATGCGTGTGAAAGTTGTCTGACAAACTTTTGAACTTAATAACAGATTTGAATTCTATATAAATGTAGATACAATAATGCAACGGGGGGGGAGGGGGGAGGGGTTGAGGGAGGCGGTGACCCAACTCACATACAATTATTTGTCAAATAAAGCTGTTCCAAAGCCTAATTTGAATTGTTTATCGTAGGTTTACATGACAGTACTCGTTATCTTAACCCTTAATATCGAATCTGTACTTTTAGTGTTAAATTTCAGGGTAAGAGAAAGTCGTGTGAGTGACACACCCTATTATTTTATTTCCATTATAGTATAAGGAAGTATTGTAATCCTGATTTGCGAAATGGCTTTTATATCTCGCATTGCTCAAAAACGAATCATCGTAGAATGTTGCAAATTTATCTTTGTGACTGTCATGATGTCTTACTTGTGCACCTGCAAATTTGGTCTTAATACGAGCTCTCGTTTAAGACGGATCAGGGACTTCACACGACTTTTCGTGACGTCTGCATGTACGTGTGTGTGCATGTATCTCGCTTAACTCAAATACGTTTGGACGTAAAACGTTGCAAATTGGTATATAGGTTTGTTATAACATCTAGTTGTGCACTTCTGTTTTTGGTTTTTCTGTGACTTTCTATTTTGGACATTTTTACGAAAATTATATTCATAAGGGGACAAAAAATACAAAGATTTTTCCCATTATTTATGATTTACTACCAAACGTGTTCAATATCATTCCAAAAGAAGCTAATGATAGAGCCCTTAATGATATTGTTAAGAAACTTGTCGACATTTTTGCATATAGAAAATAGTTCTTAAAGACATAAGCAGGTTCTAGTTAAAGAATGCTCATTATTTAATGAATATTCTGCCAGTAAATAGAGCCCGTAATGATACTGCTGTGAAAGTTGTTGACTTTTTTGCGTATAGAAAGTAATTCTTAAAGACATGAACAAGTTTTAGTCGATGAATGCACTTAATTTACGGAATATTCAGCCCATAGACAGAGCCTTTAATGATATTGTTGAGAAAGTTGTCGACAATTTTGCGTAAAGAAGGTAATTCGTAAAGATCTAAGCAGGTTCTAGTCGATGAATGCACTTTATTTAATGAATATTTAGGAAACAGTTGAATAAAACTTTTTTTTTGTCACAAAAATCAACATGCATATTCTCGAAACAATCCAATAAAACAATTATTCTTACTACAGAATTCAAGTAAACATTGTTAAATACACTGCAGAGCAGAAATTTCGATAATTCAGAAACAACCGAAAACTTCGAAGGCTGAATGGAATTTGAATTCACTTAGAGTATTGTCAGTGGTTTATTGAATTTTTGAGGTAGTTCTGCACTAGAAACCAATGAATCATTACAAAAAATTCCAGAACTTGATTCCTATTGAAGTTAGAGTTAACAAACTTTGGAAATCGCAAACTACCACCTTTCGCCACATTTGAATGCCTAATTTGACGTTAAATCAACGTCTGGCTTCATGGAAATAAAAAAGTTACCATCTGTTTCCACTTTCACTCTAATACCGCGTAGAAAGTAGCACGTAAATATGTAGACAAGTTCTATTCTACAGTCATCAGTAATCACTCTTATTTTTTTATAGTCTTGATAGTCATTTATAGAACTTTCGAAGAATTAAGTTCTGTTCTGTAAACCAATAAATCTTTCCGAAAAGTTCCAAATCTCTGTTCTTATTGAAGTTAGAGCTTCTTAACTTTGGAACCCTAAACAAAAATTTTTCGCCAAATTCGCTCGCCATCTCACCAAATTCGATGTCAAATTTCCAGGATCGATGCCAAGACCAAAATCTATGGTTTGGCAAGATTATCGGCTAAATTTGGCGAAACATATTGTTACAGAATAGCCAGAATTAGTAAACCCTTTCTCATTTTTAACGTAGTTAATTGTTTTGGTAAATTGTATCGTTTCTCACCACTAATATTTGCCAAAGAGAACAAAGGTGTACTCGAAAGATTTTCATTGAACTGTAAGCTGTATCTTTCCCAATGAGAGATTGTAAAAGCTATGGAGTACTTATTTGTGAAAAAAAAAAAAAAAAAAATACTACATTTGTTTCGGTGGTATATATAATCCGATTATCGTATCTTTTGTTGGTTGGAGCAGCAGATTTTTTTTTCCTTTGCTTGTTTCCAGGAATGTTCGTGGACTAGAATCTGTCTATTTATTTACGAATCACTTACCTCTCACAAAAGTGTTAATGTTTTCATAAGAATATGTATATTTCAATGAGTGTATAAGTAAGTCATGTGGTGTCCAGATCATATTTTTTTGATGGATTTTTTTTTTTTTTTTTTGTAAAAATACGTTTTTTTGAGGAAAAAAAAAAATCTTACGTGGATTTCCCCCCCCCCCTCCCATTAATTACACCCATCTCCTGGTTGATTTCAAATGTTATTTATTAAAAATAAAAATTTATGCATTTAAGGGTTAAAATCAAAAAGGTGTGGGGTAGAGTTGTTCAGAAAAATGTAGGAAGAAAAAGAAAGGAAAAGAGAAATCTTCAAATAATTTAGAAATCTAAACTTTACAGTATTACAGTAATAAATATTACAATATTTTTGTAATATTATGTATGATGGCTGCTTTTTTTTATATTAAATTTCTAGATTAATATTTAACTACCGAAATTTAGAAACTTCTGACATGATTTTTTTTTCTCCTCAGTAGAGTGATAATGACCTATTTGCAAAAAATCCGCCATCTACGCTATTTAGTTAAATGAGATGAAATAACGATGATATTAGGTTTCATAAATACATTTGGAAATCAATTTAGATGTGCCCGTATCTATTTATTCATATAGGGCATTTGAAAATAAAAGATATAGTATACAAATTTAATAATAATGGATTTTTCCATATCGACTATATAGAAAGTATTCCTTTAAATATCTTTTATTAAAAGAAATGAGAAGACGTTAAAGGCCAGAAAGTGAACTTATTATTATTATTATTTTTAAATGAGTCATGTGCATGGGGATTGTGAAAAGAAGCAAAACTTAATAGTTTTCAATTGTTAAAGATGGGAGATAGAATTATATAAAAAGTGCTGGTTGTGAAATACTTTTCTAAAGATAAATTTTTAATTTTTTACTATGGTTTTTGACACAGATAGAAAACATGTAGGAATATTTTGCTTCACAGATAACTACAAATATTACAGTAATAATAATATTAATAATAATAACATTAATAATAATATACTGTGATTTGGTACACACACATTACTTTCGCTCATCTTGCATTCATTTTTTACTTTCCGGACATACATATGCAAGGAAATTTTATAATTATGAAAAAAATTCGACTTCGAGATTTTTGTGTAAATATACGTTTCGAGCCCCCCCCCCCCCCCAAGTTCATTTTTGATATTTTTACGTTGATATATATATGTATTGCATATGTATGTATGTGTGTGCTCGCGCGTGTATGTATTTGAGTGAACACAATTGTGTCTAAACGTTTTGTTCAAATAAGCTGAAAGTTGTTCGTATGTTATAGGTCACCGTAACATGAGCTGCATGGATTTTGGTGATTGTAGCATTTATAGATTTTTACAGGGACACAAATAAAAATTCTTAATAATTATGGCCTATGGAGTCAAGTTATTTAAAGTGCGATAACGTCTAAATGCCTTATTCGATTGAGCTGAAAATTTTGTATACATATTATAGGTATGATATGTTTTGATTAGTGAATCTAGATTTTTTTTTACAGGTTATTTTTATTTTTTTTTTTTTTAGTGCTAGAGGCCTATTTCAGTCGGTACAGTTGTCGAATTTTTATAGGTCACTCTTAATTAGTGCTAGAGGCCTATTTCAGTCGGCTTATTGAATGGGGATTTATTGAATGAAGTCCCCCCAAGGTACAACTTTGACATGAGTCCCCCCCAAGGTACCCCTATTTCAGTCGGTACAGCGTTGTCGAATTTTTATAATACACTCTTAATAGTGCTAACGGCCTATTTCAGTCGGTTTATTGAATGGGGATTTATTGAATGAAGTCCCCCCAAGGCCCAACTTTGACATGAGTCCCCCCCCAGGCCCAACTTTGACATGAGTCCCCCCCAAGGTACAACTTTGACATGAGTTCCCCAAGGCCCAACTTTGACATGAGTCCCCCCCCCAGGCCCAACTTTGACATAAGTCCCCCCAAGGCCCAACTTTGACATGAGTCCCCCCCCCAAGGTACAACTTTGACATGAGTCCCCCCCCCCCCAAGGCACACCTTTGACATGAGTCCCCCCCAAGGCACACGTCCCCCTCGTTGGGAAAAAGAGAAAAAACGTTGTTTTGCGGCTATAAGACAGTTTGGACTTCCAACGTTATTTGTTACAATATCTGCAGCTGAAACACATTGGTTTGATTTAATGAAAACTTTATCATGGAATTTAGATCGTCACGAATTAACTAAAGAAGAATTTGTCGATATTAACAAGTTTAGCAGTAGGCCTCTGGCACTAAATTAAAATCTGTCAATGTCAGATTTTCATGTTTTAAATAATGAAATAATGTCGTGTCTGTATAACTTTTTTTTTTTTTTTTTTTTTTTTTTACAGGAACACAACGAAAAATTCTTTATTATTATTGCCTATTTGCTGAAAATTTAAAGTGCGATAGCGTCTAAATGCCTTATTCCATTGAGCTTTAAATTTATATACATGCAATAGGTCACAATCACACTGTATAGATTTTGGTGTATCTAGCACATACAAATTTTTTACAGGAATACAAAGAAAAAATCTATTATTATGACCTTTGGGCTCAAAATAATTGAAGTGCAACAGCGATAAACAACATAGTATTTGGTAAAAAAATACTCAAACATCCTATTATAATTTTCACTTAAGTTTATTTAACGACTTCTCTTACTTTGATTTATTTAAACTAGCAGGCTTCGCCCGCTTCGCTAGGCATTATATTTAAAGGATTTCTTTTTAATTGAATAATTGAAACGTTTAAATAAATATATTTCGATTGGCGACTATTTTCTTAGCAGTTTTAGTATGGGATCTCCTTGACAATATCAAACATTTTTTGAACTTATCGAATCTGTGCAACAAAACTATTATTAAAACGAATATTTTCGAAAACAGTCAAATAGAAATGTTAATTCTTCGAACATTCTGGAAACAGTTGAAGCTGTTACTCGTACAGTAAAAGTTACTATTCAATGAATGGTCGAATCAGAGAACGCACGTAAGTCGTTTTCGCAGCAATCACTACAACGCATGTGTGTACGCTTCACGCACATAAAAAAAAAAAAAAAAAAAAAAAAAAAAAACCGCTGGACAGCCCTATATCGCTGTGCATGAATCTCAGAACACACGAAACTTGGTTCCGCGGCAATCACTATCACGCATGTCTAAACCAAAAAACATCACTGGACACCCCTACCTCCCTGTGCATGAATCTGAAAACGCACGAAACTCGGTTCCGCGGCAACCACTATCATGCATGTTAAAAAAAAAAAAAAAATCACTGGACACCCCTACCTCAAATCAATGAAAATCAAATAAACCAATCAAATCTCTTGTAATTCCTCAAAACGTAGCTCTAGTTCAACGTAAAATACACTCAAATCAATACTAATCAAATAAACCAATCAAATCTTTCGTAACTCCTCATAATGTAGCTCTAGTTCAACGTAAAATACACTCAAATCAATGAAAATCAAATAAACCAATCAAATTTCTTGTAATTCCTCAAAACGTAGCTCTAGTTCACCGTAAAATACACTCAAATCAATGAAAATCAAATAAACCAATAAAATCTCTCCAAAGATCCTCCATTCTGCGTCATTATAGAAATGGGAAGTTTTATTTTCATATTTTTATTAATTCAAAGAACACTAATCAAAAATTCGAAAATCGGACTTCGATGTGCACAATGACCCTTTGGAGAGCACCTTTGTGTTAAATCACGTGACTGTTAAATCACGCTACCGTTTTCGAGAACAGTGAAATATACATATATATATACAAATATTGCTCACTTAATAGTATAAGATAACCATCAATTACTTAATGATTGGAAAATCGCGTGGAGTAAATTCAGATTTTTTTTTTATTATGTGAATCTCAACTGCTTACTTTGGGTAATAAGATATACTCCAGCAATTATTATCGATAATGGTATTTTCTCTTTTTTAACAGATTATTTTTAGCCAATAAAAATTAAATTAATCAAAGTTCCATGATTATTTTCATAATATTGTAGTAAAGCCAGTAATAATAATAATTTTATATTTAATACAATGTGCTACAGACTTTCTATTATAGACATAAAATACACTTGTTGTATTTTTATTGCAAGATTAGCGATAATATATTGCACTGTGTTGGTTTAGTCTTAGTATTTAAAAAAATTCATGTATTAATAATTGAATTTTGCATCAAAATTCATTCAAAGAGAAAAAATATATATTTAATTTTTCATAATTCTTAAATTCATAGTCAATAATATTCATGCTAGTAATCCTAAATAATATTTCAAAAGTGGTCTGACATCTTTACGATGAAACTATCCCCCAAAATTAACGTTTATGTGAAATTTTGCCCTATTCTCCTGCGTTAAAAAATTCGTAAATTCCCAATAACTTGTAAAATTTTCAAAGTAGCATGTTTATAGTTAATGATGTTCATTCTGGTATCAAAACTGATATTTTAAAACTGGTCCGACATTTTTACAGTAAAAAGTTTCTATTTAATGCACGTTTAAGTGCAATTTTGCCCTATTCTCCCATGTTAAGAAAATCGTAAATTTCTAATAACTTACGAAGTTTTTTAATTCGAATGTTGCAAATGAATAGGGTTCTTGACAGTGTCGAAAGTAATACTTTAAAATTAATCTGACTTGAGATTTGTTCTTGAGATATCGTGTAGACAGAATAACATACTAACGGACTAACACACTAACACACTAACAGACTAACAGACACCCTACAGACGGACACCATACAAATTTCGTCATTTTCGGATTCCTCACACCTGAAAAGTGTAAAAAAGTAAAAAAAAAACAAGGTCGAAAATTTTCACGATTACCTAAGTTCCTCATACCTATAGTATGATGGGGAACTAAAAATAGGACAAGGAATTAAATATTCCCCAATTACTTTTTCAAAAATAAAGTATGAGCTGACTTAGATCCTGTTTGTTCTTAAAGTAAGTTTTATCTAAAATGACGATCTAACATCGTATTTTGTTCACAAAGATCATAGACTTTTTCAAGACCGAGGTAGCGCCGTCAGTAGAGCACCAAGCTCATAATTGAAATATTACGGGTTCGATACTCGAGCCGGCCAAAGATCGTTGTGTACATTAATGGTTACTGGTGCCCGTAAATTCCGTCGTGACCGCATTGTCCTCCATGTTCCCTTCCAAATTATACCTCTGGCGGTCACCGAAACTGAAAAGACATTCTTTCCAGCGAGGATCAAAATTGTGATGGCATGGCACCGACCATCCTTAGGGGTGCGTCCCTGGCCATCGCCAATTACCCGCTGCGCAATACTAATAACTAGTGCGACTTAAACCCAATCAACCAATCACAGACATTTCTGCCTGCTTTTTGTTTTCATGAAATATAAATTTTGATTTTTACAATTATTAGGGGAAAAAAATATTACTGCCGTTTAGAAGAATAATAACACAGGAAAATATTCACTGAATAGCGAACTGTTATGATACTTAAGATCAGAGTTATACGATACGTCTGCAACATTTATCTGGTGATTCAAAATAAATGAGAGAAAAATTCGAGGAGCGCACATTTTTTTTTTTTTAAAGGATTTATTTAGCGAATGCATATAGCGTAAATGTGGTTTTAGAAATTTAAATGTTTTCAATTTTTTAGAATTTTTATCTCTTAACAACGGAAATACATGGAGGTTCCCAATCGTCACCACAAGCGGGGATTTTCTGGGAAATCACCATTTAAATAACAGCGCCTCTGGTGATGATTTCGTACCTAAAATTTCCATTGCGAACACACACACACACACACACACACAAAAAAAAAAAAAAAAAAAAAAAAAAAATTAAACTTGCTTTTAAGACATTTTGTATTTTCTAAATAAATTTATTATATAAATCGTACGCTGCTCATCTGTTCCTTTTATTCATTTTGAATCACCCAGTAGTTTTTGAGTTTCAAGTATTTAGTATGTATTATTTTATCGCAAATATTCGGATCACTGATGTCATTTTTAAATCTGGCCCTGTATTATAAATATAATAAATTTAGAAAGTGTCACTTTTAAGTTCCTAAACAATTCTAACAAAACACTAATTCATCCAACCGTTATTGAAACAGCTCAATGGTTTTAATAATCAGCTATTCATCATTAGTATCATGAGGTGAATAACGCATTTCACTAATGAAAATGTTCGTCATTATAGAAATGCATATGGTACTTGGTTCACAATTATATGATTTAACATAATTTGCCAATTACGAGAATGACTGCAAAAGAGGACAGAGATTGTATTCTTAAGTTAATTTAGCCGTATATGAATAGATATTGCACTTATACTACTTAAAAACCATAATCATGTGTAATATAATAATAAATTCGTCTTTAGAAAAGTTTCTTTCTTCTTTATAAAAAATGATTATTATACACCGAGTATAATCACTCAGTGGTATTTTAAAAATTAATTCAAGAATCTTTAATAATTTTTACTTTCCGAACACTATAGTGAAGAAAAGATTGTAATCATGTAAAAGATCCGAGTTTGGTGTTTCTTCATGTTTTGAGGTCCCATGAATTCATATTTACTATTTTTACGATGATGTATGTGTGCATGTATGTGAGTGAACACAATAGCGTCTAAACGCTTTGTACAAATGAGTTGAAATTTGGTACGTATGCTATAGGTCCCCATAGCACAAAATCCATTGATTTTGGTGAATCTAACACTTATAGTTTTTTTACAGGGACACAAAGAAAAATTCTTTATCATTATGATCTATGGATACAAATTTTGTAAAGTGCGATAGTGTCTAAACGCCTTATTTGTTTGAGATGAAAATTTATACACATGTTATGTCCCCGTCACACGAATTGTACAAATTTTGGTGAATCTAGCGCTTATAGTCTTTTTACAGGGATGGCACAATCGACAAAAGCCACACCTCTGATGGGATTTACCTCAATACTGCAGTTAGCCTATGAAAAAATTATCGCAAAGGATTTAAATGCTGTTGTATATCTATTTAGCTTCGAAATACTTTCAAGTGTGATGCTCAAGTTTTCAGTTTTCAGTGCAGCTGCCGGCTGCGTAAACAGAAGAGATAAAACTAAATGCAAGCAAAAAATATCAGCCTATTCAATCTTCTTTTTAAGGCTGGGGTTGCACTCTCCACCCTTTTTCAGCACACTCTCCTAAATAAGAAATTTTCAAATATATTGCTACCATTATATTTATACTATAATCTCTATTCTGTATAATCGTGGCACATTACTATAAATTATTAATTCTAGATGAAATTAATGGTGGCTGAAAAGATGAAAATTTTCTCTCTGTGAGAGTGTTCTGAAAAAAGGGCAGAAAGTACAACCCCCTGTTTTAAGAAATGTAATCGTCTAAATTTCAATAAAATAAAATAAATAAATTGAACGTGAAGGATTTTAAAGCGTTAAGTATTTTAAAACATAAAAGATTTTTTTGGCGGAAGATTTTGAGGAAAAAAAACGTTATTAAATAGTAAATGCGAGACGTATTAATCCTGGACGTTATATTTAACGCCCCAGTCCGCCCGTTCCCGCTCTTCGATGTCTTTTTCTAGTCAATTTTGTCCTTTTATTACTTCCGGTGTGAGCCAATTTTATTTTATTTTATTTATTTATTTATTTATTTTTTTACACACTTGGCATTGTGAGTTTTTTTGTTTTTTATTCCATGCTATTTCTATGGGTTTTTAGCTCTCCCCCCCTTTTTTTTTTCTACATTCTAAAGTGCATTCTGCGCTTAAAATTGGGAGGGACTATTCACATATCATTGCATGCACGGTGTGCTAACTTTTTTTTGCTCGGAAATGCCTGTTCGATACGGTGTATCCGTCTCGAACAGGATAACTTGTGGCAGGTGGTTGCACAATGACTTCACATGTAAAATAATAAGTGCAATGATTGTGGACAACAAGAGATTTGGTCAACAACAAGAAACAATCATAGCTGAAAAGGTAATGTACTAATTTTAAATTAAATGTGTTAGCAAGTAACTTAATATTATTTTCTAGCCTTGTACTCTATCTAGTTTTATTCTATTTTCTGTTTCTTTAATATATTTTCTTTAAATCAATTTTTGTAGTTCTTTTTAAATTTCTTTTATTTTTCTCATTATTTTAATTATTTAATTGAAATATCAACTCCCAGTGCGAAATGGGACGATTCGGCGCAGCCGTTTTGGCTCGAAACCCATTTCGGCGCGGCTGTTTCGGCGCGAAAACCATTTAGTAGAGACCGTTTTCGTGCAGATTTTTCTTCACGAAATGGCCGCGGATGATAATAAATTTTTTTTATAAATTTTTTATGATTATTAATCATAAAATGATAATAAATTTTAACCGAAAATGGCGCAGCATTTTCGGTTAAAATTTATTTAATGATAGATTCTCCATGTCATTAAATTTTCGTCAAACCTTCGTTAAATAATGTAATTTATGATTTCTTATTTACTTACTTATTTTTTTATACGTAAACAAAAAACTATTTTAAATTATTTACTAAAGATATTAATGACTAGCTGACCCGTCCGCCTTCGCACGGATGAAAAAATTTTAGTTAAAGATGGATTGACATGTAAAAAAATCAAGAAAGATATCAGTTTATATGTTATAGTCAGGAAATATTATTAACTGAAAACTCAAAATATAATTTTACAATTACTATTATTTTTTTAATTAATTGTTAAATGTTGGCAGTTTTGGTTTTTACTTAATGTTATTTATTTATTTATTTATTTCATAAAAAGAAACATTTCTTTACTCATGAATAAAAAATATTGAAAAATAAGCCTATGACATGAAAATGTTTTTGATAAAATTGACGTCATAATAGCTTTAATTATTATTTATTTGTTCATCACGCAAATAAATAATAATTTAACTTTTTCCATAATTCATAGTTATTTTAATAATGTATATTAAGGGAGAAATCAGTAATATGAAACAATATTCGTACAATATATACTATTACAGAATCTGGTATGAAACAACCACACGATTTCCATTACCCACTATTACACGTATTATATACAATTTTTTGGAGATGTTATATGCATTTTTTGAGATTTTCCAGTGAGAGAAACTTGATACACGTATAAAAGACACATACAACAGAGTTTATATAGCAAGTTAAAAAATAAGGGAAAGAAAAAAAAAAAATAATAATAGATAGTTATTTTTTTAAACACGAATTTCCGAGATCTAAAACTGAACTACCTAATCAGGATGACTGTTAATATTCCTGTAATAAGCACGTAATACTTGAGAAAGGTTATTTAACTTGGATTAATGAAACAATTTTCAAGAAAACGTTAGAACTGTTTTTGAGATACTAACTTTTACCAAAACTTAGCATACTCAATTATTAACCTAAAAACAATAATTACATACAAAAGGATATTTAATAAGAAGTTAACATGGCGAGTTTGAAAAAAACCGTACAGGCGTTTTTAAAGGAGCGCATACTTGCGACATCTGAAATTGAGCTGTTCATAGAGGACGCCTATCAATTTTCCTGAACTAACCAACTATATCATTCAAAAGGGCCTCTAATAGGTTGTTTATAGAGCAACTTTGAAGAAAATCGTTAGATCTGTTTTTGTGATACGGGCTTACGGTCCCATTTCCGGTTTTCGATGACCCAATTCCGGTTTTTCAATTTTTAAGAAAATTTGGAAAATTTATCTGTACTCCAGACCTGAATCAATTGTGAAGTTTCGTAGTTCTATATTGATTAGTTTCGGAGATATGACAGCCAGAAGATTTCACACATACGTACACACATACACACACACTGACCCATTCCCAAAAACTACTTTTTTGGACTCAGGAGGCCTTAAAACGTGTAAATCAGGTGAAACTCTATATCGAATTTTTGAACCGAATATAATACTTCCACTAACTACGGTAGTGGGATAATTGAAGTAAAAACATAGATCTCGTATTTATTACGAAAATATACAGATTTTCGCCAAAATCGCCAAATACAAAAATCGACAAGGATGACAGATATCAAATCTATGCTTTGTTTTCAATTAAAATATTGAAAATTTGAATTAAAAATTTATTTTACCAAAATTTATTTGTCTCTAAGTGCCTCTAGCACTTAGAGACAATGTTATTTTTGATTCGCTGAAAGAAAAAAAAAAAAAAATCGGCTTTTTAATTTTAGCGATCGTTCTCTACATATACATATAAACCTTTCCTCTTTATATATTAGCATAGAGCATAGAGCATAGATAGATTAAATAGGTTTCTAATCAACATAATGTAACTCAAATATTTAAATGCTATTTGCATTTCAATAATGGCTGTATGCGCTATGTATATTGAACTACTTGTCATAACTGTTAGTTGCTAAAAATAGTCGCCAAATAAATTTAAACTTCTCAATTATTCTTTTAAAAAATGCATAATGAAATGCACATGATATTTTTTTCTATTTACTTTTTATATTATTATTCGCGTGAAAATATGTTTTATTAAAATTCGAAAAATAAATTAACCCGTAAATTTTTTTGGCAACAATTATAAATTAAAACAAATAATTTAATAAAGGTTTAGAAGTTAGAATTTCTATATTTTATTTTATTTGTTTATTTATTTTTAAATTCTAATTTCGTTTACACACATCAGTTTAAACATTAATGCTTAGATCATTATATTATATTATATCATATCAAATTATATTATTAGAAAAATAAATACTTTTAAATCTATAATGACGTCAGATTTAACGTGTAAGTTTAACATTTCACCATAGAATAATAATAGAGGAAGAAGGAGCACGCCAATAGTTTTAATGCTTACAAACCGCTTCTAGCGAAATGCCAGCGAAAGCTACTTTTGCTCCTCTCAATATTGAAGTTTGTTAATAAAGGCTTGTTAATAATCGCTGTTTTTTGTGGCAACACAACAGCTTATGTAGAAACCTTATGCTCCTTCTTCCTTTATTATTATTCTATGCATTTCACAAAGCTTTATATGAATTTCAATTTAATTCACGTGCAAATATATTTCTTTTCTTTTCATGTCAAGATATTTTGAAAACAAAATGAACATGTACTAAATGTTTCTTTTATGTTGGCAGCAGCTAATTTTTTTAATATTTCATTATTTCCATTTCTATTATGGCTTTTAAGGGGATTTTAATTAAAATGCTCAGATTTTAAACTAAATTAATTTTATCAAAATTAAATATAGCCTATAACAATCAGGCATACTGTAGCTTTTGGTCAGTGAAAGAAGTTTTAAAATCGGTTCAGTAGTTTCAGAGATTACCCTCCACAAACATACAATTTTTTGCGCTTTATATAATGACTAGCTGACCCGTCCGGCTTCGCACGGATGAACAAATTTTAGTTAAAGATGGATTGGATATGTAAAA